>JBBIGC010000137.1:11999282-12057520 GCA_037576955.1 Lepidarchus adonis
AATTCCTTGTGGTAGTGAGTCATATAATGTACATAAAATTTTATTTATTCAGTCATATATATATATATATATATATATATATGAATAAATATCTATAAAATATATTATCTGACTGAAATCTTTTTAATCTACACTGTTAATCTCTGCGCCGCAGCTGTTGAAATGTAAATGGATAAATGGTGGTCGTGCTTACCACCATCCTTTGCACATGGTGAGAAACAATCAGTCTGATTGCTGAAACCACAAATACAGCGATCACATTCCTGCGTAACATAATGGATGTGCTGGAATTATTAGAAGATTATGCCAATGGCAGAATTAGAAAAGGAAGGGGTGATCAGGGACCATAAAGATATAATGGCCCATGATGATGTGATGACTGGCTCATAAGCTTTTGGAGCAATGTGCTGAACTGGGTCCAATGTTAGAAAGACCAGCCCGAAAGGACTGTGCAATCCTGGTACAAATACAGGGACTGAACCAAAGCAAACCCTGGAGATCATGCTGACCTCAGTGTATCGTTCACCTCGCCTTCTCCAGCAACATTGACGACCATCATTTCTGTGGAAGGTGACCCGACACTCATCAGTGAACAGAACGGTAGACCACTGCTGTATTGTCCAGGTCACATGGTCTTGTGCCTACTGGAAACGTTCACGGCGGTGTCTGGATTTGTCTGGAAACCCTAGTGCCCCTCGCATCTCGTAAACAGGCCTGAGCTGTGTGGCAGCTGCATAACAATGTCTGAGCGCATAGGTCCTTAGGTACTGGTCATCGTTGCAATCCATCACTTGTAGGGCTCCTGGGTCTGTCATGAGCTCTGCCAGTAGTTCTGTGTGTTGATGCAAGTCTGTTGAGGACACTTTGAGACACACCAAGTTCACGAGCAACATCTGACTGCCTGCCACCGACCCAAAGGCACCATGTCCAGGAGACACTACTCGTCCGTTGACGTTGTATGTTCATGGCTGTTTGAATGATGAACTTGGAATGACTTACTGACAATAGCAGCTTTTTATATCCACAATGTTGAAATTGATGCCACATTGAGAAAGGTTGTCTTTTGGTATTGACCCCAATATAAGGCACCTGTACACAATGAGACCATTACATGGAAAACACAAAATGAGGTGTGTATCACCCCAATAGAATAGCCTCCCTATCCCAAAAATGTCTGAAGTGAAACAAACACCGTATGTATGACATCCACTAAGTATCTCACAATATCCCTAACTTATTGTGAGTAGTGTAATTATATAATAAATATAATGTAATAAATGTAATGAAGTGTTTAATTGTACTGTTTAATTTTACATGAAAAGGCAATTTGCAGCAATATCCACTTTCCCCAAATGTAATCTGCCCAATGGACTGCACTCACATTGCAATAAGAGCTCCATATGAAAACTAATTTATTTACATTATTTGACACTGACATAGTCCTGATGACCTGGTTCAACCATTTCTAAATGGTTCATTGTTCATGTATTGAATCATTTATTTGGGGGCGTGGTATTTTCCCTGGCACCACACCCCATTTTAAAGTTCGTCATGTGCATGCACGCACAAGCATAAATATGCATTAGTTGATTTGCATTTACCATGTTTGGAAGATCGGGGGCATGTAGGGGACCGCATATGCGGCTAATGAACGTGCGCACACTCACAGGAACTGCAATTTATAAAGCGTATTTTGCTTTCAGTTTTAGGTATGCACGTTTTTATAAATCTGATTTTTGTGCAAACACCATTTATCTTTTGAGCATACGTACACTTTAAGTAGGAATTCTATGCAAAGTTTCACTTATTAGACCCCTGGGCTTTTTTAAATGTTCTTATAGATGGTCTCACATCCTCAAGCTCCCTCTGATACATAGTGTAATTCATGACGGATTCTATGATGGTGAGCTGGCCAGGTCCTCTGTTCTAGTGTCCAAATAATTCAGATTTAGACTCAGCTTTCAAAAGAACATTATTCTAGAAGTCCTAGTCTTTGTTTATGTTCTCTCCAGCAAATCTCACTCTGGACTTGATGTTTTTCTTAGAAAGCAAAAGGTTTTTTCCTTGCACACCACCTATGCAAGTTAAAGTTGTGCAGTCTCTTTCTGACTGTAGATGCATGCACTTTCCCATCATTTTAGCGGTCTGCTATCAGGGTAAACTTGCTTGGACGGCCAGACCTGGACATATTTGTAATTGTTTTCCACTCATAGATTACTTTCTTGAATCTCCCAGTATTGTTAAAATTGGGGTTAAATATCCATATATGTACAATGTTACAGAAACAAACAGGCTTTCATATGGTGTCGTAACATTTTCACATGACTGTATATTGTACTATACGGTCACGCATGCATCAAGTACATACCTGATTACACTGTTCAATGCGGTACAGCTGTTCTGGCGTACACCTTTCCAGGACAGGCTCCAAAATCTCAAAAGGCACACCACCAACTTCGTCAATAGCTAAAGAATAAAAAGCTTAACATTATTACAGAATCCTATGTTTTGATTTGATTTCATAAATGAACTGTGGCAGGTTTGGAGCACTTGGTCTTGCACAGGGCACTGGCTTATTAATTTATATGTAATGTGGCAGATTATGATTACCGGAGAACCTGATTATGTCGAAGAATTACAAAGGCCATCAAACATCTCCAAGCCATTGCATTATTAAGTATTCAACTTACAGTCAATATTGTTCTGCAAGACTCGAATGCACTGCTCATAGAGGGTCATCATCTTGGGCAGGTATGAAGTTTTCGAGCCAGAGTAAACCACCATTTTAGAGTTGAAACGCCGCCCCGTGAATCCTGCATCCTCTTCTTCACATGATATGGGAACTAGTGGAACACAAGAGCAAAACTGCATTTCAATTAAAAGTTAGAGTGTCCTTCAATCAATGTCCACCACTCAAAGCTTTCAAGTACTTTAACAGAGGCTTAAAAAAATCCAACCTTTACGTCTCTGTGGGGATAGTGGGGTGACATCTATTGAGGGCAGTGGTCTGTAGTTGGGTTGGATGACTGGCAAAGGGATCTCAGGAAGAATAGGGACAACATCAACTACCTGAGGAAAATGAGAGGTGAAAGAGATACACAGACAAATGGCAAGCAGAGATGATTAGTGTTAATAGAGAACCGATTAAAAGCAAAACGCAGTGTCTCCATCCTCCAGTAAAATACTTTACAAAAAACTAACTGCCTAAAAAGGAGGCAATGCACTGCAGCATTAACCATATTAGCTCGAGTCATGGCAACAGCCGCACCTTCCTGCGTTTCTCTGGCATGGCATGTTTCTCTGGCATGACATGTGAGGACACTGAGGGAACAGCTGGCTCAGGCCGTTTATTGCGAGTTCCATTGGATTTGCTGGACTTGGACACCGAAGGAGCAGGGGTAACAGGCTGAGATGGTCGAGAAGGTTTCTTTTTCTTTTTACTAGGAGAAGGATCATCATATGTAAGAAAGGATTCAAAAGACATAGTGGGAGCTTCAAAATGTTCGTCCTCATCATCCCGCGCAGGCTCTGGCTTTTCCTTCCTTTCCCGAGGCCTGACTGAAAAAAACACAGGATCAGAATGTTATTCTCATGCAGCTGATGTAGTGAGCAATCTGTCCTTAAGTCAAACTTTTCACTTGTGCATGTACATTACTACCATTATTACTGGTGGCTTTGGAGTACTTGAAGCGCAATACATTTATAATTATTTGATGTATTTATGGCTAATAACAAGGCATCAGGGATTAAACATTGAAAACATGGCAGTTTGCCAATACCATTGCATTTTCTTTCAGGCTAATTAGCATGCACAGTTGCAAAATAAACAAAAAACAAATAAACAAACGAATTCATTTTAACATGGCACGTAGAGCATTAAACATTCAGAGAAAACAGGTGAACGCTTACCATCACTGACGCCTTTCTTGTCTTTCTTACTTTCATGTGGAGTGGACTGACGACTGTGCTTGGATGAAGTGTGTGGAGCTCCACCTTTCTGGTCTCTCTCATTGCCACGTATTTGTACATCACTGGCACTACTTGGGGCAGGATGCTTGCGTCTGTCCTGTTCCCGAGATGAGTGAGAACCATGTTCTCTCGCTGGCTCTCTGTGCAGCTTGCTGTGTCTGATTTCTTTCCTGGGTGGACTAGGTGGTGGCTCCTCCACTGGGCTCTCATACTCTTCTGACTGATATCCCTGTACCCTGCTGTTCTGGGGACTGTACTGCTGTGGAGAGGATTCAGGGTAGACTTGCTGATATTCTTCTTCATCTGCCTCCTCTTCGTCCACATGTGGTGGCTCCTCTTCCGGAGAGCGATCCCTAACCCTGTCCCTGTAGCCTCTGGTGTCATCTGTCCTTGAGTGGGAGCGGCCTTCTCTTGAGTTACTGGGTCTGCTGAAATATGTAATAGAGATACATGAAAAGGGGGCATTTAAAGTTTACAGCAGATTTAAAATGAGAAGTACCATATATCTAATAGTAGCTCAGGCATTTATTTTAAAAATTATTAAAACGCCCCAGCGTTTAATGGAGGCCGGTGTTTAATGGACACAGGCTATTTACAGGCACAATATGTTGTGCAGCTTCTTTGCTTGAATGTTCTTTTGCGCATGTTACCACACGGAGTTTGAATGCTAAATCAAATTACTGTTTCCATCGCTCAAACTACATCACCCTGTGAGTTAGGGTTGACGTTGTTACAGGATAAGGTGTGTTTCTGATAGAGAGTGAAAACGGGTGGGCAGTGAGGGTGGAGGAAGGGTGGCGTTAAGAGTTTGTTTTGGTGGAAGTTAAGAGAGTAAGTTAGCTATTGTTGTGTTAGCAGCAGCTGGTTAAAGAGCACTAATGTTACAGAGAGAGTCAGGAAAGAGCCGAGACTGTCATTTTGTGCTGAATGGAACTAATAAAACTCGGGTCCCAACGACATCGCACTCCGTGTGAGTTCTTTAAGCGGCTGGTCCAGAAGACTGAGTTGGAGACGGTCAGGGCGAAAAACGGGAAAAGGTAACAACGTGGAGAAACACTGTCTAAATGTACACAAGGAAATGTAATTTAGACTTTCTCCATAGCATCTGACGTCAAAACATTTTTTTAAAAAAAGGTATGTATGATTCACTGCAGGGTGGCAAAAGCCGAGGTGGTAGGAAAAGAGGATTAGTGTACGGAAAGCATGGTGGGTCATTATAGATCGCGTTTACTACAGACCGGCTACTAATGGAGACCAGTTTATTTCTATTTCTATCTTTCAAACCTGCCGTTTAATGGAAATAAGTATCAAAAATAGACAGGCTATTATTAGAAGATATACGGTAATAATATTTGGTATACCTAATGAAATTAGATTGGGAGTAGTTGCACATCAATTGCCACAAAAGTATAGAAGCATCATTTTTATTTCACTATAAATATCTATACTTACAGCACCTCCATTAAATGGGTGCCAATGCTCACCTATCTCCAGGCTGGGGGACCAGCTTCTTCCACTTGGCCACAAGAGTCTTTGCTGCTTCCCCTGCTATGTTGTGTTTGCGCAGAGAATTTACAGTTTTCCCAACACCAGTTTCCTGTAATGTCAGAAGGAAGACAATATTATAGCATTAAGAATGTACATTTCAGGATGAAACTGACATTTTAAAACAATCAAGACAAACAGATAAACAATAATTAATATTTTACTTGGAGAAAAATATTGGTCTCTTCTTGTACATCTTTTAAATGAAATTGATAAAAATAAATAAATTAAAAAAGAGAAGCAGAACTGCTTGATCATACCACAAGGATGTCCACGGTCATAGGCAGCTCCCCTAACCTCTTGAGTGTCTTCAGCAACTGGATGCAGAAATGACAAACCATTGACCAAGTTATGGTAAGATGGGAACTAAAACTGCAGGCTACCTGCCACTAAATGGCTATGCAAGGTTACTGACAACAAATCCAGGAAATATAATATGTAGGTTTACAAACAATACTATTGTATATAATATAAACACTTCAGATAATAATCAGTGAAACTGTACGTTTTGTCGTGGCCTGTAAAAGACACGGTGTACAAGGCAGTTCAACGGCTTTGTTTACTTTGAGAAGTAGCTATGTTTGTAAAGGCATAAGCATCGAAAACAAAATCACAGAAAAAGACTAATTCCAATATCTTAAGATTCTTGATTTGGTACTAATTTATTCAGTCTAACTAGTTCCTGTAACCTACTTAATCGTAGATTAGAAATGGCCACGGACGAACAGCGTCAACTAACAACATCTTCCCCACACACACACGGCCTGTCTGTTCTTATCAGCCGCTACAACCGCAGCGTCGTTTCACACAATTCTTACACAGTGCATGTCGTCTATACACGGAATGCGAATAACGTAAATATAACGATGGACCAGACTACAGCTATGTAGCTAAATGAGTCCGCTTGGTGTCAGACTAAACCGTCGCGTAGGCACTTTCTGTGCTCATGTCGGATTTGTCCTCCACACTGCCACAGAAACGATAAACAATGACTGGATCCGGTTATCACATTACAGCCCGTACTTTCCCAAGGCCAACAAGCGAACCCTACCTTTCGAGGCTCATGGTTGTCTGAGAGCCTTGATTGCAACTTCTCCACCACCTCCAGCAGCTCCTCCGCCATGTTTCCCAGCTGCTACATAGTGCCCGGAAGCTGCTCCGACTCAGCTCTGAGCACGACCCGTTCACATGGAGATCCCGGAAAGACGTCACCGCGCGACCGCAAAGTAAACACAAGTCCAGCTGATGAATACCCCAAACGACCGCTGTCACAGTATTAAACAAGTGTCATTTTAATCAGAACTACTGCTCCACTAGTAGTAGTCCACTGTTGCTCAGGTGGAATAAGACACAGCTGCAATGTGCATAATTAAATTGTAATTTAATGTCAATGCTTTGTTATAAAAACCAGGAACCTCGCAGAAAGCCGTTTAACAAAGTAATCATACACACACGGCCTAGTGCTGGAGGCATCGCTTTACAATAGTTTTTTTTGCATGGCAAAGTTAATGTGTTATCATTTGTTATATATAAAAATAATAATGGGTTTTTCTTTTCGTAAAATTAAATGTAATTATGCATCAATGTTTCATAATCCTAGAGAGACTGTGTTTTTTTTTCAATTACAAAATCACCAAAATCTGTTATTTATAAAGGAGTGCCCAAACATTGGAATAAGATACAATATATATATATATATATATAAAACAAAAGATTAAAAAAATCATTCAAGTTAATAAAAAGTTAATTAATATAATAAAACAAATTCCAAAGGTTCCTAGTGTATAAGAGGTCCAAAAACACAAACTGCTTTCAAAGACTTTATGATTTATGTTGTTGGGAAGCAGTTTTATATAAGGACTGTTTATGAGCTATCTTGAAAATGACTTTGTGTACATCACAACAATTAATTAATATTTATTTTAATAAATTACTTAATTTTAAAATACTAAATTTTAATTAGAAGTTATTTACAATATGTGAAATTTTGTAAATGTAAAAATATACTGTGTTAACAGCTTTTTAAAAATAGCATTCCTGGTGAAGTGTTTGTTACAATTAGCCAAACAACAGAAAAACTAAATGATACACTTCACCCATTTTAACTTCATTGTTAAATACTGTATGTAGATTTAGTAACTGATTACATGTCTTATCTCAATGGGAATCATTTTCAAGCTGGGCTTAGCTCCTCTGTAAGAATTAATGGACAGGCAACAGACCTGCTTTACCCCAGCAGTCTGATAAATAATGGCTAAAGTCTAGATATAGACATGAGTGGGAAAAAATCACAGCTATGACTGTATTCAGCATCCAATAAGGATTTTCATTCTCTGTCTCAAATTGGCATGACTGTAAGAGCAGCGTTGCCCGCCCCTTTCCATTTCAGGTTTGGGGCAGGGGTACAGGCTTAATATGAACTATGTTTGGTGGGGAGGGGTGCTTGGCTCTATAAGGAGATGGAGGTGCAGGTGGGGCTGAGGCTTTGGGTGGATAATGTTACCAGGCTTCAGCTGGACCATGCCTGCTTCAAACTCAGAAACTGACAGTGCTCTGACAGACAGACAGAGGACAGAAGGGTAGAGTAACACGGAAGAGGGAGGAAACAAAGGGATTTTGTTAAGAAGTGAGAGAAAGCTGAAAGAAAAGACAAAGAAGGAGAGAACAGTGAGTGATAAGAGTGATAAAGAACACAGGAAAATAAGGTAAATACCTTTCCTTTATTTTTGCATGTCTTCTTGTCTTTTACGAGGACTGAAAACAAGGAACAGCAATGATCCATAAATCTTAATGAGTAAATTATTGTGCAATTGGATTGAAACTAATGTAGCACTAGAAAAGCTAAGTTTATATAACCGAAGTTTACAAACTCAGAAATACTATAAGTATTACTAAAACCTAGTTGCGGTCATATTTTTATTTGTCTAGGCTTTAGTTGCTGCACATTAGAACAACACTAGACCAGCATGCCTTACAGTACAAACATACTGTGATTAATCCACATCAAAACCGCCTCTAGTAAAGTTGGCTAAATTTAAATGTACAAGTGTGGAGCAAAAACACTGAATGACATGCAGAGGGAAGCTTGTCCCACCTCCAGCACCAGCAGCCCAGCATGTTTTTCAGTATCTATAAATAACAGAGATGGTAGCAGGAATGTTGTGGCTGAGGGAGGTGGGCCGCACACATGCACTCAGTTTTAGACTCAACCACTGACGAACACAACAGCTGCCAAAAGTCAACGAACTTGCCATTTTTCACCTTGCCTTACCCTCACACCTTCTCTTTATCATTCCAATTTCTACTGTCAGATCTTTACTCCTTCAGCTGCTTCAGTCCCACTTACCCTCTACATATATATTTCATAGTTAGCAACATTCCAGACCAGGCAGGGACTCAAACCTATCACCTTTCATGAGCCCAAACTCCTCATGTAGTCTTTCATTACTCAAGTTAAGTTAAGCTTCGTTAAACTAGTATAACCTCCATGCTGCTGTCTGTGTCTCTCATCACATTCCTCATATTTTCATTCTTTTCACTCGGGCTGTTTGTAGTCTTAGTTTCAAAACATTTTTTGAATTACAATTTATTTCTCTTTTTATATTCAAAGAATTGTACTAATATGAAATCATTTTCAACACAGTGTGTAATATTTAAAGCTACAATGCACTTGATATGATAATTAATTATTATATGTTTGAATTATAGTGCACAAGGGTCCAGAAGAATAGACTCCTTTTAAGTATTTTCTATGTTTTCATGATTACGTTGTTGGTTGTCAGTGCTATCTTTACATTAATAACTTAATTCATTTCAAAACATTTACATCTAATACTTGTTTTATCCAAAATTCACATTTGCACCTGTTATAAACATTACTCCTCAGGAAAGAAGTGTTAGTAATGTCAGGCACTGATGGTAGATTTTCAGTTCTAAAACATCTTCACTCCAGAGAACACAGTTCACCTGCTCCTTAGCACAATGCTTATTTCCATTGAGCCAGAATTTGACTCATGTGTGGCAGCTTCACAGCATTCCAGTCCATTAGCAGTGCATTTCAATGAAGACTATACAAGCTGTGTGTGTGTATGTTTATATGTAATTTAATGTAAATTTAATGGGTACACCCTAGCTGGAGGGGGACCAGAGACATATACTGGTATGTGTATATGAATTGTGATATTAGATTTAGCACCAACATAATCAACTTCCCCTTAAATACATAAAATTACTTCATATCATTTCTGTATGTCTGTTGTTAAGGTAAATGGCAGAACTAAATTATATCTGCATTTTATATGACAAATGGGTTTCCCCAACAACAGAAACCTGTGTGCACATAAATGTGAACACAGAGATGTAGCTTTGTATGGCTGATTAGAGGGATGTTGAAGAAGGGGATTCACGTGGGGCAGGGACAGAAGGCAGTGGGAGAGTAATTTAAGCAGTGTGGCCCCAGCAATGCTCTCCTGTGGCTTTAGAATATTTTTAGGCAGTGACTTGATTGCACCTGTCCTATAATCTAAGTATGTCTGTATGTGCGTAAGGGTAGGTGTACACAAACAGTGCTTAGACCCAGACATATATGTTTACCTCTTCTTCAGTGTTTAACCTACAAAAATATGTGAAAGGCTTTTATACCATTATTTGAACAATGTATGCACTTAATGGTGCTTAAGTTTATGAATCCTCAAACTGAGCAATGTCATAGTTTACCACTTAATGTTCTACGACCGTGTGCTTGTGGGGTGGGGAGGTGAAATACATGCTCAATAGCAAACCTGCCAGAAGAGGAATCTTTGGGGGCAATGCCATTGAAGAATATGTTTGGTTCTCTGCAGAGTTTTTCAACAAATGGTTCTTTAAAGAATATGTTTGTAAATGATGGGCAAGTGTGAAGAACCCTTTGGAAAATGTAAAGAACTTCTTTAGTTAACTAATAAACTAGAACCTTGTGATCCCTTATCAAGAGGCTCCACATGTACAATGGCATTTATTTCAAGATCACAATTGAGAGATATCAGTGTACAGAAATACCGTAAATGCAGCCATTTTTGTGTCTTTTCAGGTGCTGTGTGCTCCAACTGACCACCTGGTCGTTTTTCACGTCATTTCTCCTCTCACACAAAGCCTCAGTCACTTTATGAGTCAATAACCTGCCATCCTGTGTTTCTTCAGTCTGTCAGTCAGTCAGTACTCATTCAAAGAAGAAAGTGCCAGAAATCTGCTTATGTACATCTAAAAAGTGCATGTAAAAATACGTCACCCCCATTGTTTATAGGTGTGACAGAGAATCAGTCAGCCTTTTACGACTAGTAGCCTGTGATTTAAGGATCACTCTTTAGAGTAACTAATCAATATAATCAGTAAAATTTCCCCTAAGTGTTGTTATGGCCCCCAAGAAGAAGTCCCCTCGGGCCAAGAAAGAGCCAGTGCTGGAGCCAGTGCAAGTTGAAAATGTGGAGATGCCTGAGCCAGGGGTGAAGAAACTAGAATTACCTCTAAATGTTGAGCAGATGAACCGGCTCAACGGGATGCCCGTGCCACCCCCCGTAATCCGCCCTGGGGAAAGGGGCTTCGGGCTGGGTGGTGAGCTGACCCGTCCGCTGCATGGATCAGCTCTTCTGGAGGAGCTGAGCCGCATGAGGCAGGAGCGCTTTCTCACTGACCTGGAGCTGGCCTGCAAATCCAAGGCCTTTGACGTTCACAAGCTGGTCATGTCCTCTGTCAGCCAGTACCTGCGTGAAGTCCTGGCCAAGGACCCAGGCCTCAAGCGTCTGGAGCTGCCTACGTTATCACCCCTAGGTAAAAAGCATAATAACTGTTGTCTGTTGAAAATGGTCCACAACTATTCCCCCACTGGAAAGTTTAACATTCACAAATTTCACAATATTTGCAATGTTCATTTATCTAGAACTCAAGTTTTGTTACCTGTAACATTTTGTCTTAGTCCTCCTCAATGTGACCCAAAGGACGGCATAGTTTGAAGTATCCTTTGATTCAAATCACCTGATCCAGCTTATCAACTAAGTATGGAGCCCATTATAAGCTGGACCAGGTGCATTGGGACAGGGAACATTAAAACTGCACTGTGGTTATATCACTGTCTTATAACTGTTTCCTGATGCTTTACTTACACATAAAAAAAACTTAAACATGCTCATAATTTCCACTAGAATTTGCATTTTGTAAAATGCAATATGAAGAAATACTTTTTAATGTTTTGGCTGCTCAACTTTTTTTTTTTTCTACATATAAACAAACATTTAATTTGGTGCCTGCAGCACCATCAAAAAAGAGCAAAATAAAATTGTGGTTCATGTAGACAGTTTCAAGTTCAGCATTACACTGATTTCCTTATTTCCTTAAGGAGCAGAAGTATCAAACCATCCCACTCCCTACAACCCCCATGACTCCAAAAGTAGTGCACCACATTGTGAACAGGGATAAAACTCCATATGCATCTGTGTAAAGGTTGCGAGATGGATTAATCTGAAATGTTGAATGTAAGAATGGTCTTCTAAGCATTCTACATACATTACTCCAGTTAACGCCTTCCCATTTACTTTCAGGTCTGGCCAATGTCATCACTTTTGCGTATCTTGGCCGTGTGCACATGTCCCTGTACACTATTGGCTGTACGGTGTCTGCAGCGAGCATCCTGCAGATCCCCTACCTCTTGCAGATGTGTATGGACTTCCTGATGGCAGAGTTGAATGTGCACACCTGCGTGTATGTGTGGAACATTGGCACGGCTTATGCCCTGGGCCCGGTGCGAGACGCTGCTCGGCGCTTTGTGCTGGAGAACTTTGCACAGTTCTCTGAGACACAGCAGTTCAATCAGCTCACGCTAGAACAGATCACTGCTTTCCTTCAGGATGACAACCTTATCCTGCCTTCTGAGGTCAACACCTTCCAGGTCAGACACTCTTAGTTCTCTGTGCAACACACATTCCTTACTCTGGACATACTATGTTAAATGTCAAAGGTAAAGTTTCCCATCATAGAGAATTAACATAAAACCATTTTCCATGTATATGTTTTTTTGTGTGTTAATGCTACTATATAGAACTATTGCCTTTACAAAAAGAAGCTGTGAAACAATATTATATTACAATAAATATTCAGAAAGCATTATTTTTCAAAAATTGTAAATTGTAAATAGAACATTTTTGTTTTTACTTTTATTTGATGCCATAAAATAATAAAGTTAATAATAATAAAATTAATATTGTGAAAAATATCTTCAGGTCTAATAAAAATCTATACCATATTAAATTATTTCTGTTTATGAAACAGAAAAAAGAAAAAAAGCCAATGACAAGAGATTCTAAACTTGATCAGTACACAGTACATAACTGAACACCACCTATGAGAACAGGAGAAATAAAAGGGAAGACATGGAGAAGGAGAAGGGATTCACAGACGCAGGGTGGCCCTATTAATATGAATGACCCAAAAGCAAAATACATCAGAGTGAATATAAATACTTGCATACTGTATATAGAAATAGAATTGGTGGGTAGAAAGCGAGTGTGAGAGAGTAAGAATGGAATGCTGGGCACATCAGAAACTATATAAAGTACTTGAAGGCATGTGTGGCTCTTAATATGGATTGCTTTAAAAAAGTTTAAACGTTTTTTGGATTCAGGTGGCAATGAAGTGGCTGGACTTTGACCCAAAAAGACACACTCACGCTTCTGAGCTTCTGTCCCACATTCGTTTTGAGACCATCCCTGCCAGCGAGCTTGTCAGTGAGATCCAGCCAGTTGCTCGCATGATGCAGGACCCTCAGTGTCACCGCCTACTGGTAGATGCCATGAACTACCATTTGCTACCGTACCAACAGAACACTCTACAGTCCCGTCGCACCAAGGTCCGTGGCAGCCACACGACCCTGCTCACCATTGGGGGGCGCCCGTCGCTCACTGAGCGCGCGCTAAGCCGAGAGGTACCAGACCTACACTCATTTCAACAAACCGATACATTCATGTTACAGGCAGACTTATTTAAAGCAACATGCATGTGTGCTTTGTTATGAACCACTGTTATGAAGCACCAAGTTATTTGAATCTGACCGTTCAACCCTACCGATTTTTCTGGGTTTCTCCCACACTGTAGCACCCTTTTTATGCTTTCTACCATTTCCCATTTTAACTACTGCATGACATTTTCAGCATTTTCCCAGTTTTTCATCCCTTTAAGTCTCTCTCCCTGTCAGTCATTATCACCTACCAACCAGCATCACACCCCAATCAAAATCCTCCAACCAATTTTGAAAACCTCCCTTATTTTCAGTGTTGACAGGTAGGACTTGCTAATGCTAGTATGAATTTTCAAGCTGCTAAACACGAGTGAGTGATTTTATACTTACAAGATTAAATGTGTGAGATGAATGAGATCAAATAACAGCACAGCTATTGGAGAATGCTATGCACCACCTCAGCACTACAATCATTTCTAAAGTCATTTTGCTGTCCTGGTCTATGCCCAGTGATAGCCCACCAGAGGCAATTATTGCGCCAATATGATCATTTGCCTCTACTCTCACATCTCACTGTTTACAGGTGCTGTGGCGAGACCCTCGCGAGGGAGCTGCTACATGGCGCCATCTTTCCCAGCTACCTGCCAAGAGCTTCAATCAGTGTGTCGCTGTGATGGATGGCTTCTTATATGTAGCAGGAGGAGAAGATCAGAATGATGCCAGAAACCAGGCCAAACATGCTGTCAGCACCCTCTGCAGGTAAACCTTTCATCACTACATATAGTAACAAATCAACTAAAGCTTATTATCCAGTAACTTCATTATTATTAAAAACATAAGAGTGAGGAATGGAAGTGTGGGGTTTACACTAATTTTGATTTCCTCCAATCTCACACTCTGCAGATATGACCCTCGCTTTAATACCTGGCTGCATCTTAATAGCATGCGGCAGAGGCGCACCCACTTCAGCCTTGTGGCTACTGGAGGGCGCCTCTATGCCATCGGTGGCCGGAACACCGAAGGACTGCTGGCCACCATCGAGAGCTACTTTCCATCTTCCAACAGCTGGCAACTTCGTGCACCCATGGAGATGCCGCGCTGCTGCCATGCCAGCGCAGTGCTGCCCATGGGTGACATCCTGGTATCTGGTGGCTACATTAACTGCGCCTACTCCCGCTCCGTGGCCTGCTATGGCCTGGAGAGTGACAGCTGGACTGAACAGGCCCAACTAGAGATGCCTCGTGGTTGGCACTGCTCAACCACATTGGGTGGCAAGGTGTACGTGGTGGGTGGCAGTCAGCTGGGCCCGGGAGGAGAGCGTGTGGATGTGCTGACCACTGAGGTGTTCTGCCCAGAAAGTGGTCAGTGGAGCAGGGCTGCCCCATTGCCCCTGGGAGTGAGCACTGCTGGCCTGTCCCCACTGGGTGACAACTTGTACCTGTTGGGTGGCTGGAATGAAGCAGAGAAGCGTTACAAGGCAGCAGTCCAGCGCTATGATCCAGGAACCGACACCTGGTCTTCTGCTGAAGACCTGCCTGAGCCCACAGTGGGGGTTTCCTGTTGTGCGCTGGCACTGCCCCCACGCTATGCTTCACGCAGGCACCGCAACACCCCCAGCCATGAAGAGCAAGGCTGCATGACTGCATAAGAGGGAGGCAGGAGAGGGAGGAGAAGAAGAGGAAGCTATAGGTTAGTAGAAAGCAGAAGAAAGCAATGGCTAAACGAAGGAGGAGCAGGCAGCTACTAGTCAGTAAGAGGTTAAAAAGAGACATAGATGGTTGAGCAGAATTGTTTTAGCTCCTTTTTTTGAATAGGCACCATTATGTATTAAGGTATGAAGAGAGTTTAGTGTAACAGGGCCCACTTAAGAACAATGTGAAAAAGGAGAGAATGAGCATGCCTGTGTTGAGTGTGTTTAAATGTGTACAAGCCTGAATGTTAGTATGAATGAGATCCTTTGCAGAATATCACCTTGGCAATCACAGAGAGTACAGGAGTTTGTTATTCTCAGCGTATTTATTACACTGCATATTTATTGTATGCTACCTATTTATCAAGGGATATTTCTCAAAGTTGTTGTGCTCAATGGCTAGAACAAAATATTAATAATGAAGCTCATATTTATATAATACAAGCAGCACCAACGGCACAAATATTTAGAATGATCCCCTGATCACGTCAGTAAAACTTGACATAATGATTGTTGCCATTTCAAGCAGAACATCACAATCACTATTGAGCCTATATTCAAATGATGCTTGGTTGGTCAGTATCCAAAGCCATCTCTTCCTTTTGGCAAAATGTATGAGGACATGTCTTCTCAACTTACCTGCCTCCTCACCTGTGTTGATGCAGTGGTCAGTCGGTGCTGACTCCATGACTTTGCTCATGTGGAAATCTTTTCCTTAAAAATATTCCTAAGAGAGCCAGTGAATATCCTAGAGACAGAAAGATGTACTTGGAAAGGATAAAAATTTGACATGTGAAACGTTTTTATCAAGAAGAAATGCTGTCAACAATAAGGGGAGTTACTTCTGTGAAATGTAATACGGCCTTTGATTGGTTATCACCTGGTGTTAAGGCGTTGTACATACAGGAGTTGGACGGAAAAGGATGTGTAGATGTTGCAAATGGCAAATGATGCAAATGACTTATGGTCTCTTGGGTTTCACTGAATAAAGCCAAACTTAACAAAATGTAATGTGTCACTTCATCATTACAGACCTAATATACAGAGATTAGAAATAACTGTCCTTCTAATTATTGACTGGTAGCTCCTGCTGGTGCTTCTCACCAAAACGTCCTTCTTAACACACTGGTGGTCAAGGGTTTTAAAAAATGTTCCTAACTTTGCATTTTCAAATTCTTCAAATATTATGTGAATCAATTGTTTTGGTGATTAAAAGTGTTGACCAGAGTGTTTTTTTTTGTAGTTTTGTTACAATATCCTCAAGAAAATTCAAGAAAATAAAATTCAGGAATCTTCCAGAACATTGACAAAGCAAAAAAACAATTTAAACGCTGAACAGTGTGTAGGCAAGTGCAAAAGGAATCCACTGCTGGTAGCAGTTAATCGTAAAACAAGCTAGGTGAGGCAACTATTTTTTCACTAAAAAATACATTGTAGATAATAACTGCCCTTTGTGTCGTTCTAAAATATGTTGGTCATGAAGATTTCATGCCAAAAGCAGTAGTCTTTGTGAAAGTTGTTCCTAAGGTTCTCAGAGAAACATTCAAGAACACTATAGCTACAAAGCCACTGCAAAGACCATATAAACACCTGCCAATACATCGGATCGGTTAATAAGTAATTTGATAGCTCACAGGGCTGAAGCTAATTGTCCCTGGACAAGTGTGACACAAGCTTTCTCAACATGATTAGAAGGAAGGAAGGTAGGAGTGAAGTCAACAGCTGCACAATAACATGAATCACATTCATTTGCACCTGAAATATGTTTGATGGTTACTTATCTTTATTTGTAAGCAGTCACAAAATTGTAACTAAGTGTAAATTGCTGTTAGAAGTAGATCTTCTAACAAACGTGTGACATATATGCAGCTACTCTTTAGCTTTGAGTGCATCTAAAAACAGTGACTACACCTACACTGAATCAAAATATGGTCAGGTTGCAATGTTTGTAAAGGAACTTAAATGGTAAGATGTGATACCGAAAACTTATGACCCATACAGCAGTTAAGATACTTAGTTAATTACTTTACCAGCTATAACAGTCACAGCTTTACCGATGACAGGATAAAAGACAGTCCACTTGTATATACAAGCACAACCATTAACGTTTAAGGATTTAAAGCCTTTCAGGAAGCTGCACATCTTAGAGACACAATCTTTTCTATAATGTGAAAACAAATAGGGGGGATTACTGGATATCAACAAAGAAGCCAAAATTCTGAGAAGTTTAATTCTAATTAGCAGCTTTAATTGTAATACTCTACAACCTGACCTAGATTTGATGATTCAGTTGAATCACATTAGCCAATGACATGAAAATAATGGCCTACATCCTCTTGCTGGAAATAATCAGTGGCCACTGAAAAACAATAAAAAAAAAAAAAAAAGAATTAAGTTAGGATGGATATGAAAATGAGAAGCCACAGAGCCTTTTGTGCCAAAACTACCAAAACCTCTCCTGGGAAAATTATACCTGCCATTTCTAGTCACATTACTCACGACATACCACACATCAGCTGGATTTATTCCTTTGGCCCTTGTAACTGGTGCCATTTGATACAAACAGCAATCAACAGACCCAACAAGGAACAGTTGGATATGCATCAATATTCACTACCATTATAAAACTGCTCGTTTTACATTACCTTTATAACCTGCATTTAAACAAGTGAAGACTTAATTTCTCATCATTTATACTATATTGTTCCCGGATGGGAAAATTCATCTGCATTTGACCCATCTCAGGCAGTGACAACACATCTGGCTGCTAATCTAGTGGTGCCCAGGGAGCAGGGTGGGTTAGGTGCCTTGCTCAAAAGCACTTCATACTGGATGGTTCAAGGAATCAAACCCAGGAGCCTTCCATCACAAACCCAGTTCTCTTAATCATTAGGCCATGAAAGCACCAATGTTGAATGGCCCTTTCAGAGACTTCGATTAAAATTTAAGCAATATAATTTTCCTTTCTTCATAGACGTGAATGTTTTCCTCCTAATAAATCTTCTCGTTTACCAGAGAACAAATGCTGACGAAATCATCTCTACGCCAACTCACCAGCAAAAACATTTGAATCAATTAAATTATTAAAAATGACAGAGGCGAAATGGGCTTTTTGTTTTTATTTGTTTGTTATAAACAAAATGTGGTCCTCTCTACTTGCCAGGGAGGATGATGCCATCATACTAAAAGACAAAACAGAAACAAAACGTTACCAACAGCAGTTTCTATACATAAAACTATATCACCCAAAATTCATTGTTCATGTTGTGCATGATATGCAGTAATATCCATTCAAGTGTGTAATGAGGCTGTACACTTAAGGTGACAAAGTGCAGATTCAGACACACCTTCTGTTGGAACCAACGCATGGCCTCCTCCTTGCGAATGCGGTGCTTGAAGCCAATGCGGCCTCTCTTCCTCTTCCTGTCAGCAATGCTGAAACCAGGTCTACCGAGAACCTGTCATCATAGTGAGGTCCAACAACATTCAGTCATCTTAGAAAGAAACCCTGAAATCTTAATTTCAAATCAAATTATTTACCATGTAAAATCACTCACCACATAGAAGTCCAAGCCGTAGATGCCAATACTGGGGTCATACTTGATACCCAGATCAATGTGCTCCTGGATACCAAAACCAAAGTTTCCACTGTCTGAGAAGTTGTTCTTCCTCAACTCGTACTCACGCACCTGGTAAAAGAACATCATTAATGAGCAAAATACAAACATAACCCGGTTCCTAATGCTCGTCCTGAAGACCTCATCACGTGGTACACTTGCATCTTCCCTGCTAAACACATCAAATTCAACTACCTAACCATTATATAATCCCTCCTGCAGTCCAGGAGAGACAGATTCCAGCACAGTTTGGTAGTTTCCTTCCACACCCAGTCAACCTGAAAATGAACAGGCAAGTTGACCCAGGTGTGGTTGATCAGGGAAGTCACCAAACTATGCTAGGAGTTGAAAAACCCCTGCCTTACTGTGTGTTAAAAGGTAATGGTCACATGTGCAGGGCAGTGGGTCTCCAAGACCAGCTTTTGAAAACCCTGATACAGATGAATAAAGCAAAATAAAACATTTTTTAAAAATGTGAAGGCACATTTAAGACAGCTGGTTACTGACACTTGTCATTCAAATTCCATAGACAACACAGTACATCTATATATGACAATATTTCTAGAAAATAAATCTACATTTACTTTATGGCATGACAAGTGGAGGTTAGAAAAAAAAAATCTTCAACAATAGAACTGCATGATACATGGTCTTTAAAAACTATAAATGACCAATTACCCACTGACTGACCTTTCTAAATGGAACAATAGGATTTCACTAAAATTTCAATAAGGATGAACACTTATTTTATAATGTTATTGTATTTACAGTTACATAATAAATAAGAATGTATGAAAATATAATCAAGATGTTCAAACTGTTGGTAGTGCTGCTCATCATACACAATCATACTGAGACTTAAATTTCAGGCTCCTAACATAGGCAGACACTGGCCCTCCTTAATAAGGATTTATTTTTAAAAATTAAGCCGTTTTGCTGTTGCTGTCAAAAAAGCCAATCTCTTCTCATGCCCTTATTGGTAAAATGTCACTTCATTTTTTCTCTTCCCACTGTGTTCTTCCTTTTTGACTGCTCTACACAGGCAATGTGCTGCCACATACCTGTACAATCATAGCTGCCTGTGCTTTAGCCAGACTGTGTCACCAGGGCCAAAAATGTGAATCAAGCTATAGCAACATTGAACAGTGAAGTATTGTTAAATGTTCTCTTTTTATCTGCTGACAAACTTGGAGAGGTAGGTCCATTTCAGACACCTGCGAGTGGCAAATTACATTTCCCCAATAAAGTTGAGTTTTTGTTGTTGTTGTTTTTATTCACATCTGACAAGTGGCAGGGGCTTATTTGGATAATTTCCCCATTTATAATGGCATTTGGAACTTCTAAAAGGAACTTCAGGCAAAAACAGACCCTTTTGCATTTCTGACATCGTGGAATATTGGCAGTAGAACCATAAATTGTTAAAATTGTGACAATCCACTGGTAGCAGATCCAATAGTCCAATGAAACAGTAGATCTAATTAAAAGATGAAAATATAACTGGCTTAGAAACTTTGGGCAAACTATCACTGAACAGCAGTTAAAATTCAAACTCATACTAAAAATAGGATCTGTTTGAAAAATCTCAATGGAACAGTGTTGTTAGACTGGTAATGTTTAAATGTTTGTCTACTGCCCTAAAAAGGCCACATAACTGCATTTACTGCAGTCTATTAAAAGATTTCTGTTAAATCCAGGCAGCTTTAGTTTAAACAGCTACAGGTTCAAAAATTATGCATCAGATACAGCAAATGCAAATGTATATTAAATGTATATTAAAAATAGCAAGTATCAACACTAGCCCAAAATTCCCAAATGCAACTACACTTCTAGAATATGATACCAGTAAGCTTGACTATTTACTAAATAAAATTCCTGTTTAGTTTTCTAACCCAATCAATTGTATAACTGGTAATAAACATTGACTGGAGGAATCGTCCCATTCTTAAAAGTCAGATGTACTCAAAACAATCACTTCATGAGCCAGTTCAGGTTGGTCTGAAAGCCAGACCTTCAAGAGATTACAAATTACCTACAACTTCATTAACATCAAACATGTTTAACAGCAAAAAAAACATCTACTTTTTTCTGCATTGAATAGAGCAAAAATATTTAAAAACAGAGGTAAATACTCATTAAGCATACTTGTGATCACAGTTAAGACTGTCAATTATTCATGTCTGTGCAGCACATTACACCTACAGTGTATAACAAACTAACATATGCATTAATAACAAAAATGCTAATACTTAGCATTAACTTAAAGTCCATAGTGACAAACCGGTATTAATTAGTTCTACAACTAAAATATACCACTTTCTGTCTGCTTACATTAACAGGATAACATGAATATTAAATCTGAAAACTTAGCTTTGTTGTGAGTATAACCTTGGAAAGAACCTCACCTTCAATCCCTTTTCAAGGATCTCCTCAGCCTTAGCACCACGAACAGTGCAGTGGACCGCAATCTTTTCATTCCTACGAATGCCAAAGGATCGCACAGTGTAGCGGGCTGCAACGAGAAGAGGAAGAAAGATTATTCTCAGAACATTTCAAATGATTCAAAATAGAACACCACTACACAAGAGTATTATGAGCCAGACATTACCTTTAGAGAAGACGGGAGTCTGGCCTGTCAGCTGTTCCAGCACCTTAGCAGCACGGGTCAGCCTGTCACCACTCTCACCTACACAGATGTTCAGGCACAGTTTGCGGATGCGCAACTCCCTCATGGGGTTCTCCTTCTTTTCTCCCTGGTCCTGCAAAGACACAACAAACTTAAATTTTTGGCATACTAGTTTAACATGAGTTTATACTTGCTACTGAATGCACATAATTATTTTTCTGAAAATGTTTATATAAAGCACTTCACATTAACACTTAAATTATCAGTTAAAAACACAAGACCCAGATCTTAGGATCCCCACATACTACAGTTGGCTCAATCCAAGACTCAGGCCAGTCAATTACATAACCTAAGTGTACTAAATGACAGGTCACATTTTCACAACATTACATACTAAATACATTTCCACTACAGCCAATGGTTAACTACCTTAAAATTACCTTAAGTGTGATGTTACATGAAATGGCACGGTTCTAAAATGAACATTTCTCAACAATGTTACGTCCTTTAGAAAACGACATATTCCAAGTATAGCAGTGTGGTTTTGAATGAGACAACAGCGTGCAGCGCGACAAACCAACTTTTTAGTGACATAAAACTATTAAAACATGTTAAACCAATAGTCATAATTCCTACGGTTAATAATATTAAAAAAAACTATAGATGCGTGTGCACTTTCTACCGCGAGCATGTCCGGGCATATCCAACATTTGAAGTGCACTACTGCAAGTCAAATTTAAAGCAAATCGCGGAATCCAAAACGCCGAGACAGCAAATACCCATTACCATCACTTAACTGCCTTTATATGCCAGTTTAATGCGACTTCGTATGGAGGTAACGCACACTCTCGTTCATCCAACCAACCAACCAGTAACACACGGATAGGCTAACTCTTCTAAACTCGCTCACTAAATTGTTTTCTGTAAAATACAACCACAACTGTACACGTCCAACAATATACTATAAACGGAGCTTTAATTCTCTCAAAAACAGTATGAGAATAAGGCGATGTTTAAGGATTTATATGTACACTATTTTCAATACTGTATCATTGGCACTCACCGCCATGTTTGATCACTAGAAGAGGACGATCCGCTTCCGGCGCAGAGTATTTATAGCGTGTGTTCTCTCAAAAAAGAACCGTTGAGAAGCCGTTCCTCTGTATGTCGTTCCGAGTTTTTTTCCAAGCAATAATACAAAATAAAAATAACAATACAAAAATATGACTCTTCCTCCTGTTTTGCCATGTTTTACACACAGTTCCACACAAACATCAACCGATTATAAAAAGTCAATAATAAACTAAATAAAACATAATAACACAGCCCATAAAATAAACCATGCAAATAATGACTATAAACTGTAAACATAAAATGTTACAGCTCATATTTATTTTTCACCATGTTTATTTCAGTAAAATGTCCTAATTTATTTTATTTTCTCTTTTTTTCTATTAACATTCACTGTACTATATTAGTTATATGTGCTGTGTATCTACAACAATTGAATTGAATCGTTCTTGTCCCAGAGGGAACATTTCTGTGTGTTATGGTGTGAAATTCAAAAAAGAAATTTCCCAACCCAGAAACTTCTGTAGTTCTCTATTAAAGAACACTGTGTTCAGAAGTAACGGTGGAAATGTGATGTAGAGGAGAATTTCAGGCTTACTGGCCACACTTCAATACCAAGGTTAACGCTTTTCATCAAATTTCATCAAAACATACAAATATTATGAAAACATAACATTTTCCACATTCATTTTTCAAAATTATTTTATTTATTTTAATTGTTTTAATTTCTAATGTCCAAATTTACGTTATGCTTAGTAGTGTCTGTGAAGAACTGAGAGTACAACAAATTAGCTTCTAATGTTCAAACTTCAAATTCAAACTTATTCATTTTTTGAGCCTATTGTACAAAAATTTAGACAGTATATTAAATTGTTAAAACATTGTTTTTGTGATGTTACAAAGACAAATATATTCATATACACATATTTACCTGAACATTGACCAGTGGTTCACCAATGTTCTAGTCTTGACTTTCTTTTCTTTGTAGAAACAGATGCAACACAAAAGACCGTGTAAAGATATACAGTACATACAAAGGTACATTGAATAAAACCCTATAAAAATTTCATGATCTTACCTTTGCTGAGCTCAACTTTATCTGTTTCTGCCACTAAGTGCCATTCAAGTTTTATTTAAGATTCATAAAGTGCCATGAACATTACATGACAATGTTTAAAGGGTTTATATCATATGTACTTTTTCAGTGAGGTCAGGTAATAATAGTTATATGTTTTTATGTATGAAGAACGACTGCAACTAATTTGACCTTACTGTTTTCCATCCTCTTTTTACAATGTGAACCTTTTGGAATTTCATGTTTTTTGCATTAATGTGCCATAAAATGTGAACTGATCTTCATCTAAGTGAATGGTTTTGACAAATATAATGTGCCTAAAATAATAACACAAAAATAATTCTGATCTTTCATGTTTTTATTGAGAACAAGCATAAACAACCCCTCCCCTGGCAGCAATAACCTCAATCAGGCAGTTCCTGTAACTGTGAATCAGACCTGACAATGATTCAGGAGGAATCATAGCTCATTCTTCCTGGCAGAACTGCTTTAGTTCTGTCATATTTTTTTGGACACCTCATGTGTATGGCTCTCTTCAAGTCATCCGATAGAATCTCTATTGGGCTGAGGTTTGGGCTCAGACTTGGCCACTCCAAAAGGTGGATTTTGTTTTTCTGAAGTTATTCTGTTGTGGACTTGCTCCAGTGTTTTGGGTCATTGTCCTGTTGCATCCCTTAACTTCCACAGAATATCAGCTGATGTACACACATTCTTACATTATCCTGAAGAATTTGTTTATGCACCTGGAAATTCATCTTCCCCTCACTCATTGCAAGCTGGCCACAGGCCCTGATGCAGCAAAGCAGGCCCAAATCACGATGTTTCCTCCAGCATATTTCATGATTGGGATGATGTTTTCATGATAATATACAGTGTCCTTTTTACACCTGCAAAACATTTAGCCAACACCACTGTGAAGTGTCAATGTTTTGCAAATTTCAAGCATGCAGTAATGTTCTTTTTAGTAAGCAGCAGCTTGCTTTGCAGTGTCCATGCTTGTTCGATGTTTTACGTACTGTAGACTCATTAACACAGAAGTTAGTCTGTTCCGATAATGCCTTAGCTGTCACTCAAGGTTGTTTCTTTACCTCATTGATGTGTATTTGTTGTTCTCTTGAGGTAATTTTGACTGGGCGTCCACTTCTTGGTAGAGTAGCCAAGTTCCAAAGTTTTTCCATTTGTAGACTGGTGAAGTCTTTCTAACCCTTTCCAGCTTTACAGTGGGGCAAAAAATATTTGGCATCCACCTATTCTGCAAGTTGTCTCAAAAACATGAGAGCATCTGTAATTTTCATCATAGGTTTACTTCAACTGTGAGAGACAGAATGTAATAAAAATACAGAAAATCACGTTGTATGATTTTTAAATAATTAATTTGTATAATGGTGCAGAAAATAAGTATTTGGTCAATATCAAAAGTTCACCTCAATACTTTTTAATGTAACCTTGGTTGGTCAAACATTTCCTGTAGGTCTTCACCAGGTTTGGACACACTGTAACTGGTATTTTGACCAATTCTTCCATGCAGATCTTCTCAGGAGCTGTGATATTTTGGGGCTGTCGCTGAGCAACACAGACTTTCAACTCCCTCCACAAATTCTTTATTGGATTGCGGTCCGGAGATTGGCTAAGCCACTCCAGAAACTTGAAATGCTTTTTTACGTAGCAACTCCTTCGTCGCCCAGGCAGAGTGTTTGGGATCATTGCCATGGTGGAAGATGGCAACCATGTTTCGTCTTCAAAGCTCCTACTCATGAAAGGAGGTTTTTGCTGAAAATCTCATGATAAATGGCCCCATTCATCCTTTCCTTAATACGGGTCAGTGATTCTGTTCCCTTTGCAGACAAGCAGCTCCAAAGCACAATGTTTCCACAACCATGCTTCACAGTGGGTATCATGTTCTTGGGATGCAACTCTGCATTTTTTCCCCTCCAAACACGGTGAGTGGCGTTTATACAAAAGAGTTCTACTTTCACATGACATCCAGAGGGTCTCTGGCAAACTTTAGACGGGCCTGGACATACTATTAAAATACTATTTTACCTCCAAAGGCCTGGACATGTGCTGGCTTAAGCCGGGGGACTTTTTAAAGATGCAGGATTTTAATCCATCACAATAAAGTGTGTTACTAATAGTAACCTTTGTTACTATGGTCCCAGCTGTCTTCAGGTCATTGACCAGTTCCCTCCATGTAGTTCTGGGCTGTTTCCTCACCATTCTCAAGATTATTTGTACCTCACGAGGTGAGATCTTGCATGGAGCCCCAGGTTGAGGGAGATTGTCAGTGATCTTGTATTTTCTCCATTTTCTAACAATTGCCCCAACAGTTAAGCTCTCCTCACTAAGCTGGTTGATTACAACGTAATTAATACAGGAAACAATTGGAGGATAGAAGAAGTAACAGATCTGTGAGAGCCAGAATTCTTGCTTGTTTGTAGGTGCTAAATATTCATTTCTGAACCATTATACAAATAAATGATTTAAAAATCTTACAATGTGATTTCCTGGATTTAATTTACGTTCTGTCTCTCCCAGTTGAAGTGTATGTATGATGAACATTACGGGACTTTTAGGTCAGACAACTTGCAGAATTGTTGGCTGCCAAATAGTTTTTTGCCCCACTGTATGTAAATCAACAATTGTAGAACTTCTGAAAGGTCTTTTTGGCTGAGGCATGGCTCTCGTAAGCATATTTTTCTTGTGTGCAACAAACTGAAAATATTTAAGTGGTTTTTATCAAAGTATTTCCGGACCACAGCTCCAAATTAATTTTCTTAACAAGCATCCTATATATAGGTATACTAACACCTGACGGCAATGAGCTTTGTTTTGAGAAAACAAAAAGATTCTTACATTTCCATGTTAAGTTAATAAATTTTATTTTTTGACTTAGAATAATTTTTATTGGTTCATTCACCATAACATTTTCACATAATATAAATGATAGTTTCAATGTTTAAATTATGCATAAAAATGAAAATAGAAAAACTACACACATACAATTATAGATGTAGATACAACAGAAAGACTTGATGTTATTTAAGAATACATTGTGTTACTAATTTCTACACAATTATTGCTGAGTCATAAGGACTTAGTCTGTAAGCAGTGTCTAGGGTGCTTTAACCAATCAGAAAACAGGAGTTAATTGTTCAGCAGTTGCCAGGGTAACACACACACACACTGCTACCAGAACTGCACCTAATTACTTTCCCACAGAAGTTGTGATGACAGTTGGTCCCCACCGTCCAAATACTCTAAATCCTGCCAGTATGAAAATCATATTGCTAGAAATAGGACACGTTTCTCACTCTGTCCATTTCTTTTTGTAATTAAATTCCAAAAACATGTACAAATAAATACAGGTTCTCTCTGGTTTTGAGGCAAATTTTTAAACTCAGCAAGACTTAGTAATTATGGGTCACAGAACATGCAAGACCCTCTGACACATTATAACTCTGAATCACTGTTGTATCTTCCAGTTTCCAAAATCAGAAACTTCATTATCATGAACAAAATATTTTGTTCCCGGATTTAAGGACAGACAGAACACGAAACATGCATCATATCACCTGATCAGTTCAAACTGCTGAGACATCCAGACTATGTGGCACTAGCTGAAATCTGGACAAAACCCATCGACCCATTACATGCCCATTGATGTCCTGACAAAACTCAGTCTGTGTGCTCAGACTTCAAAACTCCCATGCTCTTTCTTTCTTTCTCTCTTTCTCTCTCTCTCTCATCCCACTGACAGAAGAATTTTGCCTTTCCACAGAACTTTTAAGCTGTAATTGTATTTTTTCTCTCTGTCTAATAAAAATTCGACACTCACAATAAAACAACACACTGTATTTAATAGGAGGCTTGGGATAAAAAATTAAATGAAAGATAAAAATTGACTGAAGGAGAAAAGAAAGCACACAAAAAGTTTACAAAAAGCTGAGGCCAAAATCCTAGAGTAGGAGTGACATTCAGAAAATTCTGCCCATTCAAATGAATGGAAAAAAATTCAGGATTTTCAACACAAACTAAAACTGCTCTAATTTAAAAACTATATAAGATACAAAGAAGCTGTTTTACAGGCAAAAGGCTGAAAGGGTCTGGACTCGTTTAACGGATGATGTTTCTACAACAAAGTATGGCGATACACCATGAGGATGAATGAAGGAATGCTAATGAAATAATTCCTCCAACTGCTATTTTGGAAAAACTTAAATAACTAAAAATATGTCAAATTTTAACAAGAAAAGTAATAGCACACGTCCCAAGAATGATATAGGTTTATGTGGGTTCTCCCTTCCGTTCAAATCGCATTAATGTTTACAGAAGAATAAGATATAAATCTATAAATCTATAAATCTATAAATAAAGAAGCCAGTTTAGAGGTGGAAAGGAATATGTGCCTCTGTTGAAATGAATAGAGGTATGGCTTCGCCATGCAATGCATTGCCTCCTATTCATTTTCAATGGCAGACACCAATGACAAAAATGTGTGTAAGTAGTGAAATTTAATTACAGTAATACACTAAATGTGAATATCATATATGTACATCCAATGGCCAAAAACACAACAATGCAGGCCATTGTCATATAAGCACTGGTAAACAAGCTTGATTTACGAGCTGTTTGTGGAGGAACAGTTTCTGCAATGGTTTCTTCAAGTTGTGGCGAGAGGGTAGGAGTGTAGCAAAGGGCAGGAGTTGGATATTGTACCTGCAGAAGAGGAAGACCAGACTCCCTCTGATTCTTCAGAGCATTGGTCAGAAACATGAGAGAGCATTTTGGAAAAGCAGATGGAGAGAAGAGGTTGTGGTTGGGAATGAAGAAATGGGGAAGTGAGCCAATTTGTGTAGCATGCTCAAAATCCTCCAAAAGCTTCATAAAGCAGTTAGACAACTGCCCAGGAGTCCACAGAGAATCTTCACATCTGGCAGAAAGGTGGTGGAAGAATGCAGTTTTCCCATGGTAGGAGCAGAGACGGTCAAGCTCTTTGGGATAAGTCTGCTTCAGGTTCTCAAACAGACACTTGAGTAACCGCAAACACAGTTTTCTAAAAAAAAAAAAAAAAAAAGAGAAAGACTGTTAAGAACAGTCAGGGATGTTGCATTGACAAGAATATAACCCATTAATTATCAACTTGTGGCCAAGTCAATATTTGTGCATTTTTAAGAAAGTGTAAAACAGGTTAAGATGCTAAAGATGAACAATGAGAAATACAGTAGCTATATGAACATATGACACATTTTATAAACATTTCCATAGCTGTATTCTGAAAGCTAGACAGTGGTCCAACAATATTTAAAAAATGTTTATGAGTTTATTTTTGATATCAGTTTATTTTGAAACACAATAGTATATGTAGCTAAAACTTCTTTATAGTGAAGTGAGAAAACACAAAAATTATCATCTACTATTTATATAAATTCCAATTTTTTAAAATGTCATTTTTTATGGTATAGTCAGGCACCTCATTAAATCTTCAGTCTATTATATTATAATATTATATTAAGAAATATTATCATATTGATGTTAACAGAAATTATTTAACTGAAGGTAAACAACAACAACAAAAAAACCTTATCATGTCCTCAGTTCTGGAGTCCAAATAATTCAATTTTAGCCTCATCTGTTCAAAGAACATTATTCCAGAAGTCCTGGTCTTTGTCTTTGTTCTCTGTGGCAAACTTCAGTCTGACCTTGATGTTTCTTAGACAGCAAATATTTCCTCCTCGCAAACCTCCCATGCAAGTTAATGTTGTGCAATCTCTTTCTGATTGTAGAGGCACTTTCACATCAACAGTAGCAAAAGCCAGCTGTAGGTCCAGTAATGACATTTTAGAGTTTTTGAAGACTTCTTTTGGTATCTTGCGGTCGGCTCTCAGGGTGAACTTGCTTGTACATCATGTTAGTAGTTGTTTTGGAAGTCTTCCACTCATAAACTATTTTCTAAATAGTGGAATGGCTGATTGCTAAATATTTTGAGTGAATACAATAGTATTGTTCAAATTTTCATATGTCCATGAATGCTACAAAAACACTCAGGCTTTCATATGGTGTCTTATTTTACATGACCATATATCACTTCACATAAATAATAAAAGCTCTATTCTATTGAGTTCTATCTAAGGGTGGTAAATTACCCAATATCACATTCTCAATATCCATATAAAATATTTATAATTGAATAACATTAATCACAATTAATCAAATCTTAGCTATTTTATTAAACTAATGATACATTAAGTCTTTATACTGTACTTACCGACAGCATTCATTTTCTCTACCCTCACAGCATGTCTTCATGTTGCCATGTCGCAAGATAATTTCTTTCTCAACATGAGAAAATGATATACTCCAGCTCTCTATAAATAAAATTTAGACATATTTAAATCAGGTCCCCAAAAGTTGGCACTTTCTTTAATGTATTGGGTAGGCCAACTCTAAAAATGAATATAGACCCACCTCTTTCAACATCATTGAGGTTTCGCTGTTTTGGTCGCTTTGCAACAAAATAAAAAGGTTTAGCAAGAAATCTGCGCCGATTGATTTTCCCGAGCCACTTATCCACGTCCAGTCCATCTTGTGCCGCTTCTGGCCAGCCTTGTGCCACCTCTAGGGCGGGAACAATACCTACTGATATTATTTCAGCCCCGTCATCCTTATTTATGTATGCCAAGGTCACAGCTGGTGAATTGATTTGCTTCTTACACATCACCCAGTGGCATTCACCAGCAGACTCTGAAAATAACCACAAGCAGGTGTTCTGTGAGTCATCGAGTAATAATTGAATGAATTTCACAATTCTGGTTTTTATAAACAGAGAGGACACTTTAAATTGCACTAGAGAAATCCACTGGCTTTAATGGTCTTCATAACGGGCTTGTGTTTGGTATTACAATCGCTACTATTGTCACAACTGAAAATTCTAAATATAAATGTCTGAATAATGAGTACTATCATTAAGGTGTACATAAATGTGATGCAAACAAGATTGTGTCTCTACACATCTGAATGGGGCCAAGTTTATAAAAAGATTAGTGTCGTAAAGATCAGTGATTGTTAAGAATAGTAATTAAAGTCCTCTCTGTCACCTTGCAGTAATTATTGTGCTACTTTTGAAATTTAATTTTTTCTGAGATTTTGCTGAAAGTAAAATTTTGCTTTGTAATAAAGCAAACCTTGGTAATTGCTGACAAACTTTTGGACCAAATGATGCACCGCCTTCATTATTTTATTAGATGAGATGGTGCGTTCATCTTCTAAGAGGAAAGACCGTATCTCATGACGTGTAGGACGACAAAGGGATACAGTATAGAAAAGCCCATTATAGTCCTCCAGCTCTTTCCACTCAAGACGTGGGGTTTTAAACGTCAACATGATCTCAAATTTATTGGGTTTGTCGACCTGTTGAGGAAAAAAAGACATATAGGGTCAGCTTCCCAGAACTACAAACCCTATTCCCAGATAAGCTTTTTCAAGTCAATTTCCTAAATGCAATAAAGACAAAAATGTGTGATATATTAATTCACATGATCTAACTGACAAAAGTTTTTCAGTAGTTTTACTGACCAGCTTAACTATTTTGTAAACGTACACAAATTAGAAGAGAAGTAGAAGTAGAAGAAGTACAATGCATTTTATATACCAAAATGCCACAAGAAAGACTTCCTACACATTAAAACTTGTTTGTTGGAGGATCTGAGTGAAACTTACATTTAAAAAACTTTTTAAATTATTGCCTTCACTCCCTCAAAATAAATGTTTATTTAAAAAAAGATAATAATAATAAGACTGAGCACCACAACCAGTATGTACCTGTCCCTGTGCTTTATTATCTCCTTCATAAGACCTGTGGCTGTAAACCTGTGCTCAAGATTGCAAATCTAACATAAACACACAACCACATTGATTTATTTTATTCTTGCTTTCGCTTTTAAATAGCAGTACAGACTGTGCTGAAACTCGTGAATGTTTACCTTCACTAATTCATAGTAACTGCCTGCATTGAGAACAGAGGGATTTCGAAAGAAAGGTTGCTCCTTATTGTTCTTCAGGAACTCCAGGAAATTCTTCTTTAGATCGTTGACCAGCTTTGCCGCATGCTTTCGGTCAACCTGGCGCAGACGTAAGTCTCTGCCCCGTTGCCTGATGCGGCGGTCAAGCTCAGGGGAGATGGGAACATCCTCTACTGCCATTACTTCTGCTCTGTTGTCACCTTGAAAGAGAGGTTGATGAGTCAAATCTTTATGATTAGGCAATATTTTTGTGGAGCTAAGCAATAGAATCTGCTATTATCATTAGTTTTTTGTTTCCGCAGTCATATAGCAGTGGCAGTCTGAGTTACTGAACAATAAAGGCACATATGCATAGTCTGGGATACTGCTACACTACAATGCTTTGTAAAAGTGCTTACAGTGGGGCAAAACATTATTTGGCAACCACAGATTCTGCAAGTTGTCCCACTTAAAAAAGAGAGGCCTGTAATGTTCATCATAGGTACACTTCAATTGTGAGAGACAAAATGTAAAAAAAAATCCAGGACTCGCATTGTAGGATTTTTAAAGAATGCATTGTATAATTATGCAGAAAAAGTATTTAGAGAAGTATTTAGCACCAACAAACAAGCCAGAATTCTGACCCTCACAGACCTGTTATTTCTTCTATAAGAAGCTCTTCTATCCTATCTATCCTCCACTCGTTACCTGTATTAATGGAACATGTTTGAACTCGTTATCTGTATAAAAGACACCTGTCCACACCTTCAAACAGTCAGACTCCAACCTCCACTATGGACAAGACCAGAGAGCTGTCTAACGACACCAGGGACAAGATTGTACAAATGCACAAGACTGGGATGAGCCAGTCTACAATAGAGAAGCAGCTTGGTGAGAAGAGATCAACTGTTGGAGTAATTATTAGAAAATGAAATAAATACAAGACATGACAATCTCCCTCGACCTGGGACTACATGCAAGATCTCACCTCGTGGGGTACAAATGATCTTGAGAATGGTGAGGAAACAGCCTAAAACTACTGGAACAAGGAAATGGTCAATGACCTGAAGACAGCTGGGACCACAGTAACAAAGGTTAGTATTAGTAGCAAACTACATCATCCTGGATTAAAATCTTGCAGCACTCGAAAGGTCCCTCTGCTTAAGTCAGCACATGTCCAGGGCCGTCTAAATTTTGCCAAAAACCACATGTTGATTCAGAATGGGATTGAGAGAGCAACATGTGGTCAGATGAGATCAAAATGGAACTTTTTGGTATAGAAGTGGAAGAATGCTGAGTTACATCCCAAGAACACCATACACACTGTGAAGCATGGAGGTGGAAACATTATGCTTTGGGGCTTCTTTTCTGCAAAGGGGACAGAATGACTGATCCATATTAAGGAAAGGATGAATGGGTCCATTTATCATGAGATTTTGGGCAAAAACCCCCTTTCCATCAGTGAGAGCATTGAAGATGAAACGTGGCTGGATCTTCCAGCATGACAATGATGCCAAACACACCGACTGGGCAAAAAAGATATTCGAGATTCTGGAGCGACCAATCACATAGAGAATCTGTGAAGGGATTTGAAAGTCTGTGTTGCTGAGCGACAGCCCCAAAACCTCACAGCTCCTGAGAAGATCTGCATGGAAGAATGGGCCAAAATATCAGCTACAGTGTGTGCAAACCTGGTGAAGATCTTCAAGAAATGGTTGACCTTTGTCATTTCCAAATAAGGTTACATTAATTCAAAGTATTGAGCTGAACTTTGTTATTGACCAAATACTTTTACAAAATACAAAATTGTCTGCACCACTATACAAAATAAATTGTTTAAAAATCATACATTTTTAAATTTGATTTTCTGTATTTTTTGTTTTCTGTCTCTTACAGTTATGATGAAGTGGGATAACTTGCAGAATCTATGGTTGCCAAACACTTATTTTGCCCCACTGTATATTTGTATATTAATTATTTTAAGCTTCTGAATGCTATACTTTCACTGTATACTATATGCAAATGTTTAGGGGGTTTAGAAAATGATATGTATAATTGATATGTATATGTATAATATTTATAAAATACGTATCTTATACAGACAACTCACTTTTGCCAAAGTACTACACACATACTGTTTATTTGCTAAATCATAAAATGTGGCAATACAAAAAAGGGGGGGAATTTTTTGGCTTGTTTTTTGTCAATTAAGGAAAAATAAGTAGGTGCAATATAGTGTCATATATAAGTCTGTTCCTTGAATAGAATTTGCATACAACTAAATAGAAGCATGAATATATGCATGTTGGAATGGTATTATACCATTTTCTTCTTTCTCGATACCAATAATGAAATAATCCTTTTCTTTTCTTCAATATCCGATTCATACCAATAACCACTGATGCTGAAATGCCACCTCAGGCCTGTGTGAACTTGTAACAAAGCTCAGGAATGATTGTTTATGTGACAGCACAAAATGTCCTGATGTGAGCCACTGTGTAACTGAAGAAACACTCCTTGTACACACGTTGGCCAACAAAGACTGATTCAGAAAATAACTTGTCCTTTACTAAGAACCTCAAATTCTCTCTAACAAATAAAACTCAAAGGCTCGGGCTGAACAAAAGAAGTCACTGTGTAACATTTCATGATACACATCAGTTCTTCATTAAACATGTCTTGATCCTAAATAAAGCATCATGATCTCAGGTAATCAGAGACAAAGATCACACATCCACCCCCTGCTTACCTTTACATACATCTCGCCTCTTCTGTGCTTCACAGCCATCAGCATTGACTTTCTTCCCAGGGGCTTTTCTCATCATCTACAGGTCAATAAATGCTCATAAACATATCATTCAGAAATGTACTTGAAAAAAATGAAACCGAACCACTATCACAAATAATACCAACCATGAACGTCTTTAGAAGAATGTCTCAGTTGAAGCGTTGTCTCAGGACAATACTAGTGTGTCACCTGAAGAAATGCTTTGACTCTAAGACTGAAAAATGGTTCCACCCTCGAAGGAAGAATTCACTTTCAATATAGTGAAAATGAAGCTGTTCGGCAGGTACACCGGAAGTGATGACGTCATGGGTCTTAAATGTGAAAGCTAATGAAAAGTGCATTGCGTAATCACAGGTTTCACTTCTCATTTACCTTAAACGTCACTTAAAATGTTTTATTTTACTCCAAGGCACACTTAGCACTAAAGATTAATAACAGAAGAACATTTCCACTAATTGTACATTGAGGGAAAGAAACAGTAATGTGAGTCTGTGTGAGTTAGTGAGTTTGGATGAAAGATATAAAATACATATGATTAAAGAATCATAAACTGAATTATAGTCAAGAACAAAGCTTGCTTATTAACTATTAATTTCACAAACTTTTAACAAACACTGAAGTTCCTACTAAAGCCTGAGTAGACTGATGAAAAGCAGTTACCATTCTGATAACCCTCAGTATTATTAAGCTTTTTCGATGGGTAATCGCCATGCAGCCTCCTCAGTAGTGTTAGTGCTCACAAGTGATGAATTTAACAAGCGGTATTGCACTTGATCTGTGCTCAAATAACTGGGAGAGCAGCTGAGGATATCTAGACAATGCTTTCAGACAATGAATCCTTTGCAATATTAATCTTAAAATTTATAATTGGATGAACATTTTGACTTTTGTGCAGTAAGCCTGAGTCCTGTGCCCAAAGAATTTATCACCAAGGTTGAATGCAGGTTCATGAAACCTTCTCCCCTTAGACTTCTTTTGTAAGACCTGTCAGCTTTATAGAAGCCTCATGTACTGTGTAAAAAGTTCTTTTAAAAATGGTGACTCCAAATCAGTAACATTGTCTTCTCATATGTCAGGCTTTCAAGATTATAACGAACACAAAATGACGTGGCTGTAAACTCTCCCCTGTATTCATGAAATGTTCTTTCTTTCACTTTCAGATAAAATTACAAGGATTCAGGAAAGCCTTTCACTTTCACATTCTGAGGAAATGTTTTGTAAATGTATATATTTTCCCCAGTTATTCTTGAGTTCATGTTTCTGACTGAAGACAAATTTCCTAGATGTAATATAAACTACATTATAGAATGTGTACATAGTACTGTGCATAAAAATAAACACTGAAAAAATGTTTTTACAAAAAAAGTGTTTACATCAAGACATTCAAACCATGTATGTGTTGATGCAATGAAACAATCAATCATTGGCATAAGCAGAAAAACTAGTGGCAATCATTTGCAATTAATGATTATTTTTTATTTTTGCAATCATATTTTCCTAAGGTGCTTAGAAAAAAAGACAATTTCCTCCTTTCCTGCGGAAACTTTTGCGATGGGTGTTTATCAGCATTAACCAGTCCTTAAGAAGTGAGTTCAGACTCTGAGACTTTGCAGAATAGGATGCTGTGAGCATGTCTGATGGGGGGGTTCATTTGCTTTTGGCTGCTTTCTGAGCAGACTTGGTCACCTTGCCACCAGAGGCAGCTTTCTTGTCAACAGCCTTGATGACACCGACAGCAACTGTCTGTCTCATGTCACGCACAGCAAAACGACCTAAAACAAATCAGCAAAATGAAAGTAAATCCTAAGCTAGTGAGCTCTAAGCTTATTGGTTATTTTCTTACTTATCATTCAGAACTGCTAGGAAATATTTAATAACTTCAGGAAGACAACATGTAAACTATGTAGTTATGTGATTTAGGAATATAAGTGTGATCAGCAGGGACAGCAGGGTCCCGATGTTTCTTTTTGAAGGATTAAGGAACAAGAGAGATAATGATGATAGATGATAGAGATTTCCTAAACATTTAGCACATTAAATTGAGCTTAAAGTAGTATACTCACCCAGGGGTGGGTACTGTGAGAAGCTCTCCACACACATGGGCTTCCCAGGGACCATTTGGATAATGGCAGCATCTCCAGACTTCAGGTTCTTGGGGTTGTCCTCAAGCTTCTTACCAGAACGACGGTCAATTTTCTCCTTAAGCTCAGCGAATTTGCAGGCAATGTGAGCAGTGTGGCAGTCCAGCACAGGAGCATAGCCCTGAGAGATCTGGCCAGGGTGGTTCAGGATGATGACCTGTAACATGATTCATAAGTTTACTTTTAACACCTCTCCATTATGCTTCTCTTTCTATCTTTTTTTTATTTGTCTATCTTCCTGAGTGAATGTAACCAGGCATGTTACCACCTTCCCTTGACATTTCTGACCTGAGCAGTGAAGTTGTCAGCTTGCATGGGTGGGTCGTTCTTGCTGTCTCCAGCCACGTTACCGCGACGAATTTCCTTTACTGACACATTCTTCACGTTGAAGCCAACATTGTCACCGGGAAATGCCTCAGCAAGAGACTCGTGGTGCATTTCCACAGATTTGACCTCAGTGGTAACATTGACTGGGGCAAAGGTCACAACCATGCCAGGCTTGAGGACACCAGTCTCCACACGGCCCACAGGCACAGTACCGATACCTGAGAAACAAAGAAATTTGTGCTCAATATTCCTTGTGTACTGACAATGGGAACACAATGAAGTTTAAAGTGCCCTTATCCTGTGTGTTCTGTAGGGGTGTGACAAAGTATCGATATGGTGTATCGATCAACGTTGTTACTCATGATATATGATAATCAATATGTCAACAGCAATATCGAAATTTAAATTAATAAACATTTGCCGACAATTTGGCTCATTGGTGCAGCTACTTCTTCTCCCCACTGGGTGGCGCTGCTCGACTGAGTGCAGGAGACTAGGGTGAAAGCTGAAGACAAACTTCCCAACAGACAACTAGCAGACAGAACGCCCCAAACACATTTAAATCTAAAATGTAACTTTGGCTTTTAGAACATTGACGGAAAAGACTATGGATTATTTTGTGACGGCCACATGTCTGTCCATCTCTTTCTTGCTTAGGCGATGGATGATGCTACAAAAGAACCAACATGAGTAAACACACATCACTGGAGAGCTTATTTAAAAGGGTGGGAAGACTCAGTAAGCCACATGTGCAGGATTGTGTGTCCCGGCCAATATCTAGCATTTGCTGAACTGTCCTTAACAATAATTTACATCAGACAGGAGCAAAACGCTCCATAATTCGTCTGGTATACACAGAGTAAAAATGAGTTGACTGTAGCAGAAGGCGTGTTTCATTAGGAGCAATGCATTATGGACTATGTAGTGTAGTTGTAGTTCGATTGGTAGCATGATGTTAGAGTGACTGGCCAAGTGACAAAGGGGAACAGAAGCCTTGAAGCTGAAGTAGCGGTTTTGCTGCACTTCCGACCATGGCAACAAAGACGCTAAAGGTAACAATAGCATTTCTGTCACTTATGTAAATTAATAATGCATCCCTATGTTTCTGTGATGTATCGCTATATCACTGTCATGCAATATATCGATTATCACAGAATTGTGGTATCGCAATATTATTGTTATTATGGGCCGCCTAGTGGTATTGTAACATATTGTGAGATACCCTGCGATTCCCACACCTAGTGTTCTGTATTTTATTTTTTTACCTCTGATCTAATGAAGGTGTCTGTATATGACTGTTTAAAAAAACAGTGCTGATTAATTCAGCAATTTATTTTCAATATTAGAACAACACGAACCTAGAAGTAAATTATACATTATAAAACTATGTACTATATATATATTTCAAAATTAATTCTAATACTTCTGTCAGTTACAAGAATACTAAAATACTATTTTACCTCCAATTTTGTAGACATCCTGGAGGGGCAGACGAAGAGGCTTATCTGTGGGGCGGCTGGGGGGCAGGATGGAGTCCAAGGCTTCCAAGAGTGTGGTACCATTGCAACCGCCCTCTTTACGCTCAATCTTCCATCCCTTGAACCAGCTCATCTACAAGAAGAACAGATGACAGTTGTTACCACACTTTTTTTTACCTGTCTATCATTATTACATAGGATGTGATCATAGTCATTCACTCTGGACATTTTCTTTAAAATTTGTTATGCCTCTTTTACTGCTATGAATAGTTTGAGAGACTGACAATGATATATCTAGATTAGCCAGCCATTAGCTTCCTTGAACTTCCTTATGCTTGTACCTACATAACTTACATATTACTCAGCATTCAATAATTCATAGTATTTTCTGAATAAGTCATTCATACCGAATTTGTAAAATAACTGAATAATGAGTCTGTAGTTTAGGTTTACAGTCGTCCCAATGTTTATCTAGAACATGATCTTGCCCTCACATTTGTACTGGGCTCCAGCATGTTGTCTCCGTGCCATCCAGAAATGGGGACAAAGGCAACGGTGGCAGGATTGTAGCCAATCTTCTTGATGTAAGCACTGACTTCCTTGGTGATCTCCTCAAACCGTTTCTGACTGTATGGGGGCTCAGTGGAGTCCATCTTGTTGACGCCAACAATAAGCTGCTTTACTCCCAGAGTGAAAGCCAGGAGAGCGTGTTCACGGGTCTGTCCGTTCTTCGAGATACCAGCTTCAAACTCACCAACACCAGCAGCAACAATCAGTACAGCACAGTCAGCCTGTAATGAAAAGACAGAGAAAACCATATACGTGTGTAGGTCAGTTCTCCTGTTACTGGCTTAAATCTCAGCCTTTAAATGAGAGAGAAACAAACCAACGGAAGAGCTATAGATGATGCAACTGCCAAAGTTAGCCTACCTGTGAAGTACCAGTGATCATGTTCTTGATGAAGTCTCTGTGTCCAGGGGCATCAATGATGGTGATGTAGTACTTGCTGGTCTCAAATTTCCAGAGAGAGATATCAATAGTGATACCACGCTCTCGCTCAGCCTTCAGTTTGTCCAGCACCCAGGCATACTTGAAGGAGCCCTTGCCCATCTTGTTGCACCAACACATGTATGCAACAATTAGATACCACATTTAAACAGCCAGTAAACTACAGGCCTTGCATTTGATTTAAAAATAGATATTAAAAACACTTTTGATATGCTTATTATATAAAAATACTTAAAACATTAAGACATATTTTAAAGTTTTTGTTTTGCTATAATCAATTTAAGGAAGAATTTGTTAGGATTTGGAAATCCAGGGCATTACATTGACATCCTGTTCAGTTTTGGTCTTTTTTTTTTTATTTATAAAAACCCATTTTGTAAGAGAGGACTGGCTACAATTTAGTTCAACATGTACAATGTCATATTTTATTCTATTTTATTCTTGATTTGGGTAAGAAATTTTGCAGTACGCACAACCAGACAGCAGATGTCGCTAAAACCTTTTAGTTTATTCACGGCGCGCGCCAGAAAGCCGCGTGCCTTTCCTGAGCCTTCACAGTTTATTAATAGCACCACGGATAGGGATTCCACCCAAGTGGTCCATACCTCAGCTGCCTCTTTCTCAAACTTCTCAATGGTTCTCTTGTCGATGCCTCCACATTTGTAGATCAGATGCCCAGTGGTCGTGGACTTGCCTGAGTCGACGTGGCCAATAACCACGATGTTGATGTGTGTTTTTTCCTTACCCATACTAGCGACTTACTGTGGAGAAACAAGGCCATTATTGAAAAGGAAAATAACGCGCGCGACACTGTTCTGAGAGCAGTGTGTGGTGCCATGGGGGTGTTTTGCGAACTAAAACCGTGACTATATGAAGCCAGAAAGTTATTCAAAGCCATGAGCCAGACAGCGCCCCCCAGCCTCGACACCGCTCCACATCCTCCATGTTAAGGCAGCAGAGCCGCGGACACGGCCATGTTGTTCAGCAGTGGCGCGAGCGCGGCGGTTCATTGCTATGAGGGCGGAATGGACTCAGTCGTATAGAAGCGGAACAGGTAAACTCCACTTCAATAGTAGTGGTGAAAACACACCGTTGCTATTGTATAAAAAAAATAAATAAATAAAACAAAACTAGCAAAAAACAATTGGCTCATTTGGAGCTGTACAGAACCATTCTGCTCAGAAATAAAACCCACTTTCAATGGACAGTTAATCTAAACGGGCCAATGGATGGAGGCCTGTGTTCACCCCGAACTTACCGAAGCTGTAACCACTGCTCGAAGACCCCCAAATGCGGCCGGAGAAAAAAAAGGAACGAGTCACACTGCCAGTCCATATTTATACCGGCTCGGTGAAGGGGTTAACTCGGACACTGAAACCGAGGGCCTTAAGTCAGGGCAGCTATTGGTGCCCACTTCATGCACCGGGCATCGTGATTGGACATGAAGAACCACGTCTGCCATGAAGAACAAGACCCTTCAGCAACCATGGGACACGTGCTTCAACAGCTGCATGAGGGTCACAGCCAGTGTAACTTTCTGAATCACTTAAAACCCCCCACCCTATCATATAGACACAAGACAAGAGGTACAATTTTTTTAATACCTTTATTAGTTTCAGCAGCTTCCTTCCAATTTATGTGGCATGTGCAGGTCTAAACCATTCAACTCAAATTAACAACTGAAATAGGCACAATCAGTCAATCAATAATGAAGCCACAACAGTCATCCATAGTGGATTCCTTTCCTGCGAAAATTTTTCCGATGAGTTTTAATCAGCATTAACCAGTCCTTGAGTAGAGTGCCCAGGTTTAGAAAAATTCCAGGACGTAGGGCAGAACACCCTACAACCTTTGGAACAGCTGGAATGAGGAGAATTCACTTGGTCTTGGCAGCCTTCTGTGCAGACTTTGTGACCTTGCCGGCACCAGCAGCCTTTTTCTCAACACTCTTGATGACTCCGACAGCAACAGTCTGCCTCATGTCACGCACTGCAAAACGACCTGAAATGGGCAAAGGTGGCATTAGCCATGCACAATTGTGAATTCAATTCAGAGCCCTTACAGCAAGAGTACACAAGATGCTTACCAAGGGGAGGGTAGGTTGAGAAGCTCTCCACACACATGGGCTTGCCAGGGATCATTTCAACAATGGCAGCATCACCAGACTTCAGGTTCTTGGGGTTGTCCTCAAGCTTCTTACCAGAACGACGGTCAATTTTCTCCTTAAGCTCAGCGAACTTGCAGGCAATGTGAGCAGTGTGGCAGTCCAGCACAGGCGCATAGCCCTGAGAGATCTGGCCAGGGTGGTTCAGGATGATGACCTGCAGCAACAAAGTTAATTTAGTTCAGTGCCAGAAAACTTCCAGTATAGTCAGGGGAGAGGGATTGTGGCACAACCAACCTGAGCAGTGAAGCTGCCAGCCTCCATGGGTGGGTCGTTCTTGCTGTCTCCGGCCACATTACCACGACGGATGTCCTTCACAGACACGTTCTTCACATTGAAGCCAACATTGTCACCAGGTGTAGCCTCAGGAAGGGACTCGTGGTGCATCTCCACTGATTTGACCTCAGTGGTAACATTGACTGGGGCAAAGGTCACAACCATGCCAGGCTTGAGGACACCAGTCTCCACACGGCCCACAGGGACAGTTCCAATACCTAAAATTAGAAGCCACATGAGCTACAACCAAAACACCACGCCGGCAAAATTTTTTAAAAAGCACATTAAAATAAACTAACCGCCAATTTTGTAGACATCCTGCAGTGGCAGACGAAGGGGCTTGTCGGTGGGGCGGCTGGGGGGCAGAATGGCATCCAGGGCTTCCAGGAGAGTAGTACCGCTAGCATTACCCTCCTTACGCTCAACCTTCCATCCCTTGAACCAGCCCATCTGAAAAAAAGGGAGAATATGACCAAGTTAACACGTGTCCAGGCCCTATAGAGAAAGTCGAGCAAACGCCTGTAGTTACTCACATTAGAGCTGGGCTCCAGCATGTTGTCTCCGTGCCATCCAGAAATTGGGACGAAAGCAACAGTGGCAGGGTTGTAGCCGATCTTCTTGATGTAAGCACTGACTTCCTTGGTGATCTCCTCAAAACGAGCCTGGCTGTATGGGGGCTCGGTGGAATCCATCTTGTTGACTCCAACGATAAGCTGCTTCACTCCCAGGGTGAAAGCCAGGAGGGCGTGCTCACGGGTCTGTCCGTTCTTGGAGATACCAGCTTCAAACTCACCAACACCACCAGCAACAATCAGCACAGCACAGTCAGCCTGTAATTAAAAAGACAAAATTTACATTAGTACAGGCACATCAAATTATGTGGCTTGATGAACCACTAATCCAGTAGTGACACCCACCTGTGAAGTACCAGTGATCATGTTCTTGATGAAGTCTCTGTGTCCAGGGGCATCAATGATGGTGATGTAGTACTTGCTGGTCTCAAATTTCCAGAGGGCAATATCAATGGTGATACCACGCTCACGCTCAGCCTTCAGTTTGTCCAGCACCCAGGCATACTTGAAAGAACCCTTGCCCATCTAAAAACAATAAAATAAATAACATTTAAAAAGGCCAGACTGGGGGATTGTGGACGCCATTATCTACAGTTCTAACACGATTTCAAAAGTCAGTCATTTACTTCCATTTTAAAAAGAACCATTACTGTCCATGTATAAAAGCTTGGATTTGAGAACAGTAAGACAGTATTTTAATAAGCGCTACAGGTCCACGGGTCACTGGAGCCATTACACATTGCGGAGTCATGGAGTCTGCGCAAGCCACGCCCCATTCCACACCCAGCCGGCTCAGCCTCTAACGCGTGCTTCAGGCGCCATCTTGGCTCAAGTGAATCACCCACAACTTTGATATTTGGGAGTCTATTTTCCTAAAGTTGTAGAAAGCACTTACCTCGGCGGCTTCCTTCTCGAACTTCTCGATGGTTCTCTTGTCGATGCCTCCGCATTTGTAGATCAGATGGCCGGTGGTGGTTGACTTTCCAGAGTCGACGTGGCCGATAACCACGATGTTAATGTGGGTCTTTTCCTTTCCCATGATTGCTTAAGTTTCTGTTTCAGACAAATTTATAACGGTTACTCTCAGTCAACGTCACATTATGGTCATGTTGCAGTTAATAACGCCACAGTCTTTAACAAAATGCCCACGTGAAAAAGGTTGTGATCGCCGGCTAGGCCTGGGCCACAGGCGACACGTGTTTGAGAGCATCGCGAGATTAAGTTACAGCTAAATGCCGAAGTGTCTGAAAGGAATCCATCCGAAACTTCGACATCTGCTCGTAAAGGCATTTTGAGCAGTTGTTCAGAGGATGAAACGTTGGCAGGCTTCACACAGGCCCGGGGCCGCCGCCGCTCACTGAACGCCTTTGTTCTTTTCCCGGTTCCCAGTTCTTCCTCACAGGGAGGTTTTTTTTTGGGGGGGGGAAAGGGGCTTCAAACCTTACAACCATCTTTTATTTAAAAAAATACTACTTCAACAGTACATCCAGGTAGCGAATACGATTTACTAACTTTAACCTGTAACAATGGATTGTTCCCACGAGCGAAAAATACGTAAATATATCAATTAAAAACAACCGACCGCCCAAAACAATATAAAAACGGATAATACATTTCAGAAAATGGAAGATATGCCACTTACCCGGGCTTCGCGAATACTCCGCAGCAGCTGCTCCCCTTTGCCAGGTAACAGAAAGAGGAAGAAAAATGCCTTGGTTGCGGAATTTATACGCGGGGAGGCGGCCGGTCTGGGTCTCAACCCCCCGCTTCCTCTCCCCCTCCCTCTGCTCGCCGCAAATCACACTCAATTCACAGCAAAATCCCCGCCTCGTCACGACAACGTCATCGCCTCGGTCCACGGTTGAGTCAAGTGAAGTTCAGAAAATGAACTTACTGTCGTGTGGTGAAGACAGTAGAACAGGCTGTAATCACAATAACTCATCACATCCCTCAATGTTCAAGAGTGAACCAAGCATCACTGCTCTTGAAGCAAGATCACACACTCACAATTACCACGGTTTTAACAGATTACAGCCTGGGACTGTGTCCACATCTCACTGTAATCATTCATCTGTTAGACTCTAGTTTGGTTATGCAGGCTGTATTAGAAGAGTAATTTCTGATCTCCAATACTGATAAGCAGCACATGTAACTTACATTATTTACTAGGTTTCAAAACAACAAACCAGGATTATCCATATCTTTTGACATGGTGCTGAATTGATGGAAAGACTTAAAGAGAAATTCCGCAATTTCCTTTTTAAAAAATATCACAATTCAGATACTGAGATACTCAGAGCTTGTGGTGATTGGTGTTGATAGGAATCAGGGTTAATTGGGTAATGTTTATAGTCTTTTTTTTTTTTTTAAAATAAATTTTCTACATTACCAAAGAAGCTGCACATATCTTCTGAGGTTTTACGTACTCGTTGTACAACGGGTACCAGTATATCTGGGGATAATTTTTTCAGTCATGAAAAGTCATGAAAAATAGGCAGCCCTTATCTCAAACATTTGTAAAATATCAGGAAATTAATTTGTAACTGGTTCATGTAATCACTTTCTGTGAAGAAGCTTTTAGAGACATAACACATATACACCTGGTTATTAACAATTGAACAATTTCTCATCATAACACTGGAATTTAATAATGGAATTCCCCTTTATTATTTTAAAAAACATTGAGACTATACTTAATGCATTTATTTAATTCATATTTAAATGCCCACCAAACGAGTTTGAAGACTAGCTTAAAGAACAACAGAAGTAATTTGGGAGATAGGGGTGGGGTGGGGGTGGGAGGGGCTTGGGGGCTTCTTTGAAGTGAACTTGCTTGCAGACAGTTTTATCCTCGCACATTGTATTTAAAAAGATACATTTGCATTCAAACACTTAACTGATAGCAGGTGATGCAACACCATTGTCTCCTCTAGATCCCCATCCTGTGGGTCACCTATTCACATTCAGACTTCTGCAGACAGGGCAGTGGGGGTGGTTGAAGTTAATGCAATCAGTATCTAATTTAATGATACATTTAGAGTGTTCAGCATTCCACATTTCATATTTTTACTAGCAGGATGCAACTTATTGGTGGGCCCACATTAGGCCTAGGCCCTTGGGATCTCCATCACTGTTATAAGAGCCTATTTCAAGCAGCTGGCATCCTTTTGAGCCTACTCTCAACTCCCCTTTCCTCTACCCAATTCAGGTAACAGATGCTTGGCCAGCACCTGCTATTTTCAGTCAAGCATGGTAGTGTGTGGGGCCTATGCCCCCCCCCTCTCTCACACACACATGCATACACTGTTACGCCAGGCACTGAGTGAAAGTAGTAGCCTATACATTCCTTCAGGAACAAAGAGGTTAGAATAGATATTGTAGTAGGTAGAAAATAACATATTATTATTATCAAAGGTTATTTATATTGAAGCAAAAACATAAATAATCAGGTTCCGTTTTCTGTTTCTGTTTACTATATCTGCAATGTTTCCATCTAACATAGTACATGAACCATCTAGAGACAAATTACTAATTTATAAGTTTGATTTCATCTCAAAATTGGTTCTACTACAAAACAAGTACACAATACATTTAATGTGATAGCTAGAGCATGTGCGCACAATTTGGTAGGGAATGTAAATATCTGTGTGTATGTGTATGGACACTACTAAGTAAAATAGTTCTTCTAAAGGAGTCCTCAGATGAAGAGGCAGGTCAGGACAGTGACATATTTGAACTGAAAGCTGCATAAGAAGAGACTTGTCACATAACCTGAAGAACCAGATCTATTCATACCATGATGGTAGGTTCAGTTATCCGGTATACAGCACACACACACACCAAACATTACGCAAAGGGTGTGTATATGAGAGAGAGAGAGAGAGAGAGAGAGAGAGAGAGAGTAACTGTGAATATATTAAGATTTACTGAAAAGCACGAATTAAGTACATTCTTGCATTCTTGCGTTAGTCACATGTTCAAGTCCATAAAATTAGGATCAGATGTTGCCATTGATTAGAATCTCTGCAGGACATCATGCAAACAACTCTCTAAGGCCTCCAGAAAAGACGTTGTTAATGGCTATGAGTCTAGCAAGGAATTTAAAAAGGATCTTCAAATGATTTGAAATAAATAATTCCACTGTAAGCTAAATCACTACAAGTAGTGACAGTTTCAAGTAGCTGTCAGTTTTTCCAGGACTGGTTGCCCCAGCAAATTCCACTCAAGAGCAGACTGTTTGACAACCATTACAACAAGTACTTAAAGAATAAAATCCATTTGGCATTAGAGCAGTATTAATGCAGCATTTTATTGCAATAAATATTGCAATATTATTGCAAGTGTACAGGTACATCTATGAAAAAAATAGAATATTGTAAAAATATTCAATATTTCTTGACATTCCTTTCATAAATTGAAATCCATATATTATATAGATTCATTACACATAGTGAAATATGCCGGGTCTTTATTCATTTAAATTGCAATGATTATAGCTTTCAGATAATAAAACCCAAAATTCACTGTCTCAGAAAATGAGAATATTGTGAAAAAGTTCAATCTTGGAAAGTCATGGTGTTTCACCCTAATCAGCTAATTAACTCAAAACACCAGCAACAGTTGTTGATATTGCGATTGCGAACAATGTACTGAAGATATATGGTGCAGCCCTAGTTGACAGTAACAAAAATTCTTCTCTAAATGTATTCTAGAAAATGGAGTGACAACTGACCAGAAGAATGATCTGTCCATTGTGGGAACTGAGTTTGGTAAAGGAGTAGGGAAAAAGGAGGCAGCGGTTACACAAATAAAGAGCACTAGCCAGCAAAAACTATTTTGAGGCTCACTTCACTCCTGCAACAGCCTGGTGCACCCTCCACTCCCTAGACATATAGACTTTAGATCCACAAATAAGACTGGTGGAGATGAATAATTAATAAATGCCTTTCTCTCTGTGATTATCAAGAGTCAGACTTCAGTACATTTTAAGATAACCGAGGACAGAGGGAGACAGGAGATAAAGCAAGCATATCAAGCAAAGAGAGAAGGAGTGATGGAGAGAATCAAATAAAAGTTAGTTGTTAGCTTTCTCACCATTTCTATTTTCTTAAAATCTTCTTGAGCAGTTTCTGTTGGTTTGTCCAGATTAAAGCATTAAGCTGGATTTGCTTTGACATAAGGTTGTGTAATTGAAATGTGAATGGACAGCAATGGTCAGGAGGTCACAATGACAGTCTAGCTTATATAGCAAAAGAAATAAATGAGAATAGTCTGTATAATTTGAGTACATTTTAAAATTCTTTTATTTGTATATAAGTGCCGCAATGGCTGCGCCCCATCTTATTTAGCAGATTTACTGCACAGTTATGCTCCCACCAGATCACTGAGATCAGCAGATCAGCTGCTTCTTGTTGAACTGAAGGCAAAACGGAAACTAAGGGGTGATAGAGCGTTCGCAGTAATCGCACCAAAACTTTGAAACAAATTACCACTGCATATGAGGCAAGCTCAAACACTTGGTGTTTTTAAATCTCATTTAAAAACCCATTTTTATTCACTGGCTTTTAAAAAAAACTGAGTCACTTTATTCTTATTTTATTATATATTTTTATATTGTTACTCTTATTGATTGTGTTTTCTTGTATGCTGTACAGCACTTTGGTCAGCCATTGGCTGTTTTTACAAGTGCTATATAAATAAAGTGGTATGGCATGGTATAATTATATTGTTGGGCTAAATTTCTTTAAATTAAAGAAACTAATATTGAAAATTTAGCATGATTGAATATCTGTATATCTTTATTATATTTAAATATATGTATGTTTTTGATTCTTCATGATTCTCATATTATTATTATTTTTTATTATTAATAATATTATTTTATTATTATTATTCTTTCTGCCTACTTGTATTACCTTTAACATATTTTAATATGGCATGATGGAGAACTGTATGTTGGCAGTAAGTACTACTAAGATCAGAAAGAAAACAATGCATTGATGAATAAGTTGATAATTCTAAAGAAAATGCTAGAGCTTTAAATTACCTTAACAGAAACACAAATACACTGACCCATCCATCATCTACTCCAAACACACACACACACACACACACGTTTTAAGAGGTGAAAGGGCTACTAAGCAGGCAGCACAAACGTTTGTTTTCATTATCCCAACACTGTCAGGGTGATTGTGTTCATATCCATGGTGATAGGGGTCGTGGCGCTGAGCGTTACCCGTGACTGATGAGAAAAGAGTGCAGAAGATATATCTCCAACACTCACATTCATCATTCAGAGAAAGAGAGAGACATAGGAGACCAAAAACACTGCACCGTAGTGCAATAATTTGAGGATGCTTTGGGCTTATCTGTATCTCTGATGCATTTTCGTGTCAGCAGATAAACCTTAGCACATGCCACAGCAGCTACACCACACGACGGGACATCAGTGTGTACAGTACTACCCCTACCATCTCTACCATCTCTCTCTCTGTCTATGCCTGTATCATTTATTTTTCCTAAACACAAATCAATTATTATTGCTTACAATTGATACATTTATTACAAAATAGAAACAAAAATGATATGGAAAAAACTTGGAAACTATAAAACTGTGTACTGTACACTTTTAAGGCTTTTATTAATTTGTGTTGCAGTTTTATTATATAAATAAAGTTGGAGATATACTTTTAACTAAGCATATGCATGATGTCTGCCACACGTTTATGCAATGATGGCTGCCTTGTGTATTCTCAAAGAACACAATGCAAGATGCAATTGCCACATGAAGTTAGTGTACAGTTAGGACAACCTATGAAAGCCTGTGTGTTTTTGTAACACTCTTGGACATATGAATATTTAATCTAAATTTAAACAATACTGACAGATTTAAGTAATACAAGTAAACAATCAAAACTGAGAAGACAAGGCCTTTTAAAAGGGATTTTAAAAGATCTCAAGAGAATTTGCAACAAGCCATTCCACTGTCCACTTCAAAACAACTGCCAAAATGCCCAGGTCTGGCTGTCCAAGCAAGTTCGCCCTGAGAGAAGACATTATGCTATGCTAAAAGAATTCTCGAAAAACCTTCAAATATCATCACAGGACCTACAGCAGGCTCTTGCTACTGTTGATGTGAATGTTTATGCCTTTAAAATCAGAAAGACACTGCCCAGCTTTAACTTGCATGGTGTGCAAGGAGGAAACCTTTGCTCTCTTAGAGAAACACCAAGACCAGACTGAAGTTTGCAAAAGATCAGGGGTCTCATTTTTAAAACTTTGCATAGATCTCATACCAAAAGTGTACATGTACTCAAAAGACTAAAATGACGTAAAGCACATAGTAAAGCACATAGTCAGATTTATGAAAAAATGTGCAAAAAACGCACTCTACCTACGATTGGTCGCACATGGATTTAACACGCCCTAATTCAACCATACATGGTAAATGAAAATCACCTCATGCATATTTAAGCTTGTGTGCACATGTGCGTGATGATTGTAAAAGTGATTTTCCTCTGGGCTATGGTAGTTTGAAAAGCGGGTGAGGAGTGATTGAGGGGGTAGCTGCTGTCACCCACATTTTATAAGAAAATCAATTCAGTGTATGAACAATGTACAGTCGGAAATTGACATCGAGCTGCTGAACCAGAACATCGTGCAACCAAGTTTGTCAGGACTATGTCAACATCACAAATCAATTTAGATTTAAAGAATGCACACGTTTTCTATTTACGTAAATAAATTAGTTTACACATGGAGCCCTTTTGCAATGTGAGTGCAGTCAACTGCGCCAACTACATTTGGGAAAGTGAACATTGTTGCAAATTGCCTTTGAATGTTGAACTGTTCTCTGAACTTAATGTTTCTACTCGTCATTTCACTAATCCCATTCAAAACGACAGGTACTATTCAGCTTAGTGATGGTTGCAAAATCCCAGACCTACAATACATTTAAATACATTTAGATTATTTCCTAAATAAGCTTTAGAACAAATAAACAATTTTATTATTACTTATACCACATACCTTTCAGTTAATTCCTACTGGGAACAGCCGGTTGCAAGGAACCCCAGGTTTGTCAGTACCTGAATTTGGATTGGGATTGCACAATTCCATCAGGCTGGTCTCTGTAACATTGGACCTAGTTCAGGACATTGGTCCACATTTAGGTCTACATCTAAATTGGTTTATGAGCCAGTCATCATTATGGACAATTTTCATAGTCCCTGAACACCTGTTCTCTTCTAATTCTGCTATTGGCATAATTTTCTAACACTGCCAGCGCATCCAAGTTATATTAAGCACAAATGTGATCACTGTATTTGTTTTCAGCAATTCGAAATTTTCACACCATGTCCAAATGATCAGGATAATCACGACCACTGTGATTAACAGTGTAGATTAAGTTCAGATTTGAGTCGGATTATATATTTTACGTACATATTTATTTACTATTATAAACATGGGACTGAGTAAGTGAAATTAAATGTACAAAGTATGACTCAATAGCACAAGGAATTATTATCCAGTATTTTATATATATAAGTTTGGCCACCCCTCGATAACTAACACATTTTGGTCATTTTTTTCATTGAAAAGATGAAAACACTCTCTCTCTAGGAAACAAACATGTCTCTCTAGGACATGGAAAAAAATGCAGCAAACATTGATGCATAGTTACTTTTTATGTCATAAATTTAACAAAAATAAATAATAAAAACATTATTGTGGCAAAAGTTTAAGCACCCTATATAATCAGTACTTAGTAACACCTCCTCTGGCAGATTTCACAGCTTGCAAATGCTTTTTATAGCTAGCTCCAATTCTTCCTTGCAAAAGTTCTGTAATATTCTTTGGTCATATTGCATGCACAGCTCTTTCCCACACATTTTCAATGATGTTTAAATCAGGAACTGTGAAGGCCATTCCAAACCCTTGAGGTCGTCCATGGTGGATTTCGAGGTTTGTTTAGGATCATTGTCCTGTTGTAGAAACTCATCTTCTTTTCAGTTTCAGCTTTTTTACAGAAGGTGGGATGTTTGCTTCCAGAATTTGCTTGTATTTAGTGGAATCCATTCTTCCATCCACCTATGCAAAGTTTCCTGTGCCACTGGCAGCACCAGCATACAAGCAGTTCAAGACATTTCTTGGTTTTCCCGATCTCATCTTGACCTCCACAGTTCTCCTGAACTTCACTGCAAGCTGACAATGCTTTGCAATCTTCTTGTAGCCTTCTTCTACATTGTGGGCATCAATCAAAACTTTAATTTTCAGAGTCTTACACAGCTGCTTAGAGGAACCACAAGGTTTGAAGTTTCAGAGCATTTCTAAAGCTTTGAAATTGTCACCAGCTTACATTTAATAATGACATTTATTAAATATTCAGTTCTTTATTACGAAATGTTCACATGTTCTAATCTTGTTTTTATTTATCTCTGGAACAAAAAAAAATAAAAAAAATCCTTGATATTTATTAAACAAAGCAAAAATGTGTATTCTAACTGAGGAAAAAGTTAGGACATCCTACCTCCTAATAGCTAGTGTTACCCCCTTCAGCTGAAACAACCACGGTGAGATGCTTCTTGTAGCAGTCTTCTTCTACCAGTCTACATTGGTCTGAAAAAAGTTTGTCCAACTCCTTAATGCAGAATTCTTTAAGCTGTGACAGGTTTGAGAATTAAAACATCTGGGTTTTGACTCCTTAGTTTTCAGCCAGTCCTTGGTGGATTTACTGGTATATTTTGGGTCATTGTTGTGTTGCAGGGTCCAATCGCTTTTTCGCTTAAATGTTCTTACATGTTCTTCGTGCACCCTCTGTTAGTCAGTGGAATTCATGGTGGATTCTTTGATGGTGAGCTGGCCATGTGCTGCTGCAGCAAAGCATTTCTTTTTCCCCTGGAATACTGGAATGCTATTTGGTTTACATGAGACACATACTCTGTTTTAATTTCAGACTCATCTGTCCAAAGAACATTATTCCAGGGGTCCTGGGGTCTCATTTATAACCATTCCTACACAAAGGTTGTGAACTATAGAAACAAAGTTGATGGTAGTATATTTGTGCAAACTCTGACCCATGCTTGGAAACATTTTGGAGCCAAAAAAGTAGGCTGAGGAAAAATGTGTGTGGCATCAGTATATTAGTATATACAGTCTTATGAAAAGTTTGGCCACCCCTTGATAAATAAAAGATTTTGGTGATTTTGTAATTGAAAAAATGTCTGCCATAAATTGAACAAAAAAATAAAAATAAAATAAATAATTATTTCACTGTACAAAGGTTTGGGCACCTTAAGAGTTCCAAAGTCTCAGATTCTTTTTACAAGGTTTCAGACCTTAATCAGCTCATTAGAGCTGACGCATGGAAACAGCTGTCATTAATGGGGTGTCTGAACATTTTCACATGACAGTATTTATTGAAACAGTGTGACTTTATGCATCTCTTCTGATCTGCTAGTTGCTGTGTGTGTTGTGATATGCAATAAGCAGCTTATCAGACAGAGCAAATGATCAGACTAAATGGCAGGCATTAGAAAATACTGGTAATGTAAAGATTGGCAAGTATGAACCAAATAGTAACCTTGTGCAGTCATGCTTGTCATGTACATCTGTATGTTCTAAATGGTCTGAGTTCTCAAGTTTGCAATCTAGTGGAATCTTCCAGTAAGACATAAAACATAAACAAGTACAGACCTGGACTTACGGTGTTGACGTAAGTTAAGCATGCAAGTGAACGTCTACTGTGTTTTAAACTGGGGCCATTCCACTGTCAGTCCACTAGAGGGAGACGTTCACCCACCCGAGGCTCTGCATTGAATTTTTTTAACGTTTTATTAAAGTTCTTTCATTTTTCACACCATTAAAAAAACAGGGTTTTGGGCAGTGTGATAACAACAAAATTTTCCTAATTTGAGTACGATGTAGGCCGAGAACAACAACGCTGTGTGACAACACCAAGTATATCTCTAATCTAATTACCTGCCCACCTGCCTTTTGATACTTTGTAAAAGAACAATTTTTTGGGTCAAATAATATATCCACTAATTTAGCAAAGTGGACAGTTGTTGACTAGTTCAGAACAGTGTTTGAAATACAGTGGTCTTTTAAAACTACAGTACACACGCATGTGTAGGAAACCAATTTTTCTGAAAATGTACTTCATTAGTGTGGAAATACTGCACCAGATGATACCAGTTCCACTGCAAGCTGAAGGCACACTGAAGTACAGCCTCATTAGTCAAATGAGAAGTAATGTAGATTTCAACAGCTGCTGCCTCTGATAGGACAGGACCATAAGACTGGCATGCAAAAAGACCAGTCACAGAATGTTTTGCACTCAAGGATGTGTGCATAACCTCTTAAAACCATATAGCATCAGTGTTGCAGGGACTAGCTCTGAATAACATAGTGGTGTGTATACAACTGCTTGCAATTTTTTAGGCTGATAAACATTTGTCAGGCACAAAACATAAGTCTTGTTCTGAGAGCTATATTTAAATGTGCATTACAGGCTCCAGTGGCGTCAGTAAGGAGAAGAAAAGCCCTTCCAGCACCACAGACAGCGACAGGAGACAACTCAGTGAGACTGGAGCACTGTCAGGACCATGGACAGTGATCACTGCCTGAGCTAAACCTGCATCGGCACATAGAGAGACCCACAAGGGGCCATCACAAAGCCCCGTCTTGATACTGTCCGGGCCTCATCAGCATGGAGTTGCAGCGCCATAAAAACTGCCCAGAACAAGATACAGGGATCCTCCTTTAAGGAGAAGGGAACAGCACGTCATAATGACATTGTAACAGGAAGGTGATCTAGAATCATTAGACCACAGGACATGGTTGTTAGTCCTTAGTCTGTTTGTTTTCAGCAAACTGTTTGTGGGCTTTCTTGTGCATCATCTTTAGAAGAGGCTTCCTTCTAGAACAACAGCTATGCAAACCAATTTGATGCAGTCTGCAGCATATGATCTGAGCACTGACAGGCTGACCCCCACCCCTACAACCTCTGCAGCAACGCTGGCAGCACTAATATGTCTATTTTCAAAAGATAACCTCTAGATATGATGCTGAGCCCATGTACTCAACTTCTTTGGTGCATCATGCCAAGGCCTGTTCTGAGTGGAACCTGTCCTGTTAAACCACTGTATGGTCTTAGCCACCAAGCTGAAGCTCAGAGCAGCAGTGACCAGTATGAGAGACTGTGAGAGTGATAACACCAAACTGAACACACCTGCTCCTCATTCACTGAGACCTTGTAACACTAATGAGTTACATGACACCCAGGAGAAAAAATGGCTAACTGGGCACAATGTGGAATTTTTTTACTTAGGGGTGAACTCACATTTGTTGCCAGTTTAAAAATTTTTGTTTAGACATTAATGCCTGTGTGTTGCGTTATTTTCAAACTCAAAGTGAAAGTAGTTTGTCAGTTGTCATCTCCACTATATACACAGTATACAGGAAGACAAAATTGCAACACTCAGGATCTGCAGTGTACAGCATGTAGTGCAAATATGAAAGTACAAATTTAAATGACTAAAATACACAAGACAAAGTAGAATAAAATAAAATCTATAATTAAATAAAATGACCAATACAACAAAAAAGATATTTTGCATATGTATAGAAAATGATAGAATGATAGTTGTTCGAGTTAGTGTAGAAATGCAGCATCATAGACTCTGATATGACAGTCAATGATACAGATTTAGACAGAATGTTTGGTGGCAGCACAATCTCAATGAGTGCCATGGAATGTCAAAGTGCAAAGTGCAAGTTGCAAAGTGCAGGATGCTTTGGAAGGCCGTTTTTTGTGCAAATTAGTTTCCTTGAAAGTGACTGTCCATGCATAAGGTCTTTTGTTAGCTGGTGTGAGGGAATGTTGAGGTAGGGTGGAAGATTTTATTGGGCAACATGGAGGTAGAAACTGTCCAGCTCCCTAGCTGATCTGGCTCTGATGCTGAAGAATCGTCTCTGGATGACAGAAGTGTGAACATTCCATGTCAGGGGTGTGAGGGGTCCTGCACGATTGTGCAGGCTTTGCATACAGTCCATTTGCAGAAAATGTCCTGGAACGAAGGTAGAGGGACCCCAATAAAGTTCTCTGCTGTTTTCACAACCCTCTGCAGGCGATTGTGATCAGTTATGTTGCAGTTGCCATGCGAGACAGTGACGCAGCTGAGCAGAACACTCTTGAGGGTGGCTCTGTAGAAGGTGGTCAGGATGCTGGGGGGAAGACTTGCTTGCTTCAGTCGCCTCAGGAATTGAAGTCTCTGCTGGCTAGTGAGGTTTTTATTGACAGCGTAAGCTTCTCGGTTATGTGCACATCAAGGAACTTTGTACTTTTAACAATCCCCACAGCTGAAACCCTGATGCTGAGTGGTGTGTGGGCAGGACAGGTTTTCCTGAAGTCTACTTTATCTCTTTAGTCTTGTTGACATTAAGAGAGGGATTGTTTTCCGTGCACCATGGGGACAGCTGTTACACCTCATCTTTGTATCCTGACTCATCATCCTTGCTTATCAACCCTAGCACAGTTGTATCATCTGCAAACTTAATGATGTAATTCGTACTGTGCATGACTGTGCAGTCTTGAGTGAGCAAACAGAAGAGCAGGGGACTGAGCACACAGCCTTGTGGAGCTCCAGTGCTCAATGTGATGGTGTTGGGAGTGTTGCAGCCTATGCAGACTGATTGGGGTCTTTTCTCTTAATCATTTCTCTGAGAATATGAATGATAACACAAGTACTTTTCTTTCACTCATGATTAGTGGTTGGCTGAAGCCATCAACTGTGTTTACTCTTTTTAAATCATAATCACAACACAAAAAAAAAGTTTACATACCCCAGTTCTTATACCAAGTATTGCCCCCTTTAACATCAATGACAGCTTGAAGTCTTTTGTGGTAGTTGTGGATGAAGCTCTTTATCTTCTCAAATGGTAAAGATGCCCATTCTTGCAGCAAAAAGATTGGCAGTCTCATTTGATATTTTCTTAAAACCCTTTCCTGTTTTATAGTTCAGCTGCCTTTTCCCACAGATCCTTTGACGATGTGTTTGCTTTACCCATGACATCCCAAAAATGTTAGGGCAGCACTAGATGAAAGATGAAAGGGTCTGCCAGGAGTCCAGAAATTCATTGACCTTTTACACACATTCACTAATTACAAGGAAACTGACCACAGGTGAAGATGGTTTCCTTTAATACCCATTCAAACCCATTTGTCAAATTGTGTGCATGTTATCAGGTTAAATCACTAGGTTATGTAAACTGGGTACATTTGGGTAGTTTCTGTTGTCATTATGATATAAAAAGAGTAAACACTTTGTTTGACAATAAACCATTGGGTGAAAGAAAAGTTTTGTGTTATCATAATCTGCCCTGAACAGTGAAAACCGGGACTCTTTCGTGAACAGGACGCCTCTCCAACGTGCCAGACGCCATTGAATGTGAGTATTTGCCCATTCAAATCGGTTACGAGGACGAACAGTCAGGTCCAGACCTCGATGAGGACGACGAGCTGCAGATGAGCTTCCCTGAGACGGTTTCTGACAGTTTGTGCAGAAATTCTTTGGTTCTGCAAACCGATTGTTGCTGCAGCGTCCGAGTGGCTGGTCACAGACGGTCATGAAGGTGAACCTGCTAGATGTGGAGCTCCTGGGCTGGTGTGGTTACATGTGGTCTGCGGTTGTGAGGCCGGTTGAATGTACTGCTAAATTCTCTGAAACGGTTTTGGAGACGCTTATGGTAGAGAAATAGCTCTGGTAGTCATTCCTGCAGTCAGTAGCCAATTACACACTCCCTCAAATGTTGCAACATCTGTGGCTTTGAGCAGTGTGATCAAACTGCACATTTCAGAGTGAACTTTTATTGTGGGCCGTCCAAGGCACATCTGTGCAATATTCATGCTCTAATCAGCACCTTGATATTTACACCTGTGAGGTGGGATGGATTATCTTGGCAAAGGAGAAGTGCTCACTAACACAGATTTAGATTTGTGAGCAATATTTGAGAGTAATAGGTCTTTTGTGTTTATAGAAAATGCTTCAGATCTTTGAGTACAGCTAATGCAAAATGGGAGCAAAACCAAAAGTGTTGCATTTATATTTTTGTTCAGTGTTTGAAGAATGTGGGAAAGCTACCTATAGATATATAGCTACCTTGACTCAAGTTCAGAGCCAGTCCTGACAGACATACTTTAAATCAAAGACGATGCATGACGCTAACACCTAAACAAACACCTATAAAAAAACTGTAATCCCCGTACAAAGAGTGAAAATACAATAACGGTAATAACATAAGGGTTATTGTGTTTATGCAAGTGTATTTGTGTGTTTAAATAGTGTTGGCAGCGTTCAGGGAGCACAGGAGCCACATTTCATAGGCATATTTCTTTGTATTTATCTTCATAAACAAAGCAATTATGCTGCCACTCATTTGGTTGACTGAGAAACAAAACCAATGATGGATGTAAAAGATCAACCAGCAGTTTTGAGGCTTCCGCAGTGAACCCCCAATAAGCAGCATCTTTGTGTGTGATTTTGTGTTGCTACGAACTTGCACCATCCTTCTTTTCTCCTCGTCTCATTTTCTCTTTCCCGCTGTCTCCTTCTCTCTTCCATTATCCTCCTCCTCTTTCCTTCCTTACACTCTTCTACCCATTCCTCCTCTCCTGTTTTACTCCTCTCCTCTCCTTTCTGCTTATCTTCCTTCATGGTGGAACAATCCTGACAGCTATTCAATTTCCCAAAGCTAAATCTAATAACCAGCCGTGGCTGGCATAATGGAGCTTGAACCATGCAGGGAGAGACTCATCATCACCAGCAGTTAACACCAGAGAGGGAGGGAGGGAGGGAGGGAGGGAGAGAGAGAGAGAGAGAGAGAGAGAGAGAGAGAGAGAGAGAGAGAGAGA
>JBBIGC010000137.1:12063259-12073966 GCA_037576955.1 Lepidarchus adonis
ACACACACACACACACACACACACACACACACACACACACACACACACACACACACACACACACACACACAGCTGTAATGAAGTATTTGTCTTTATTTTTTTGCATATTTATTCATGTTTCAGATTATCAAACACATTTTGATATTAGACAAAGATAAGCCCAGTAAACACATGATGCAGTTTTTAAATGATGATTTCATTTATTAGACCAATGAGGCCAAGTTTAACTTTTTGCAAGGTTCACTTCCCATTACATCTAGCACAAAACTAACACAGTATTTCTAAAAAATATATATATATATATACCAATAGTCCAGCACAGTCAACCAGGTTGTCTAGCTATAATTGATGGGACGATTAATTCTACTCAGAAAATACACCAGGAATTCCACCTCTGAATTACTTTGAAAAAAGGAAGGTTTGGCAGTGGCTTAGTCAAAGTCTGGACTTAAATCCAATTTAAATGCATTTAAATGTTTTCATACTCAAAACTCTCCAGTGTGGCTGGATTAATTCTGCAAAGAAGAGTGGGCCAGAATTCCTTCACAGCGATTTGCAAGACTCATTGGCAGGTATCACAAACGCTTGACTGCAGTTCTTGCTGCCACGGGTGCCGCAACCATTTATTAGATTTGGGGGAAGTTACTTTTTTACACAGAGCAGATGGGTCTGGATATATTTAAAAAAATAAATGAAATCAATTTTCTATTTACTTATCTTTTTCTAATATTACCAGTAATACTTATTTAATAAATAATAATTGATTAAAATAAATTGAATATTTATTTAATATTTAATTTGTTAAATGTCACATTTAAGTGTGAAAACATGCAACTAAAGATACACAAACAGATCAACCATAACATTATAACCACTGATGGTTAAAGTGAATAACGTTGTTTGTGTAGTTATTTTATTACAGTCAGTCAGAGGCTGGGATATATTAGGCAGCAAGTGAACAGTTCCTTCTTGAAACTGATGTGCAGCAGCAGGAAAAATGGAGGAAAGTAAAAATCTGACCCACTTTGACTAGAGCCATATTGTAAAGGCAAGACGATTCAGTCAGAGCATCTCCACAAAATCTTATGGAGTGTTCCAAGTATGCAATAGATTGTGCTTACCAAAAATGGTCCAAGGAAGGACAACTTTTGAATCGGTAACAGGTTTAGAGGCACCCAAGGCTCATGTGGAATGGAGGAAATGGTAGCCTTTCTGGTTGATCCCAAAGAGGAGCTTCTGTTGGTGTTAGAACACAGAGTGAACACACACACACACACACACACACACACACACACACACATATATATAATATATATATATATATATATATATATATATAAATATAAAAATACTTCAATTACATTTATATATGTCATTTAATTTTTTTTTGGTCATTTCTAATTTTAGTTTTTTAAAAGTTGATCAGAGTAAATAGGAACCTTTAATTGGTAATTAATGACTTCCTGTTTCCCTGGGGTATAAATATGACATGACACATGAGGACACAAGTGCTTTTTCTCTTATCCACTCTTCAACATGGGAAAGACAAAAACATACTGTTAGGCAGATGTGTGGCGACCTTCATAAATCAGGTAATGGCTACAAGAAAATAGCTACTGGTACTCGCCTAAACCTGCCTGTATCTACAGTCAGAGGAATACAAAGGAACTTGTCACTGAAACTGTGACAAACAAGGCTGGATGATATGGTAAGAGAAGTCAAAAATTCTCCAAAGCTCACTGTTGGAGAACTGCAGCAAAGAGTGATACACAAAGTCTTCATGACAACCACAAGATGTTATCTCAGTGACAACCAACTGTTTGGGAGGCATGCAAGGAAAAACCTTTGATCAACTACAATTTTATATATATATATATATACTTTTTTTTGTTTGTTTTGTAGGAGTGTACGGTCTTCCTCGGTGCCCTGGGGAAAGTTCTCATATTTGTGACTGGATCCGGAAGACTCTGAATTCTGGAGCCTACACAGATGCAGTCCAAAAACAGTGAGATTGTGGCCTTTTTATTTTTATGTTTTTGAGAAATTCTAAAGATTTTGACATTCTAGAGGTATTTTACATAAAACAATCAATTATTTTTGGTCAACCTTTAATTTGAGTGTTTTCTCCTTAAGATGTACTTTTATAAGAGATATTTTTGAGAATTCATAGTTCCTAAATCATGTGTATTGTCCTTTACCTTATTTTTAATTTTCTTTAGCTTGGTACAAGCACAGTACTGGCATGATCCCCTCAATGATGACTTGTACAGACAGCATAGTCTCTTCCTTGCTGATATAAATCAGGAGAGGGTAAGTTTATGTTTTATTCAAAGTGGTTTTTGTCTTCAGGTATTGTGAAGGTTTATTCATTGTGTGAATGAATAAAAATGAAATGGTCAATGAATGTGAAAAGTGTGTTATGTTTGATATGTAATAGATTTTTATGTACTTTTTAAACATAAACCATTGTATTTGTCTTAACTTTATCAATACTGTTTCTTAAAGGTGGTGAATGAGACCTACAAGAAGAACCTTATGTCTTTGGAGAAGTTTGTGATGGTTAAGTTTCTGCAGGACAGTATCGTAGACCCTGTGGCCTCTGAGGTAATACATTCTGCCTTTTAATACTTTTGATAAAACTTAAGTTTATTACTAAATGTCTTTTCAACTTTCTATTTTCTCAGTGGTTTGGCTTCTTCACAACTGGTCAAGCCAAAGAAACTGAAACTTTACAGGAAAGCACTCTGTATAAAGAGGTGAGCAATGCTAATACTGCTTTTCAAACGTTTGTCCTGTTCATGATGTTGATCTTCCAACAAGAAACAACACAGAGCACAGTGACTTACAAAAGTATTCAGCACTTGTCATCCACTTTGTCTGAATTACAAATTACATTTACATAGATGTATCTAGCCAGTGTTTGTATTGTAAGCCAATACATTTAAAAAGTCACATTTCTGTATTAAAATGTATAAGTATTCAAGCCCTTTTGAAAACCCACCATTTCCTGCAATAACAGCATGTGTTAAGTTTCTACCAGCTTTGCAATTGTTTTCATCCAATCTTCCATTTTTTACAGATTCTTAGTATTTTGGAAAAAAAATCTGAAAATAAATATTTTTTGTCTTATCTGACCACAAAACCTCATTACCACATGTTGGACTGGTCACTCCAATGCTTTCTCGAAAACTCCAGATGTGTTTTGATGTGTTTTTCTTCAGTAATGACTTTTCAGTCACCTTCTGTTGGAGGCTGATCATAATGAAGAGCTCATCATATTGTTAACTCACTCTCCTTTATTCTCTCAACTCCGTTGCTGTTATAAAGTGAATGCTGGCTGGTCTGAAGCTTCCCTCAGAAGTCCCGTTCTTGCTCTGATGCAGGGCTTTAAGATTTCCTTAACTGTTGTCAGTTGTCTCCTTATTAGAGCAATATCTTCCATCTTTATAAAACTTTTAATTATGCAAATAGCACTCTCAAAATTAATGAATGTAAAGTAATTTTTGTTCTCACATTTGTTTTACATAAAACCATAACGGTCAGTCTTTTATCACAAAGCACAAAATGTAAACATCTCATTTGCTAACTTGACAAGCCTGAACAGATCTAAGGGAGATGAATACTTTTGTAAGACAATGTCTTTCCATCTTCTTTGGCAGGTAAAATTGAAGCCTAGAACCCATTGTTGTCATGTTTTTTTGCAGGATCGTCTAGGATTGGCAGAAATGGATGAAGCAGGAAAGCTGGTGTTTCTTGCCTCTGAGGGCGATCACTTGCAGTTCACTCGCGAGTGGTTCAATGCCAATTTACTTCCCTACATTCGCTAACTCCAGAACATGAATAATGAGAACAGGCTGAAGCAATACGCTCATATGCTCCACTGCTGCACATTCCTTACTTCTGTTTATGAATCAAATGACATTTTGCAGATTATAAGCCAGTCCTTTTAAAATGTATTGCACTGATTTAGTTCTGTTTTATTAATATCAAGCTGTTTTGACATTAGTTTATTTTGTGCATCAAAGTACTGTTTCCTTAATTTTTTACTTCAGCAAATAAAAAGTAATTTTAGGAGCCTTATTGTCTGGATGTTTTGTGCTTATTTTAGACTTGTGGCATTTGGTTGCGATTAAGCACTAGCAGCGGTTCATACTCCCAACCATCCTCTCATACCCCTTCAATTCCATTTATCCCATTTTTAAACATGGGATAAAAATTGGCAACGATTTGGAGGTTGCATCTGGGAAGTCTATGATAATGCTAGAATATAATTTACCTCATGTTTTGTCTTGCTCTACAGCAGGGTGTCACACGCCGGTCCTGGAGAGTTCCCTGCTCAGACACACCTGCTTCAAATCACATGTTAATTGTCAGGCTGAGCAACTGTGTTGGATACCAGCTCTGCAGGATCTGAGTTTCACACCCCTGTTCTATAGAAACAAGCTGACTCATGCTCTTGTATGTTGAGCTAAACTGAATCCATTTTGAAAGGACTGAGGTGCAACTCAAACATGCTCAACAAGTACAACTACATTCTAAATTCTTCTATCCTTGTGTAGTCTGTAACTCCAGGAGCCACATGAGTATTTTAATCAGCGATTACCACACATGGGAAAATCTAGAACACCCAAACATTTGTGTTTTGAAATGATGTACAAATTTAGCATGCAGCTAAGTGAACAGGGTGTAATGCATCACATTCATAGATTTATCACATAACTCATATAACAAGATATGTTCAAGTTTCTCCAGGTGTTCTTACGGAGAAGAAAATGACATTTCTATCTTGTTTATGCAAGAATTTCAGTAAATTAACGTCTAAGCATATTAACTATGTATTTTTCAGTGACTCTTTTGCAGTTTACTTAGCTATGCAAATTAAATGTAGTGTAAAATGGTAACTGAACCAAGTGTCGCACAAAACAGAATAGATAGTTTTTAAATAGGTTTTAAAAAGGGTAAAATGAATGTTTAAAATGCACTGCTATGCAATTCTTACACCATGAAGTTGATACAGACAAGAAGAGCATTTCATTTATTGCAACGACTTTAATGATAACTTCCTCCTATGAGCAGAATACTTTTGAGAAGAATTTTAATTCTTGAACAAAACAAACCAAAAAACTAAACTAAAAGACAAGTGATTAAAAAATGAAATTCCACATGGCCTGAGTGCATTGAAAGAAAAAGGACTTTGAGTCAAAGTGAATAGGTAATTGTCTTTAGTGAGGGGCATATACAAATATACTTGAGAAAATAATGTCTATTGTATACTGACCATCATAGGTGATATCTCAACAGCTATTAAGAAACAGCTCAGTTTGGCTAGGCCGGCATGGACATTAATGTCATTAATCATGTAATTAATGCTATTTTTGTAACCGCATCAACGTTTAGCATTCAGTTTTTTTGGAATATATAAGTTACAAGAACAACTTAAATTAATCTGTGCTCCAGTACCTTTTTTTCCCCAAAGAATTATGATGGTCTATTACTTTACAGTGCTATAGAGAATGTGCTGTGGAGTACAGTGCAAAATGGAAAAAAATGTTTTGTTCAAAATCCAACATTACTTCTGCTTCAGTGTTGTAATAGAAAAGACAGTGATCCTGCACTTATTTTGTACTTTTCTCAAATTAGCCTTTCAATGTGGGTGATGACAGTTTTTTAATATATATATTTACCTCTAGGCTGTCAGCGTCAATGCCTGAAGTGGTAGCATCATGGTTTTCTGAGGAAGGAGTGTACGTGTGCTTAAGGACTGAATTGCATATATATGAACAAAAACCACAAGGACTACCTCCCCCAACCCCCGTCTGTCCCCTGACCATGTGAAGCAAATGAAAATTACATCCAGTCATGAAAATCTGAAGAAATTACACAATAAACCTAAAGGTGTCATATCTTTGCATCATTTTGGCTGTTCACATTTTATTTTCCCAGCATGGGTGGAATGCTTACAAAAAGTAGCAAAAACAACTTGATTGTTGGCATTAAGTTTGGAAGTGCTATCTAACTAAATGGAATGAAAAGTTGACCCCTGCCCCTGGCTGAGGGACTGCGCCACAAAGCAAGTAGTCGTCTCGTTGGCTGAAGGATGATGCAGCCGCAGCTGTGATTGGCCGATAAGAAGTGCGGACATGTTGGCATTACAGTCTCGTTTGCGGTTGGCTGGTTGGTCAGTCAGTCAGGCATTGGTTAAGGGGGCAGTCTTACAATTGAGGAGCAGCTTCTATCCTGCAATTTCAGTTGCTGTAGTAACCAGCTTCTTGCCATCCCATATGGTTTTGAATTGTTCAGGGACTGGGATTTCAGTCTGGGGAAGAAGATGAAAAAAAGAAAAAGATGGAAGATAAAACCATATGTCATATGCAAAAACATTCAAATGAATATGCAAATAAGTACCATCCGAAGGCAAAACATCAATCTGCACAGCTCTAAACATATCCCTAACCTCAATGAAACCTGTAATATGACCAAAGTTAGGAAACCTTTACATACAACATGCCCCACATCCACACAGTTCTCAGTCACTTACAAATTCTCCGTCTTTGCCTGGCACCAGCACATTCATCTCTGAGCTCTTGGCACTGACTATCTCACATGATAAAGAGTCCTGACTCAGGTACACATGGCAGCCATCGGTCTTGTTGATGGAGATGGTTGGTATCTTGCCCAAAACCTAGTTCACAGAGGAATTTAACAAACAATGGGTAGGACATGTTAAGAAAGTAGAACAAATGTGAACAAGAAATCCCTTAGTGGAACAAACACACACCTGGACTTTAACATCCTTGCAGTTGATCATCTCAACGATCCCCACAACATCATCAAACACAAGGCCCATTTTCTTGCAACTGTCTGTAGAGAAAATGACAAACTTAGTCAACCAAATGCATCTGTTTTGTGTTACACATGCTCAAGGACAAAACTTTAAAAAAAAAAAAAATAAGAGTGAGGGTGGTGATCTGTTCATACCTACAGTGATGGAGTTAATTTTTCCCTTTACTTGCAGAGTGCTATTGTTGCACTTGAAAGCATAAACCACCTGTTTGAGCTCCGTATCACTGATTACAAGGCCCTGGGCTCCCTCTTGGTTCTCCTATTGATTACAATAAACAAATGCAATAAGGAATCAGAATGGAAAGATACATATAATTAATGTGTATTCAGAAGTGACTTCTATTGATGAGAACATGAGTTCCAGACGTTTACTGGTGAAAAAGCTTTTGAACTCACCACTCGCCACTTTTTGCCATCTAGCTCCAGCACAGGGGGCAGTGTGCGGGCAGGGCCGGCGGGCGCAGTTGGTCGGGGAGCAGAGAAGGGTTTAGGGCCTGTATGCACAGGACCTGTCTGAGTCCTCAAAGTTGGATTCTTGTGAGTCTTCTGGTCATCAGACACATGTTTTAGCCCTTAGTATGTAGAGAGAATATGTATTGTGTGAAGGAGTATTCTTTTAGCACAAGAGGAGAAATCTTTACGTATGAAATTGCCACATGGCTCCACCATAGTGATTTAAATTAATTCATATGATTGCTGTTCATGACTTGGAGGACACAATACAAAAACACACAGCCACTCAAACCTAGCACACATGCATAATGTCTTTGCTCAGAATATGGAGATAAAGAGCATTTTCAGACTTTTCTTGAACAGTTGCATCTCAGCCATTCACATTGATGTTTAAGTGTTGTGATGTTTGCTAGAAATGGGTACAGAAACCTTGCACTAAATAGGCCTCTGACCTAAATTTAAAGAGTATAAAAGTTATTATTCCCAGTTTATCTGATAAGTTTTGTTACTGATCAAGTCATTTCTAGCATTCGCTCGTGTACATGCTGCGCACTGGGAAAAGGACACGGAGTCGCTGCAAATTTAAACTTTAAATTCTATTTCAATACACCAAGGTATGAGAGAATACATAAACAATCATATGATACTTAACTTGATATGTTCATAGACATTGAAATACATGACAAGTACAGCCTGCCTGCCAGGCAGATACAGTTTTTATTTTGAGGCGATATCGTAAAGCACTTAAATAAATGCATAGTGGACTTTGTTAGAAATCATTAAAACTAAAAAAAAAAAAAAAAAAAAAAAAGTGAAACGTTATTTTTAATTTCACATTTAATGTAAATGTATAAAATATTAATAGTGCAAAGCAATGTTGTAATTAGATTTTTTCTTACAACGCTTAGAATTTTGTAGTGTGAACAAGGCTAAAGTATAAATGAAAAAAAAATAATAATACATTTTAAAAAGTCTCCAACTACTACCTTTAGTAATGTCTGCTCCCTTGTTGAGGGAGGCAAAGAGAGCATTGCGGGTGGCTGCACCAGAATCTCCACCTGCAGACTGGCTCAGGTCAATGGGTGGGGGTGGAGGGCCTGGGGGTGGAGGAGGAGCAGCCCCTCCACATGGGGCACTTTGAGCTCCTGATGCTGATGCAACAGGTCCCTGCAAAATGTACAGAGTAATACACATTTATAGAAAACCTAGAATGCAAATAAAATGTACAAAGACAGCAGCAAAGTCAAATTTAAACAATTATTAACCCTTTCTCAATCTCAATGTAATGTCACAAAAAATCAATTGAAAAGAATAGGAGGAAAAGTAGTCTTCAGTTTAGAATTAAAAGGTAGAAAAAGAACAGGAGACTATGGCATTGAAGGACCTAGTTCCAATAGTGGAAAACCAAAAACTAAGACTTACACTTTTGCTCCACATCAATCCAGTGGTATGATGCTGCTTGATGTAGGTTTGCAGCTCAGTCCAGATGGACAAGTAGGCCTTGACCCAGTCCACATGTGTTTTATCCCTGCAATGCAAGAGTTTACAAATGGCTAACTGCTCCAAGGATGAGCGGATTTTCAGTTCTCCATAAATCTGTAAGGGTCATTGTTGAATTCATATAAAACTTGAAAGCATTAAGCTTACTTTTCCTTGTAATCCTTGAGTACACGATTCGTATAGAACATGGCAGCATCTTGCATCTCTTTGACATAAGGACCTGGTTTAGGGGACTTTCAAAACGAGACAAAATATTAACTGAATTTTACAAAAATTCTATACAACAAAGCATGAATGTTTAAACATTCTAATGTAGTGAACAAACCACCAATTTCCAAAGGCATTTTCATTAAATATAATTATGCAAAGAAACCACAACTCCATCGTTTCATCTCCTGACATTTCTATTCAGTTCAAATTTCAAACACAAAAGCCTCAGGCCACTAGGCTCAAACACTGGGTCATTGTTACTAGAGCAGAAAGAGGAAAGTCACTGCACACTGTCTCACTGTTTAAGACATTTCCAGAATGAATAGATGGTCTGTTGCAATAAGCTACTCACCAAATTCAATAAATGACCACACAGACACACATACACAGACAAACAAAGTGCCCAGCATGGCAAGCTCACCATGGCGACCCAGCCGAGGGCAGGCACACTCTCGCTGACAGCTGAGAGGTGGTTGAAGAATGGAGAGGAGCGGTTCTGCTCCCGGAAGGCCTGCACCTGCTGAATCACTTTAGACACTGGAGCCAGAAGAGATGTCAGGGTGGCCTACATACACATGATAGAGAGTTGGACTGTTGCATATCTCAAGTTTATTCTACAATACCTTATTTGAAAGGTCCACAGAAGATGTTTTGCAAATGCTCAAATTGTCATTAAATTATATTGAACACCACCTTAACTTTCTCTACACCATAAATCTAAAACTCACTCTAAACCTAAAGCTAAGATTATATGACCCATAAACAATCACTTACATCAGAGGGCTTCTGAGAGCAGGAGGCGGTCACTAGAAGCTGCCGTTGACAGGAAAAGGCTTGCTTCATCATGTCAGCCTGCAAAAAAGAAGAAAAGGAACAGATAATCCAGAAGAATGGCCAAGCCTACATACCAGTGTTCGAGAGTTGATCTTACAGCATGGTGGCACATACATGCTTCAGGACATCGCCGCCTATCTTCTTACTCAGGGTGATGTATTCAGCCACAGAGCCAGAAATTAAGGCATCAAAGGCCTCAACATAAACCGACACAACTGCAGGAAGAAAGCACAGTATTAGCAGATGTGAAACTATGAAACACAAACACATGCAAAGCTCACATTGCCATCTATTAACAGCTTGCGTATGGTGACAAAATGACCTACGCATTCCAGCAACATTAATCTGGTCTGTGGTTATTCAGTGATAAAAAATGGGTCTGTACGGAGTTTCTCATACCTCCAGTACCAACAGCAGAGCCGCCTGCACCTCCAGAGCCAGATACGGCCTCCAGACGGCCCACAGCCAGCTCCAACCGCTGCACCAGACTTGCCAGCTCTGCCATGCCTACACCAAACAGAGAAAAAAGCCTTGTTTTAAACTTTTCAGTGAATCTTAGATTTTCTGCAGTTTGTACACCTAAAGGAAACACAAAATCTGTTTCTCCAAGTAGATTTAAGCTGCATCTGTAGCCATTTCCAAAGGTGTCTCTCATATAGAGTTCATATGATGGTGGCTGTTGTGTGACAACAAAGTTGCTGTTGCACAAAACATTAATCGCTCAAACAATTTTTATTTATATGCTGTAGCTGAAATACAAAATGACTTCTGCTACTTGTGGTCATTAAGGGAGGCCAATACTCAAGATCTAAGCTTATAAATGTGACTGGCTTGCTATGTTGCTATGTATAATTTATATTATATATA
>JBBIGC010000137.1:12074066-12098306 GCA_037576955.1 Lepidarchus adonis
TATATATATAGATATATATATATATATATATAAAAACACACGCACAAAAACAACAGCACACATCAGGAAGAACTGGAAAATTTATTTACTTACAGTAAATAACTTCAACAATATACTGTATATAGTAAAGGCTATCCAATCCATAAGAAATTATTTATTGTTCAGCCCTACATCTTTAGGCCTTGATCATAACCATGTTAATTACTTCCTCATGAAGAGGAATGACTTCTGTAGTCAAGAACTTAATGGAAAAGTCACATCATCTTATATAATTGGAAAAGTTTCCCTTAAAACAGCAAGCTGGGATGCTTCAGTAATTCCCAGATGACGTTTGTTAGACTCTGCACCTTAATAAAGGTAAGCAACACTTCACATTTAACTAAGAACTTCATAAGAAACCGCTGCCAATATGCATCTTTCACATGCAGCAGACACAATAAAAGTTGTCCTACTTGCCCAATTGGGCAAAGAGCTTTGGAGCTGCTAGGCCTTCATGTCCCCAGGGCCCTTCTTTCCCCCTGAAGTACACCGTGCCAGCAGACCAAGATTATGTAACAGAAACCTGATCCTCCAATCCCAGTGGCTGACTCATAACCTCCACCTGAATGACTCTACATAGAAAAACACAGGTACCCAGCTGTGCTTCTGAATCACCTGCTTCTAATTAGAGCTCTTTCTATTCCAGTGGGGAACACCCATCCCCAGTCACATTAATGCAACCATTAGCAGAGATTATATTCGCAATTTCCATTCTGAATAGGACCAGGTTTCTCTGAAGACAGGATTGGTAGTATATTGGTATATTACAGTATGTAGCCTGGATGGCAGCTCACATAATGGTGGTCAAAGCAGGAAGACATAAGCAGAGGCACTGGGCAGCTCACCCACATCTCACCCTGCAAAGCTTATACTCTTTCTGCTTATAAAAATATTTCAAAAGAATATACTGAAAAACATGAAAAGAATAATGTTAATAAGTCAATAAAACATTCTTTCAACTATATTTCAATGCTTTAAAGGCAACATGCCTCTGCTTGCAGTCTAACTACAAGACAGGAATACTCAGTTCAGTGCCTGAGGGGCATTATTACAAAACATTCAACTTCCCTTTACTTGCAAGCACAAGTCATATTGTTTCACAATACAGGCCGAACATTTGCACACGTTGTTGGTAAAGCAGCAATTACACAGCTGAGGTAGTCACACGTGCATCAGCATGACCAAAAGAGCAATGTGCAGAGATTGCTTTTTTTTACCCACAGAAAATATGGCTTTATTCTAAGAAACTCACTGCATGTACTACACTTTGATGAAGCTGCAGGACTTTAAAACCATATGAACCTTTAGATGCCAAGTGAACAGACATGAACAGCCTTGAGGCAAAAGCAGATTCTGATCAGACATACGAAGAGTGAAGGCGCAGTTCTGGGCAAAAGCAGGTCAGTCCTGCTTCAGCAGTGGGAGAAGTAGGCCAGATCCCATTCTCTCTCTCTCGGCACAGGGTGGAGGAGCAGGGCCACAGTCACTGCGGTTCTGAGGTTTCTAAACTGCGATACTTGTGAGACGATAATAGGATTTGGACTGTAGGCACAACAAATCAAGGTAGCTGGAAAAAAAGCATATTTTATCTGAATGACCATAAAATCCGCGCAAAGTGTTTACAAAAGAGATTCCCCTGCTCTCCTGATCGGCCCCTCCGGTCCTGTATTAAGTCACAACATGCAACTTTTACCTCAATCCGTCTAAATTAGCAGACACCTTCTGACTGCTTACAACAGGGGGAAATGTGCGTTTTTGTGCACACCAGATACACTGGTTCACGCTCAAACAACCCCAGCCAGTAAAACAAACATGATAAAGTATAACTGAGGCTAAGCAGCAGCTAAGGCCAGTGCTTTTCGTTTCCTGTCATTAACACGGATCGCCCCGCGCAATGCCGCTCAAGGCTTCCTGCGAATCGCTCCCATTTCTCTCGAGAAAATAAAATTTATTTAAACGCCTTCATAATACACTACTTACCTTTGCTTTGTGGCAAATGTTAATAAAGCCCAAGGTGTGTTCCAGTGGGTGTGTTATGATCTCTCGGTTCCGTGTCTCTAGTCTTCCGGTGTCTGTGACCGTTTCCGCCTTGTCTGCGCTGATCTCTTCTTTCTTATAGGGGTAGAGAGAGAGAGAGAGAGAGAGAGAGAGAGAGAGAGAGAGAGAGAGAGAGAGAGAGAGAGAGAGACGTATAAAAGTAAAAGAAAAAATGATGTGGAATTTGGGCAGAATAAATTGATACTGATGTAATTACATAGGCCCGCTTTATTTGAAGGCAGTGCTCTATGAATATGAATACGTCAGCAGTGTGACAGCAAGGGTGTGGACACCAGCACACGAGCAGTGCATTTCTACTTCAGATCAAATGTATGGTTTATTGCAACCAACAAAATCATAGTCATAAATAAAGCCATTTTTATAAGGGCTTAAATCTGGTAATCAATTGATCATTTGATCAAAAATATCCGTTATAGTCTTTCTCTCTCTCTATATATAACATCTGCATGTTCAGACTTGCTCTGTTTCTATGTGTTGTTCCCCACGTATCTGCAAAGACATGGACACTATTGCACTACACTAGAAAAAGATCTAATAGGAACATTTTGCATGTCCAGTTCAGGTCAAAATCCCAATACCACATAATTCACATTATTTTCATGTGCATGGGTTTTGGCAACTTCGATCAGTTAAAAAAACTGCTATGCAGCCCCCATTAGAAAGAACAGTCAAACAACATTTATGTCAATGTCAATCATCCTAAATTGTGTCCAGGAGACTCCAGGGGGAAAAAAGACAATACAAAATATAGATTTAATGTCTCTTGATTTTCATTTAAAGATAAACCATTTTTTATCTGATTAACTCACATAACATAGGGAATCCTTCACTAAAACAAATATTATAATTGGCATAATCTTCAAAATTTTCTTCCCTCTCCTCCCAATAGGGGTCTATATTATGCATTCATGCATTTGTGAGAAAGGCATTCATATTAGTGTACTTGGGCTCAATCAATAAGTGAACGTTTGCCTTAAACATCCTGACTTGTGGACACTATTCAAGTAGTACAGTTAATATACACTCACTCATTCATCAATAATATGAGGAACAATGGAAAAGCAGTGTCTATCAAACACAGATTATCACAAAAAGCCTTTATCAAAGGCATTCTTATACTGACTAATGAGCATCAGCAAGATTCAGAGAGCAACCAGTGAGACCAGACAGGTAGTGTGTAACACAAAGTGCAAAAGAATCAAGTAACCAGCTAAAACAAAGTGATAATTGGAAGTGGTCATTGATGATCAAGCAGTCTTTGTTTAGAGGTGAGTATTGAGCTTTTCATTTTCTGTAGTCAACTTTGAAAGACACAGCAGAGGGCCAAAGAGAAGTGAGGTCCAGTGTTATTTCCAGTGAATTTTCCAGTGTGAAACAAGCCATTGAACAACAAAATAAAATAAAATGATCCTTCTTATCTTCACAAATCAAGCTAAGCAATAGCAGACTTTACTGTTGTTTGCTGGTGATTTGAGTAGCAAAGAGGTTGATAAATTTAAGTCTGAAACACACATAGCCAGAAAGGCCATCCAGACAAACTACTGCACGCACGCACACACGCACGCATACACACACATGTGCACACACACACGCACACACACACACACACACAGATAATGCATGCATCATTTTCAGTAAAACAAATCTTGCCCAGCACAGTCACACAACTTAGTAGAAATGAATGGAGCACTGAGGACAGTACTCTGTCTGCACTACTGCCACAGGAACGCTCTCTAGTTTGGGGATGTTCAGGGCAGTGTTTAGACTGGACAGACCACTAGTTTACAAAAAACTTGGAAGATTAGGAGACTGGCTCTGCTATCCTCTGTTTATGGACATGTCAGTCTTAGAAATAAACTTAGTTACACTCAAGCTTTTAAGTTTCTCCAAATAGCCTGCCACCATTTTACATACTCCATGACTCCTTCTGAAGCAGTTAATACATTCTCGTTGATTCTGGGTATCAATAGCTCTATGTAACTGATGTTCTCTGACAGAAAAAAGACTTCAATAAAGGTGCATTTGCATTCGTTGCAAAATCCAACCCGTCTTCTGGCTCAGATTGGGCAGAGATTCACTCTGGACTGGCAGTGGGAGAGGCTAGCCTTCTGTCTTGAAAGGTCTCACCCACATGACTATAGGTCTCTTAAGTGAGATGTCAGTGTGTTGGGTGCAAGATCTATGAGAAATACAGTGATGTGTTTGGCCATGTCGCTATAGCAGCTCCTCCCTCTGTTTTTTGGCTCTGTGTGGCCCATGGCCATTGCGCATGGATCCGTTTTGGGGCCGTAGAAGGTGGCCCCGCTCTCGGTCAGTCCAGGGGACACCAGTCTGGCCATCATCGCTGTCCAGGTCAGAGTCTGAGTGCATGAGAGCAGAAGAAGTTGGAGCAGGGACTGGCTTTAGTCGGCCTGGATGAGAGAGTAAACAAAGTCTTAGTCAAAGAGTCTCATTTTTAGAGCAGAGACACTGAACAATGTGTAGGATGTTTAAAATATTACCTGTTCTAGGTGGGTGTAATTCCAGAATATCTTGGTCATCTCCCTCTAGGATTTTATAACGACTTTTCCGTCTAACTTTTGTTTTGCGTCTAGACAGCACGCATGCGCACACACACACACACACACACACAAACACACACAAATTTATAATTCATATAACTGTACATTTCACTCATGCATGTTATATTTTTAGATCTGTATTGCATATTGTATAATTTTTTTCTGAGATTTCCGGGTTGATATGTGGATGGAGCAGACGTAGTGTACGATCGCTCCGGTAAATTTTCCGTTTTTTTCGACTCTTTAGCCTCCTAAGGCACGTTAAATGCTGTCCATCCTACCTTTTTTCTAGTTTCCCTTTTCTAACCTTCCACTTCTTTGATGAAATGGCGTCAAAAAGTGCAAAGTTGAGTAAGAAAGAAGATCTAACACTTCAGGCTATCACCACGCTGCTCGAGCAACACTGCGATGTTCAGAGCGTCTTTTGGAGTGCTTGACAACAAACTAGATCAGCTGCAACTGTGGGAGTATTAAGGAGTCATATAGCATTAAGAAGTTAGCATTAGAGGCCATAAGCTGAAACTGAAGGTTTTATACATGAATATTGGACAGAGAGATGTAAGTGACTGAGAGGATGAAGCAGGGGCAGTTTGGAAAGAGGTTAAAAAAAAGAGAGGATAAACTAATCTATTTTTTGAAATACATGGAGACAGATAGCCTTTTTCCTTTCCACTAACATATCCCCCGAAGTGTCCATTTTAACAGTATGGGATGCCCTTAAAGCGTTCCTCAGAGGGCAGATTATAATATATACGGCACAGTTAAAACGCAGGGAATGCAAGGAGCGATTAGGTCTGGCCCACCAAATTGGAGAGATAGATAAATTATATGCCAGCACTCAAAGTCCAGATCTTTATAAAAAAAAAACACTTAGAACTTAAAATCAACTTTGACCTGCTCACAACTCATTCAACAGAATATTTGCTTTTGAAAAATAAGGCAACGTTTTATATACACGGAGACAAGTCTGACAAAATATTAGCCAATCAACTCAAGGGTATTAAAGCAAAGCTAAATATCTCTAAAATTCAAATGGCAAATGCCCAGACAACTTCAAACCATGCAAAGATTAATGACACCTTTAGAGATTTCTGCTCTCAGCTTTACTCCTCAGTCTCAAACAGATTATAAGGCAATTAGTGAATTTTTTAGTAGTCTCGCCATTCCCAAAGTCTCATCTGAACATCTGAAGAGATTGGAGGAGCCAATATGACAAGAGGAAATAATTTCTGCCATCTGTACAATGCTCCTCCCTCGATCATTTACTGAGGCCTGTTTCACCTGTATCACTGTGCCTCTTATTGGCCCGCTTATTTATTTTATTTATTATTTATCTCCTTTCTTTCTCTTGCAGGGGGGCTGGTTTCAAAAATTCAATAAGATTTAGATTAAAAAAAAATTTCTGTTGAATTAAAGATTCCTTTACAGTTTGCATTCTGTGAATACAACATTCAGATTTAGGTTCATATAAGGCAATTAAATGACATGAGTGCCCATAGTCATAATGCATTTACCTGTAAAATACACATAATCTGTTGTAATTTGTGTTTTTTTTTTTTTACACATACATAAATATTATTTCTTTTTTTTTTAAAAACAATGTTTCCCACTGGTTTACCATCTTTGTAATGCTGAATTGTAATATTTTAAGTCACAAAATAATAGCTGTATAAATGATTAACTTTCATGCAGGAATCAAAATCAATGCAATATGCAGTATTTTATGACAATCAATAGAAATATTTATAAAATCTACTTTAAATTTTATTAATATAAAAGCATCATCCGCTTCTCCATTACCTGTTACAACAACAGATCAGCCCCCAGACCAGAGTTGCTATGGCAACCACGATCATGAATGATGCTATGGTCACATATAAAACACTCCATTCTGAAAGAGATGAGAATCCAGACATGAATGCATCATTACAATGAACACAAAAACTATTTCCAAAAGACTTATTTTATCCAATGTTTTGTCCAAAATCAAAATTGTTAATAGGAAATGTGCTGCAGCCTCTACTCTTGTAGAAATACTTTTCACTATACAGGGGGTCCTTGACTTATGACGGGGTTCCATTCATCATCATGTTTCGTAAATTGAATTTTGATGCAAGTCAAAATCCCTTACATACGCCTCTACTGTGTTTTGCCATGGTGCAATTCCTCTGTCAGTCCACCAGAGGGAAGCATTCACGCACCTGAGGCTCTGTATTGCATTTTTGAGCGTTTTATCAAAGATACTTTCATTTTCACCTTTCACATCTTAAAAAAAAGGGGGGGGGGGGGGTGTTGGGGCAGTGTCATAACCATGAATTTTCCTAAGTCACGTACATCGGAAGTCGAGGACCGCCTGTACATTACTGTGAGGATTTGTTTGCATTTAATTACAATGATGATGAATGATAAATTGATTGCTTATAAAAGATATTAGATGGAGCTCCACCACTGCAGAGGGCACAGTTCCACTGCTCAAACCTGTGAGGCTTTATAGTCCTCATGCTGGTGCAGTGGACACATTGGCATTGGTCATAGTGATCTAGAGCAACCCATTGGCAATGCTTTTCTAAGGAGACTATTCAAACTGTGTGTGTGCACCATTAAACGCATGTCAGTAAAGGGTGCACCTTACAATATCTGAATTCACTAATTACAAGTGGTGTCTACAAACTTTTGAACACTGTATCTTTACAATGACTACTATGACAATTATAACCACTACTGTTATTTTAGACAATCTGAGTTAATTCCTCACCACAATTGCTCTCTGCATCTCCCAGCTGGGTTCTGATGAAGTTTTCCATCCAGAAAGGGTGACACACACAGCGGTGAGTAAAGGGGTCACACTCTCCATGGCTGGAGCAGTTCAGCTGGCAGACTGAAGACACAGGACACAGTCATCATAAAATCATAAACAATTGGTTCAGTAATGTTATTTTCGCAGTCTACAAGTTTTGAGATATGTTTAAATCTCTTAAGGTTGAAATTGTAGTGTGAGCAACTCTATAAGAGTACAATAGCAAGTGAATCCAAATAACTACAAACATGGCAAAGGGGATCCTGCATAATAAGAAATAAATAAATAAATAAAATATTGACTGAGGCTACTGCTCACTGCTGCGATGGCTAGGTTTGGAGCTTCTGAGTGAATATTGTTGGCAGATTTCTCATCTGTGCTAGAGTCAGGACATTCTTTAGGAAAATGATAGATTTTCTTTTTTTCTAAAGGAGTGCAAAAACATTTATTTCTATAAGATTGTGTCTTAAGATTTTGTCATGGATATGCCCAGTGAGCTTCATCTGTGAACACAATTGTAGTGAGAATTCTGCTTGACAATAAGCAAGTTGTGATGAATGTTGTAATACGAGCAGTGTAGAGATTCTGAGATTTTGAAATTGTGTAGGTGATAAGCTAAGACACTGCATTGATGTATTTGCAAATGATTAATGTTCCATGTAAGAAAGCATCTGTACTTACTGACTGTATCCACTCGCCAGGCTTTGAAGATGAGGAAGTCATTTTTTTGCTTACGCAGTTTGTTACGCAGGCCTGTGGCAACACTGTGACCCGACAGAGGTGGCTGCCCAGGTCCTCCCGACACCAGGAATACTAAACGAGTGCTGAACCAAAAACAAACCCACAGATGCACATAAATATCAGAATGTAGTGTGTCTCTCTTATTCAGCCTCTACTGCAAAGAGTTCAACAGTTATTATACTTATTTTAAATCTCTACATATGATGCAAAACATGTGCTACAAGTTCAATTTCCAAAGGTCAGTTTTTTTGGTATATATAATTTGGGAGCTGCAGCAAAATAAAACACTATGCTATACAAAACTATGAACATGACACTCTTATCTGTCAATCTGAGCACTTACCTGTGCTCATTAAAAGCACTGATCTCTCTCACTGTGATGTCACTATCCAGGACACCCAACAGGACGCCCACCTGTCGTAGCAGCATGTCCCTTTGCCTGTGGGACACCTGAGACACAGCCACCTCCAGCACCAGCTCCACAAGGTCCCGCTGCCACACGTCTAGCACCAGAGAGACGACTTAAAGAATGGTTTTATCCCAATAATATATAAAGTGAGTGCCGTTTAATTATTTAAGACCAGACTCATCTGCTCAAAAATAAAAACATACACACAAACTTCACACTAACCTGAGCGAACCTCCACGGTGCCTCTGTTAGCGCTAATCTGCCCCTTGCTGTCGGTCACAGTCAGAGTAAAGCTGTACTTTCCCTCCACCAAGTTGCCAAGTAACAGCACGGCCTGGTGGTCAGAGTTATTCAGGACATCCTAGAATCATGGAGTACAAATATTTATATTTAAATCAAGTTTAATTTACATGGTTGAAATCTCAATATCTTTTATGACAAACTGGAGATTTTAATATTAAAACCAACAGTATGATTTGTTTATTCTTTTGAATCTTTATTTAACTGACAAATGTGCAAAATAAAGATTTCTAATGTTTTAAGGACCAACTTAACGTATTTTGTAAATATAAACAAGTTAAAGTTAGAATATGAAAACACATCCAGAACCTGGGACAGAGGCATGTTTATCACGGTGTACATCACCTTTTCTTTTAAATACACTTTTCTAATCATTTGGGAACAGAGGACACCAACTGTTGCAGTTTTGCAAGCAATTTTGGCCCATTCTTTCTTAATACAAGACTTCAGCGGTCAATAGCCCATGGTTGCCTTTGCCTGATTTTCCCCTTTTTCAATAGGAGGCAGATCTGCTGTAGTATGTGCAGAATGACATGTGGGAAAAGATGTCTCTCTGAAATATGAGTATATACCTTGGGGTTCATACCATCACTCAGTTTTGCCTAAAGTGTACAATGATATGACCAAAGACTGAGATTTTGTTATTTTTTATAACCGATAATAATACATTCACCTGTTACCATTTAAAATCTTAATTGTGCAAAATGCAAAAACAGTGTAAACATTCTATGTGCTGTTCCCTCTTAGTTTACCGCTGTCCCAATTTTTTCGGAATGAGTTTCAGGCATAAATTCCTAAATTATTTAGATTTACAAAATAGTTGAAATAGTTGCCTAATTTTACACAATCAAACACAGTATGATAAAAGTCTCACTGAACAAAAAATCAAGCACTGTTATTGGTTTCTGGTGGGCCATTCAGCTTACCCCAGCAGCTGGACTGCTACCATCCCGAGTCCAGAGGTAACTGATCCCTCCCTTATCATCAGACGACGGGGAACCATCTAGAACTGCTGTGCGTATAGGTAAAGTGATTGGGGGGCTGGACTGCACTCTTGCCAAAGGTGGTTGGTCAAGCTCTGATATTTGGGGGAAAAATATATAGTTTGATATGGTCATAATGGTTTTCCTAAACATTGGAATTAAACAGGTATGTAAGCCATATCAAGAGAGACACAGGCAGATAGATAGTAGTTAGCATCTTTTATTCTAGCACTGATCACATGAGCTTACGCACCCTCACGTGCAGTCACAGTAACTTTGTCAGAACTCTGCAGATTCCTCTCATCTGTCACCGTCAGCATGAATGTGTATGATCCCACTTGCAAACCAGTCACTGTTGCAACAGCACTGTCTGCATTCTCAATTTTCACTCCCTCTGGGCCCCTGTTAAAATCATTCATATGCCAAAGAAAAAGACAAGAGATCAGCAGAAAGTAAATTCAGCAAGACCTTTAAAAGCACCAGTGTTTGCATCTGAGACCAATACAGCAATCCAGAACATATTGACAACTACCTCTAAGCCACTAATAAGTGCAAAGAAAATGAAATAATCATGCTGACAAGTCTATTATTTAGGCAAAAGATTCTGTGCACTGAAGAAAAAATGTTCTACATAGAACAACAAGATGGGTACAAGTTTGGAGAAAAAAAGGAGACTTCTAAACACTACCATCTGTGAAGAGATTTTTTTATTTAATGATGAGATTACTGAACTCAGTTCCCATTGAGGATGCACAAAGATATCAAAATATAAGCATTATTGCCAGATACATGCCTGAAAAAAACACTGGGTTTGACAAGATGTTTAGATGTGACCAAAGTGAGATGATGCTTTTATTCTATTATGTAGAATGTTTAGGTGATGAACTTGTAGTATATGTTGTCCCAATTTTTGGATGTTTCATTTTTTTTGTATCGGCATTGGTATTGACATAATAAGTCAATCACAATGTCAGTATTGGTCTCTGTATTGACATCATACACGTACTCCAATGTTGAACAAACAAATAAAAAATGTTTTTTCTAAAAAAGTTTCTTAAAAAGAGCAAGAAGTGGCTCACTCAAAACACCCTTCTATTTTAAAGATTGCAATAGGTTATGGGTTGGAGATACAGGCAGACAATGACCCTAGGTATGCAGTAAAAGACATCACAGGGTCTTGACTAAAATCTGACTGAACATGTTTGGTATTTAGGAATGAAAAAACTATGTTTGTGCCAGTATTGTCTTTTAGTTGCTTTACCTAAGAAATACTGGAAGTTCCAGGAACTAAATCTGGTTGTTAGTGCTAGTTATTGTAACATTGCTAAATGTTAACTTTGTTTAAATGATTTTGGTTTAAAAGCTAATTTATTCAAAGACTGCCACAAGACTACTTTGAGTGCTAATCTATGCAAGATTAAAACATAACAACTCTTAGAAATAAAGACTATATTAAACTGAACTCATTTGTGTTTATAATAATCAAAAGCATGTTCAAATTTTCACATTTAAAATTTGTTAAAAACTTGCAAAATACTGTACCTTGTAGCCCTGGCCTGTAACTGTATAACATTTAAATTTACATTTATTCATTTGGCTGATGCTTTTGTCCAAAGCGACTTCCAGTTACAGGAACAATCAAGCATAATATAACCCATTCTCTCGGTGTTAGTGGTCTGAATATTTTCAGACCTTTAAGCATTGAAGAGGTTTTTCTGTGCCTCATTGAAAAAAAAGGCCTATTCTCAAATCAGGCCGTTATATTACAATTAAAAAAATTGATGTCTTACAAGTTTCAGATGTTTTCAGATGAGGTACCATATTTTTAGTGGAACAATGTTTATACATCACAGTTAAGTGCAGTAGGGGAAAATGACATCAAGAATCAGTATACAAATAATGAAAATATATTTTGTTCCCATCATTTCAAAATGCTTAGCCAAGAAGTCTGATATGTTGTGAAACAGTTACTACTTTAAAAGAACAAAATGGCAATCTAGCACTGTTCATGTTGCTTCTTTACCATGCTCTACACCTTGCTTACTGAGTCTAGAAAATACATTTATGCTATAATCTTCCATGTGCTTGTTTAATAGACACTGGTAGTACAACAGTGTTCACTGGTTTACCCTGTGTTTATACCAACTGGTCATTCTGCCATTTTTGGAACTTTTGGAAAAAGATTTGGAAAATGGGTTTGTGCCTAGGGGTGAGCTATATGCCAAAAATATTGTATCACAATACTGACAATATCGCAATCTGCTCAGAAAATCTATCATGATTCAACTCCATTTTTGTCAAAGGATAAAATTAGCTCATAAACAAGATGTCTTGTGTGTTAAGCTGCAGAGATTATGAAATCCTACCACACATACCTTCTTTGTTATTTATAATAAAATAGGAACACAACTGAAAGGCAATCTTCACTGCATATTCAGTTTTATTTCTGAAGCATTTATCATTTAATATCGAGAACAGATTCTCTTTAGCCAGTCACTTACAATATGCTACACTGGGGCAATTTGCTGTCTTTCACGACACTCGTGTCCACTAATTTGTCAGTCATGAACTTTGCCATTTTCAAATGTGAAAGGCAGCTGACATTTTAAAATTATGAAAAAAAATAATATACATAAAAAACAACAACAACTACTACGACGACGACAAAGATTAAAAATAACAATCACAATATTTTACTTACTCTGTCTGTTCCCAGTAGTAGGTGACAATTTTTTGATCATCTGTGCTCTTGCTCCCATCCAAAGTGGTGCGATCAACAGGAAGTGTTAGCTCCTTGTCCGGACCTGCATCTGCTTCAGGAGGCTTGTTATTCTCTATGGAGACGTTTCAACACATAAAGAATCAGACATGAAGACAGAGGCTTTCAATGTTGTTTTTGTGTGTTAAAGTACACCAATGTGGTGCATAACATGCTGAGAGATGCTCACCTGGCTGCACAATGACAGTGACCTGAGCTGTGTCCTGCTGTCCAGACGAATCTGTAACAGTAAGCTGGAAGGTGTAGTCTCCCTCTTGCATAGCAGACAGCTGTAAAATGGGGGTCCGTACTCCCTAAATTAAAAGGTATACATTTCAGATTATACAAATAAAAAAATATTATACTATAGAGCCATACAGAGTATCCAGTAAGAAGCTGCCCTGTTATCTGAAAAAAAAATCATTCTGGTCATTCAAAGAAAACAGAAAAAACACTGTATAACTGAATTGTGTGCAGTACAAGAAAAGGAAACACTACTTGTTGACACAAATCGCTAATCAGCCAATCACATGGCAGCAACTCAATGTACCTGAAGTTTAAACGGAGCATCAGAATGGGGAAGAAAAGGGATCTGAATGACTGACTGAAAGGCTGGTCAGAAACTGGTCTACTGGGATTTTCATGCACAATCAACCACTCGGTAGCTCAAACAACCACTCGGTATAACCAAGGTATGCAGAACACACAACACCTCGAACCTTGAAGCGGATGGGCTACAGCAGAAGACTACACTGGGTGCCACTCCAGATAAGAAGAGGAAACAGGCTACAGTTTGCACAGGCTTACCAAAACTGGACAATACAAGATTGGAAAAACATTGGCTGGTCTGATTAATATCAATTTCTGCTGCAACATTGGAACATTGGATTGAAAAGTTAGATTTTGGCATAAACACCATGAACACATGAACCCATCCTGAATTGTGTCAACAGTTCAGGTTGGTGGGGTGGTATAATGGAATATGGGATATTTTCTTGTCACACGTTGGTAGTAATTAGTACCCAACTGAGTATTGCTGTTAACCATGTCCATCCCTTTTTGACCACAGGGTACCAATGTACCACAGTGCATCATGTCACAAACCTCACATGGTCTCAAACTGGTTTCTTGTACAATGAGTTCACTGAACTTCAGTGGCCTCACCCGTCACAAGATCTCAATCCAGTAGAGCAGCTTTGGGATTTGGCAGAACTGGAGATTCGCATCATGGATGTGCAGCTGACAAATCTGCAGCAACTGCATGATGCTATCATGTCAATATAGACCAAAATCTCAGAGGAACTTTTGAACACCATTTTGAATCTATGCCATGAAGAAAATGCAATTCTGAAGATAAAAGGTGGTCCAACCTCGTACTAGCAGGGTGTACCTAATAAAGCGGCCAGTGAATGTAGTATATTTAGATATCATAAACTCTTCATTGGTGGGCTGCAAGAACTACAAAAACTGTGGCTTGAGAAACCATACTACATTTAAATAACAGTACAAAAGAGAATAAGATGCATTTAATGTTTACCTGCATCTCTACCACTTTTCCCTTACTCTCCGGGCTGAGGGACCATTCATAAGCCAGAGGCTCATGATCATCTGTGCTTTGGTTGCCATACAGAGTAATAGAGTTGTGTGGCAATGTGATGACCTGATTGGGTCCAGCGTTGGCTACAGGCCTGTAGTCCATAGCCTTGTTGACTGACAGCATGGCTTGGGTTGAGCTCTGAGCACCATCTGAGTCAGTCACTGTGAGGCTACAAGAATACAACATGAAGAAAATGAAACCGATAAGACTGAAAAAAATAAACAAAACACTATTAAAAATTCCACAAGCACTTTACTGCACTGATCCTTTCTGAACATGTGCAAGATGTGAGAGTTGGAGGAACAGGTGCTACAGTAGAGGCATACCTGAAGGTGTAATTGCCTGGGACAAGGCTTGTGAGGGTGAGAACGGCTGTATCTGCCGAGACCTTCTCCTCTCTGAGTGGACCCTTCACCTCTTCCCAATGCCACGCTACTATCTTATCATCATCAGTGCTCTCTGAGGGACACAGACAGTATGTGAATCAAAGTAGTCTCATCACTGTAACTATGCTTTTATGATTGCATTATATTTTTATTAATTTATTTGCATAGATTTTTTTCCATGTATTTATTTTTTCTATTAATTAATTTATTTATACTTTTTGAGTAATAAAGAATTCTTTCCACATTACATGATTTGCACATTACTTTTGAATTATTTTATTTTTTATGTTTATTTTATGAAAGCTTTAGAAATTATTTCAGCAATTCCGTTCCTTTCACTGTATAACTGAAATAAAAGTCCTTTCCTTGACTTTACTGAATTTTAACAACACTTTGCCTTTTAAAATACATGGTTGGACTGGTAACTTTTTTTCCACCCCACAAAAGACATTGCATATCATACAGAAGACTTAAAAATGAAATATAAAATGAACATATCTCCAAGATGACACAAATGATGATCTAAGAAAACAGCCCAAACTTACAACATATACCAGTGAAACTGTGAGTTTTGTTACATGTGAACCTGGAGGTCTTCCTTTAAAAGTAGCTGCAATACAAGGCATCACTCATTTCCTCTTTACACATTTGTTTCTTTCATATTAACAAGAAACTGGTTGGAATATTCCACTTTGTGGCAATGGCAGGTTATACAGCTGTGGTGACCTGTGGTAGACCAGATGTCCAACACTGATATGGGAAGAGAGAGTTTTTGTGAGAACATTCCAAAAATATGATCTGGGTGCATAAAGCACTGATATATGTATGTGTAACATACTGCCTTCATTTGCCCAATCTTGTTGTCATCAGTGCTTTGTTATGAATGGATGTTTTTGTTTAAACAGGAAAATACCACAGCAGCTATCTGTTTTAATTTGTTTCCCTGGCTTCAGCTCTCTTGTTCCCTTCGTTGGTTGATGATCAAGCATTTAAGGAGTTGTATTAGGTGTGTTGGAGTTGAGAAAGCCTGAACCTTGCCTGGGCAGTTGTATCTCAGGCCCCGAACCCACTAAGTGACAAGTACACAAATGTTTTCGGTACAAAGCTCATGGCAGTTCACTAGAAACAGAAACTAAATTCTTTCAAGAAAAAAAGAACAAGTGGGTTGAACGGGAAATACTTACATACATACAGACAGCTCAAGTTATTCACATGAGAAATGTTTTCTGTTCACTCTTAGAGATGGAAGTTCACTAAGCAATTAGTATTCTGTTAACGTTTCAGGTTATAAGATAATGTGTATATGGTACGTTTGGCAAGAAAGTTTTTAAAAAGGATTTTGAGTAATGAGTAATGAGCCATGAAAGTTGGATAAATATGTGTACTGTCCATCTAATAACATCTTTAAGTTTGTTGAACTTTCAGACTTTAAATATTAAAATCACTAACAGATATGACCACTCATTTTGCATCCAAAGCCTTCAAATATATTACTATAAAAATAATAGAGGAGACAAAGCATTATAGTCACTTGTATTGTATGTTAAAAAAAGAAGAGCATCCTAATAAATCTTCTACAAAAGTAGCCCCTTTCAGAGACCCTATTTCAACAGATTAGAAATTAAGCATTACTTATATATATATGGAAATGTCAATGCTATTTAAAGACAGTTAAAGCAAAATTAATTTGACATCAAATACTCACGACTTCCATCAATCACAGTGGAGCTTGTTGGCAAAGAGATCTCCTGATACTTTGGGGATACAACAGCGACAGGGGGCTTATTCACTCGTGGCTCTGTGGAAAGATGGGGCAAAAAAAGAAGCCTTTATTAAAATGTCACTATAAGAGAAACTAAGTGTGGCAGCATAACAAATACACAATGAAAATCTTTTTTAAAAAACAATAAATTAAAAATGATATAAAATAATTATAATAAAAGAATTTAAATATATATAAAACTTGAAAATATGTTTACTAAGGCTTAAGGCTAAAAGTACTGTACATAACAAAATAGATCACACCTCTCGTACAAACGTGTTAAACCAAGTCACCTGGTTTGACTGTAACATTGACATTGCCTTCTCCGTGAGCACCATCACCATCTACTATGACCTCAAACTCATAGAGACCAACAGTCAGCTGAAGAGAAAGAATGAAACATAAGGATCCTTGCTCTGAAAACCTGTAACTGATATACAGTTCAGTGAATGAGAGTGAATGAAGCAGGAACTAAATGTTTAATACCTTGCTTAGTTTGAGAGTCTTGCTATGTTTTCCTTCCATTTCTCCACTGTAGTCTTTGGGGTGGGTCTTCAAACGCCAGTCAAAGTTATAATTAGACCCTAAAAATCAGAAATAAATTGACCACCTTTCTACTTAAACACAGGAGTGTCACAAGTGATCAAGAACAAGATAAACTGCAAGTCAAAAAAGATGCTACCTTCAGGTGGTGCTGGAACTACATATGCATTAAGCTGCACCTCACTCTTTGGCAGAGTGACCTCCACATTGTTACCAGCAGACACCACAAGCTCTCTCACTACAGTGGAAATAAAAATGGTTAACAGTTTTGACCTAATCATGTTAAGATCACAGCAATCTGGTAACCAAAGCTGATCTCATAATCCTGCAAATACAAGAGGGTTTCTAGATCAGCTCAGCCCCTTTTTCTCGTTGATTTAACAATGTGTTTCCTACCAGCTGGAGTTGCTGCAGAGGTGGAAGAATAAGACTGAGGTGCGACTGTTGGAGTTTCGGCACTGTGGTTGGAAGCTGAATGATCCACAGTGTCTTCAGGTGATGTTGAATTCTGCCAAAGATCTTCTCTGCTGCCATTGGTGGGCTCATTAATAGTTTTATTTGCCGTCACCAGGAGGGCCGCTCCAGTGATGGCAGTCACTGGACTCGTCATATTGGTCAGACTGACTGGCGTATCCTGTTATAAAGATAAATATAACATTCTGTAGAGATCAAGGTCCAATATCAATGACTATCTGAGACATTTGAATTGCTAGGTTGTGACAGCAGGACTGATAATCACTTGCCCTCTCATTCACTTTACACATATTTATACTCTGCATTGCCACATAAAAAAAGGTTTAATCCAGCTCCCATACGTTCTCCCTCATCTGTGAGCTCTTTCTCATTCACACACACACACACCAAAATGTAATGTTCACTTGTGACTGCTGTCAGATAACTACTAAGATATTATGTTTTTGTATGAAAAAACATCTACAGGGGTCCTCAAGTTACACCGGAGTTACGTTCCTCCGAACACGACGTAACACAAAATTTCATCTTACACTTTATGGAACCGCACTGTGCTTTATTAACACCGAGCAACATACATGAAGAAGTAACAGACAAATCACCAACACCAGTCTCTCTCAGGCCTGTCTCATATTACAGTAAAGAATTTGAAATGTTGCTCCAGATAGAAATGCTCTTGCAGTCAAGTACCACCACAGAAGTAAACACATTGGAGAAGTGACGTGTGGCAAGAACAACCACACTGACGGTGCTTTAGCACAGTGCCCTATTAACTGTACTTAGTCTTCTATTTATTTGCTGATATTTCTGTTGTACAGTGCACTTTATTTATTATATGTTCTATGATGTTTTTGCACTTTAAGTAGCCATGTGTAATGTGCTGCTGTTATGTACTGCCTAATGTGTATGAAGAACAATACATCTAAGTGTGCAAAATAAACCTTACATTGACAAATAACAATGTCCACTAGACTTGTCGATGCTCCTATTATTACTACAAACACTACTAACACTAAAAAATAAATGAACCGATTGAAATTTGCTTTTGCTTATTTAATTTATATGAAATATTCTGAGTGTACACTTTCAGTTCAGGCAAGCTTGAAAAAAAAAAGTCTACCTTAGTTTAACTTTTTAAACTGTAGTCACTTCTTTAGTTGTAATCTTACAGCTAATTAAAAACAGAACAAAAAATGCAATCCAGTTTACCCAAACCAGCATTCAATTACAAAGGAGCAGAAGAAAATGCTCAAATATTTGACATACAATAAATAGCAAGCATTTAGAGATCCATATGAAAACAGCACATACGTGATTGCTGGGCTGGAGATCTACAGGGCTCTCTCCAGCAGTCAGGGCCTGGCGGAGGCTTCTTGTCCTCTTTGCTGTATTCTTGCTGAGTAGTTGCAGGAGGCCCAGAGACTGCATGTGAGGCTGCGGTAGTGATGTGATGGCGCAGCCACTGGGTCGTGAGCATCTCAGGAGAACACAGTATCCCCCCAGACTCCACACTGCACTGCAGGAGGGTTCCAAGCAGCATGACTCCCAGCACTGTGCCCCTCCATGGTCCACAGCCAGCGGCCGCCAGCCTAGCCCAATAACACTGCTACAGGAAATTCCTAACACTCCACCTGTCACTCTGCACAGACTTGCCTCCACCCCTAAGAACAAGAAAGTGTTCAGTAATTTACATTTGCAAGACAACCAAATAAGACAAACAAAACCGTGTGTGAATGTTTACATATGATGAGACAGAGAAAGAGACACAGACACACCTCTAGGCTTATTTTACTGCATTTTGATCGTAGTGAATCATTATAGTTCTCTGGAATGTTAATCCTTTTAGCTTTATTGAAAATATCTACACTATATGTTGAATTGGCATTGCCAGACATTTACATGAAAAATGAGATATTGACATCAGCCCAGAAGTCGCACATTGGGAAAACTTGTTCAACAACTTGCTAGAAGACAGAGGAATTACTCAACTCAGGTAAACTGTGGTTTAGACTTGCTAAACACAGAACATCATGGGTCTCATCACAATTTATAGCACAATCAGCAAGCAGACAGCCCACTTTCCCTTTGCCTCTAAAAAAAGCAGCATATTATAGGATGGTGGTAAAAGCCCTGATGCAGATACAGTACTGACAGCAATAAACCCAGAGGATTTTATTTGTAGAGCAGACACACTGCAAGTCTGTTTTGCAATCCCCTCTCTGTGTGAAAGCTTCTCCTTGCTGCTCTCTCTTATGCACAAGGGAACCATTGTACTTCATGCATTGTTTTCCTCAACCGGGAGAACCATCGGTCACCTTAACTGTACCAACCAATCATACACACCCTATAGATTAAAACAATATATTCATATAATGACATACATGATACGACATAGATGATACAGTAAATACTTTGTACAACAAAATGTAAATGAGGCAGGACAATGAGAAAAATGGCAATATAAACAAGCAATAGAAAAGCAAGCTTTTATGACAACAAAAGTTATATAAAATGGCCACATTAAATAAGACTACTTAATGCCACAAATAAATGATGGTTGCCTTTTTGCACATTGAAATATAACTTACCAGCAGGAGAGCAGCAGCAGAACCAATAGCCCAGGGCCAAGAGGAGGAGATGATGATGAGGTCGAGTATAAAGTGGTAAACAGCAACTGGTGCTTTTTATTGCATAGGGCATCTTCTCACTAAGTGCAACAGTCTAGGGATGGGAGAAATCTGATTTCACATCAGCAAAGTGTAAATAAGATACAACCAAATAACATGCTTGATGTAAACTTAAGCCTCTCTCACTCACACTCACAAATGATAAAATAGAAAGATAAAAATGTAATAAAAATCTAGTTTTCAAGATGGCAGCTACTACTGTTTTAGCTAATGCAAAGTAGAGGTGAACCCTCAGTAACCTCTTAAACAAATGTCTCCATGTTAAATTTTTTATACAAATTTTCATGCTTATTTCTAAACTCTGCAAGTAGGGACTTTAACTTTTGGTTTGGTACAAAGCAGGAAGTAATTGTGCAATCTGAACTTTCTTTTCAGTTGATTTTATGTTTCTGTTATTAGCATCAAACAATCTGTTTTTAATCAAACATGTCCATGCACACCTGCATTAGCATGACTCTTATATAATTTTATAAATCCCATTACAGGACTACCAGAAATTTTATAATTTGCATAATTATTATTTGCATCATTTCTATAATTAAATGCATAATTATAGAAATGACGGTTTGTTAGAAAATGCATAAACAAGCATGTCTGAAACTACTTAACAACACTATTTGAAGCACATATTTAGATATGTAGGCTGCACAACATTGGGAGTACAGTACAAGGACAGATCACTTGTTAGCTATATTAGCATGATAGCTCTGATGAAAAACTAAAGAACCATACTGTGGACAACAAACATATCTTAACTAAATACATTTTAAATAATTTATTTAACACAAATAACAAGGTTAAAAACTATTGCAAGAGAAAGTCTTTCTTTCCTGAACACTAACTGAACGTACCTTTATCTAAGCACAGTGTATAGGATGAAAAGACAAAAGTTGCAGAATGGAGAAGTAGGCTAAGCAAGACGTGAAGAGACATCCACACCAGCAATGTTTGGGAACACAGCAGCATTGCACTCTAAGACAGTGAGATATCTGTTGGTACAACAACATAAATAAATAAAAAATAAAAATAAGAATAAAATAGACAAAACAAAGAACTAAACTTCAAATTACAAACACACAGTATGTTGACAGCAACTCTTTAGCATATTCTGAAAACTGGTAGAGCTTGGGTCTGAACAAACAAAATCAGGTGGTTTATATAACATGCTTGATTATTTAAATGTGAAAATTGTTTAAGCTTGTTTCACCTTACAATTTCTGTTCACTTCTATTGACAATGTCATGGACATAGATTAAAAGTTTAAAATACATTAAATTAAGCACTTAAGTAATATCAGATTGCTTTTAACGGAAATTACATTTCCTGGCTTAGCTTGTGTAATAAGACATGAAATAAACATGAAGACTGGAAGATAGCAACTGCATGAAAAGTAGAGATAGAAGAAATAACATCTGCTCAAAAGCTGTCTATTCTTCAAAGAATATTTATTCTCATCACATACTGTGGACCTTATTTTAAAGGAATTGCTTTGTGGTTTTAGTCTAGAACTGGAGCTGCAAGGCCAACAACTAGAACATTTACATTTACATTTATTCATTTGGCTGACGCTTTTGTCCAAATCGACTTCCAGGTTCAGGAAACAATCAAGCATAAATTCAGACTAGAAGTCAAGTATTTATATAAAAAACAACATCTTAAATACTTCTCTCATCTTTTAAACAACATATAGGACAGACATATCACCGTGGTTTAAGACTGAATGTGACTTACTGTGAGCTATAAAAATAAACAAAATTTCAGGGCTGCAGGGAGACACTTGAAGGAACATCAAAGTTAGTTTTCACAAAACAGCTACAGTCTGTGTATTTATTATGGTGAGTGTTAAAAAACAATCAGCACTTCTACAAGGAAGGGTTGTGAAAACAGACCCTGTTGTCAAAACAGCTGCCTGCAGCATTCATACTCATACTGTGTCCTAAACCACAAGGACAGGTCTGCACCAGGTTGGTGAAGCGTTGACTATTGATTTATTGTGTTTTCATCATTAACCTTGCAGCTTCGGTTTAAACTAAAGAAGCAAATTATGCACTTCAAACAGGACTAAGCTGATTGACAAGTTGTATAAATCCAATTTCACCACACTAGAAACCATTTTTAATGGCTAAAGTTGGCATGTCTCCTTTTTGGGAAAAATAAATAAATAAAGATAACTTTCATCAGCAAAGGACATGCTAATTACTAGCACAAACTTGGAAAATTCAAGAAAAGTCAAATGTATTTATACACTATATTGGTTTTAGAAACTGACGCTATAAGCAGTCTTACAGAATCCAAGCTTGAACCACTTGTGAGTAAGCCAAAGGCAAAAGAGGCAAGACAAGACTCCCAAAACCTGGAGAAAAAACTATTTGGGAAACCAAGACTCAAACGGGGAGCCGACCCTCCTCCGAGGACTTGAGTTGTATTCCCTCAGTTTACAGTCTTCTCGAGCTCTCATTACATTAAGGTGTCTAACATGTTTTATTATATAGCTGCACTATGAACAACCCCCATCCTGGAGGTCTTACATCTGCACAGCAAAGCACACTGTGAGGGGTTTCCAAATAACATTCTTAAAAAAGCTTGATAAATCCCTGCAATAAGCAAAGGAACATAAGCTGAAGGCTTTGCCCAAAATGAAAACGCAAAAGCAGAACTGAAACTGAACACATAAACCACATTTTCCATGCAAAGGGAATCTCTAACAAACAAGGATGTCACGCGCAAACAAGTATATACGCCGCTAATTTCTTCAGCAGCTAGATCACTACCAAGTACTTACAATAGTTAAGCAGGTAAGACAATGTCAATCTGAACATTATGTGAACTAAATGTATATTCGACGGCTGTGTGAAATGCAGGTCGACGCCATCAGGTCAAATCACACGCTACGCTGAAGGATCAGCTGCATGAACCCTCGTAAAGCAGGAGACTGACCTCAGATCCGGAGCCTATCCTACTTTATGGTTGTCACTGTCATAAAAACTGATCATGGATCAGCATTTCAATCCTTGGGCTGTTTGTGATGACAGACAGACCACTGATCCGGGTTCATCCGGGTTGGCATGGCAGCCGTCCCCAGCTCCAGCAAGCATCTAAACACACACGTCTTCCTCTCTGCAGGCTGCAGTGGTGGTCTGACAGGTTCACAATGAAAAGTGAACAGCGCTCAGCTTTTAAATGTTAATCAAATTTTAGCAACGGACAAACAGACGTTAGAAACAACGCAAGAAGCAAAATCCAAATGAGTCCCGAATCTAAAAAAAAAAAGCCGTATTTACTGCTCATAACAAACAACCACACTGGCACGAAGGGACCGGTGTTGTCCTATGCGTTTCATTCCCCGTGTCTCCCCCAGGATCCCGAGGCGATAACTGGGATAATTGGGCCAGCTCAGACCGCTAACAGCTGTTCGTTGCTGTAACGCTCTACAAATGTACTGCTGTTCAGATGACACCACATTCAGCGACCACTAGCAGTCACACACAGAACCACAATAAACCTAAATAATGACACTCACCTTCTCACGGTCGTTTACTTAGGTAACGGTTGGCAGAGCAGGTCCATTTCTACAGCGAAGCTACGGGATCTTATCGAGGTCAGGCTTTACTCTAACACGACCTGCACCTTCACACGGAAACACAGCCAAGAGCCAAGCTCCACTTCCTCTCTGCATAAGCACCTGCCCGCGACAGATAACTCAGCATAGCGACTTGCAGTACAGGACATTAGAGTTGTGGAAACATTTAACACCCGCATGGCATGTTTCGTCCTCCAAAATAATGTCGAGATATTATTTAAATCGCGCGATAAGCTTTTGAGGGATTTGCCACTAACAAAAATGGCGGAAATAGTCAACAACTGAAATGTAACTCTTAAATGTCTGCTATTAATTGCGGTTTTCAAGTAGACAACTTTATTTAAAAATACTTAAATTACGCGTTGTATGACTGCATTATGAAAACGTTGTTTATGTTGTAAAATTGCAACGCTAAACATTCGAAACGATAAATAAAAATGCGACGTTTCCCTGGTGTCTGGCGCCCCCTGTTGAAACATGTGCTTCATTTGATCAAGTCAAGTCAAGTCAAGTCAATTTTATTTATAGAGCGCTTTTTACAACTGACATTGTCACAAAGCAACTTTAC
>JBBIGC010000137.1:12098406-12131225 GCA_037576955.1 Lepidarchus adonis
AATACTGTACACGCTTAAATCATTAACTGTTTCTCTCAACACATTTCCAGCTGTGGACAGATAGTTTCAAGGTCATTTCTTTGTGTGTGACTGTGTACCAACTGTTCTTCCACCGTCCTACCACACAGAGGAAGCTCTAGCAGGGGAATGTGGGATATGGAGTACCTTCCTTGGGCAGAACATCGTGTGTTACTGCAAGGACGTGCTAGAGGAAAGTTACACTAAGACTACTGGAAAAGTTAACAGCAGTTTTCCACGTCTCATGCCTTGAGCTCTGCACGGGCTTCCGTGCTGGATTCGTCCTGGCGACTGAGCGTCACTTTGAACGCTGAGGGAAAGTTGGGAGGAGTTTATAAACAACAAAAAAAAAATTCAACGACGGGAAGAGCAGATCGCTTCGTGCTAAGCCCTGTTGTTTTGACGGGGCACCAACGAGCGGACGGGTTTGAGCTGAGCCCGAGCAGGTTTTGCCGGGGCTGGTTTTCGCCTTGGAGCTGAATTAGTGCAGGGTGGGGTCTCTTTCTCCCGGCAGTAGGAATGTAACACCGCGCGGACACACTCGGTGGAGAGGGGAAAAGGAGTCTCTCTGAGGGGAAGACAGAGCTGCTGTAAGCGCCGTGTTAAATATTCGGAGGTAAGGAGACAAACCGTCGGCACACCTTGAAGGTCTTCATCTGAAACAGAAAACTAGTTCGCAGCTGATGTAGCAGACTTTAACAGAAACTTGAATACGCTTTAGGCCACTGAACATTTTACATTATTTAACAGCCTCGCAGACTCAACATCGAACATACAGTCATTAGAAATCTAAAAACAATCCAGAACAGCCATTCTGAAAACAGGGCGTTTTACTGATTGGTAAGATAGTGTTCATCATTTGTTTGACAAAGGCCGGACAGAGCAGAGTGTTGTTAGTAGGCTAACCAGATAAGCTCATAAAATCTTCCCAAATACAAAATGCTCTAGCATTCAAGTCTATTTTAACAGTAGTGCCGTTTTGTATTACACTGCTGCTCTAAATGTCAATGCACACTTGGATCTTATCTGCAGGGACTTTGGCTGATGTTCAGCCCTTACAATCTGTCAGTCTCCCTCCTCATGCATTTCTAATGCATTGCATAACTACAGCAGACATTAGCAATAATAAGGGTCTAAATATGTTTTCTGTTGGCTTTTACAGACTCACTCCACGTGTTGTATGTTTTGTCTGCATTGGGCCTCTGACACTATTTGCCTATTGCTGAGAGTGTAGCCACAACTGCATTAATATTAACATGCTATTATTTATTAATGATATTTATTTATGAGTCATATATTTTTATTTATAAAATATTACAATATGTATTTGTATTCTGTATAAGCAATTCTTTGAAGACTCTGAGGACAAAATGATTCCAGGGCAAAGTTAACAGAGGCATAGATCATTATAAGGGTTTGGAAATATCAGGCCTTGGCTTAGTCTTTCACAAAGCAGTCTCTGGGCTATTGATATATGGAAGATCTCTGAAAATAAAATTAACAATAAAACATAGACCCATACGAAGTAGACAACATGAAATTGCGGTACTGAGAAACTTTTCAGTTTTAAAGGGATTTGGGTAATTGTTCCTGGATATAGTCAGAGCAGAGACTGACCAAAAAAAGTACTACTTTACTGAAAGAATATCACATGCTAGGGAAGCATGTCATAATAAACCTGCACGTGTGTTAAGATTATAGAATAATATTTACTAGAAGTTGTACAAACAGCTATTTGAAAATAAAGGGAAAGATATCATTAACTTTTTTCATGTAACCTAGAATAAACACAACTGAACAAAAGCCAAACACAATATCAATATATGTCTTGGTGAAATTCACATTGTTTTACTTTCACAGGTAGTTAAATTCTGATGATACACATACTAAGTAGCAGTATAATGACAAATACTTCAATAATATATATCCCAAGATATATGCTGTTAAACTTTGTCATAATATAATATAAAAGCATAATATATTCTAAAGGAACATAAGGTGTATTATATACCCTAGTCTTTGAAATTGTTGCTTTATAGCTGTACCAGCATTCAAGAGATGTATTTGCTATGAATTTATTATGTACATGGGAGAGCTAACCTAATTTTTTTCCCTTTTTAGCTAATTTATAAATGTGAGCTTCCAGGTAGCGCTTGTATATTATTATTATTGATAGGAATATAATATGACAATTTAAACTAATTGTATGTTATACAACGAAACTATGCTGTATATTTTATATGATTAGTCTTAGGTAGTGGCATAGACAAAGGCTAAATCTATAACCTTGAGGTAATGTCATGAAAATAAATGAGTAATATGAAATTTCATCTGAAAGATTTAACCCTTAGGTACTGGTATTTTTCTATTTTATTACAAATTGGGAAGTATCCTGCAGTTTGTGCGTTGGGAGCATGATTGTTCAGCTAGTTATAATCATTTTGCAATGATACCCATCAAGACCTAAACTCATAAATGTAGCTGGTTCCATACATTTTGCCAGCTTCTCCTGTTGTTACTGTGGCAACCAATGTGAACAGGTGAGCAAATGTGGCTACAGTCTGACCATATACCTGGATGAGCTAAACATCAGTTTGAAGAAACAAATCCAGTATGAACAAAGGCTTAGAAAATAAAACAGGACATTTGACCAGGGGGCGTAGAATGTTCATAGTAAGTGATTAGTATAATGTCAAGATATCCTGTATCATGGCAATGCATGTTTTTTACAACTGCATTATTGTTTTGTTACCTAGTAAGAACCTTTATGTTAGAATTGCAGGTGGCTTGTTCCCCTGTTCAGTATGAGATATTACTGTAGTATATATCTGAGAAATATGAGTCAGATACAAAACAAACATATTGTGGCAGGTATAGTGAAATTCTTGAAGTATTGTGATATACTGTTGCCATATTGCCCACTAATATTGAGTTTTCTGTTAATTGACATAATAAAGGAGTGGAAATATACCAAACAAGTCTGTTTAGTATAGGGCATAGTCAATATAAAGACTAATTTGTTTACTTTATAATGTATAATTTCTGGAAAAGTAGGGATTTTTAAAATAAAATGCAATAAAGACAATGTGTGATTTGTTAATTCTCTTCTATTTAACTGATAATGTTCAAAGAAAAGATTTCTAGTATTTTGACTGATCAACTTAAATATGTTTTGTAAATATCCACTAATATAGGATTTGATGTCTGCAAAACACAAAAAAAAGCTGGGATGAGGGAAAATAGGGGTGAAAATTTTAATAGAATATTCAAGTTTGACCATTTTGAAACATTCTACAATAAGCAGATAAGCTGGTAACAGGTGAGGGGGAAAAGGAGTATCTATTCCGAAACAGTTATCTGGAAGTTATCTGGAAGCTTATCTCAGATGGACCAAAAAATTGTGCAAATGTGTGCTGAGAGAGGAATACACCTTTCTACATGGCTTTGGGGAAAATTTTGTTTTTTGTACCATTGAAACTGTTATCAGTGAAATGTGCAAAAGCCAACAAATGTCAAGATATGGTAGAGGGCATCAGTGCCCATGGCATGTGTGTGAAGGTCCTGTTGATGCTCACATTTAGGGATTTTAAAGAGACTTATTCTTTTTCTGTGAAGCCAATGGTAATGTCAGCAAGACAATGCCAGGCCTTATTCTGCATGTGCAACACCAGCATGGCTTTTTAGATACAGGTTGTGTGTGCCTGAACGGCCTGCTGGCTGTCCAGATCTGTCTCCACTTACTGCAACAATTAGTCTCTTCAGTTCCCAAATAAATTAAAAGGAAAGGTGATGAAACAGCGATAAGCATGCCTCTGTCCCAACTCTTTTGTGTGGCTGGTGTCAATCTTTAATTTGTTAATATTTACAAAATAAATCCAAGTTGGTCAATGAAAACATTGGGAACATATTCTTTGAACTTATATCGGTTTGTTTTTAAAAATCACACATTCTTGTTTTCATTGTGTTTTGAAAAATTGCAACTTCTATGGAAAAGATCTATAATGATGTCTTTGGCATACCAGCATTGTTGAAACTGGACGAACCAAATACATCATGTCTAGACTTGCTAGTGGTTGCTTTAAATTGTAGGGTATGTAGTATGTAGAGTTTATTTTAGAATACCAACCGCTAGGTTTAAAAGGTTTATCTGAACTGCTACCTCTATATGTTTAATCTCATTACAGTAGAACCTGTGAGCGAGGTGGGATATAAACAGCAAGTGAACAGTCATTTCTTGAAGGTGATGTCTGTGAAGCATGATAAATGGTCAGTTATCAGGATCTAAGTGACGATTATGACATGGTTCATACTGTAGGGACTAGATCACTGGTTAAGATTATCTCCAAAATGGCAGGTTTTGTGGTGTGTTCCCAGGATTCAGTATTTAGAACCTAGAAAGTGGTCCAAGGAAGGACAACCAGTGAAACCTGGTCTGATCTCACAGAAGAGTTACTGTAGCACAAAACATGAATACTGGCTATAATAGAAAGGTGTCAGAACACACAGTGCACCACTGTCAGAGCTGTTTTGGCAGCATGAGGATAACCTACACAATATTATGCATGTGGTTGTAATAATGTGGCTGATTTGTGTATACACATGACCACAGCTACACATGTTTAGTAATTGTTGATCAGTCCTGAACATATGCTTGTACAAATTTTAGCCCAATCATCCTTCAGCTCTGGGATTTTTGGTGGATTTCATCACTTGTACTGCTTGCCTCCTTTCACAACATTTCTGTTGGGTAAAGATAACTACTTTGAATTCCAAAGCAATAACTTTATTCTTCTTTAACTTTGGTAGATTGTCTTTGTGCTTAGCCTCATTCTCTTGCTATATTTCCCACTCTTTCTTGAAATAAATTTTACAGACAGATGCACTTTAATTTTTCTTGAGATTTTGCAAGCATAATTCAGAATTCATTGTTCCATCAACGATGTCAGACTATTCTGGCCCAGATGCATAAAAGCAGGTCCAAATCATGATACTACCTTCATAATGGTTTACAAATGGAGTACATTCCTTTTTCCAAATATTCCTTCTTATTTCAACTAAAAGGTTATATTTTAGCTTCATCAAACCACAAAACATTACAGCAAACAATGCTGGCCCTGCTGAACAAGCTATGTCGTTAACACTATTTGTTTCCTCCCTTATAGATGGATTCTATTCACAGCATTGCTAGGAAGAGTTTCCATATTTGCTGCAACTTCTTTTACTTCAGAATATAGTGAAATACTTGTAAATAGGCCACTCTTCCCCATTCTCTGTACCTTCATGACTCTCCTTCTCTTACCCACAGTGAGTCACTTGAAACCCTAAAACATGTTTCCATGGTGATATTCACAGTGAAAACACATAAACACTCATAGGCAAGCCTCCTAACATACTGAAGCTTTGACTTTATCCGTTAGCAAATCACAAAACCATTAGATATTTCATATATTCAAAGTAGAATAGATCTTTCCCAGGAACTTGCTATAAGTGAACCAAAATGCACATAACTGCAATGCCATAGCTGAAGCCTGAGATAGCTTTTGATGTTTTAATTCAGTTTATAATTGTAAACTGTTTGTTGAGGCTTCTATATGTATATATGGAATGTTGTTTCTCCTCAGATTGTGCCCCTTGCTTCATCATGGCTCATCGATCCCAGTGTTCTTCATTGGGAGACAACCCTCTGGATCCCAATTATTTACCACCACATTACAGGGAAGACTACAGACTGGCTATAGATGCTCTGGTGGAGAATGATCTCGATGGATACTATAACTTCCTGCAAAATGCTAATATTGTTGACTTCCTGGCAAGGTCAGAGATTGAGCACATAAAAAATAATGTTCAGTTGCCCCAGAGTATTGCATCAATACCAGAGTTAACTTACCATGATGTGGATCAGGAAGGATCATCAGATACCTACTGGCCATTGCACTCTGACATAGATGCACCAGGTCTGGATCTAGGTTGGCCACTGCAGCAACACAGTTTTGTAGGGCCTACTGAAGTCACAACACTGGTAAACCCCTCAGACCCTGAAATGCCCAGCATCAAGGAGCAGGCCAGGCGGCTCATCAAAAATGCCCAGCAGGTTAGTAGAATACAGGAATTCATTTGTTTACAAAAATATTTTAACAATCTGGAGAATCATGGTTTAATTTATATATTTTAATCGGTAGAAGCTAGACTTTTAAGTCATTTAAACTGTAAAATTGGTCTCTAATGATCAATTATAAGTATATAGCAATGCACAAACTGAGCTGATAGTTGGTGATATCTAATCTAATTATAATCATCTCTGCCCAACAGGTTATTGCAGTGGTAATGGATATGTTTACAGATGTCGATATATTTGCTGATCTGCTTGATGCTGCTACACGTCATGTGCCTGTTTACATTCTTTTGGATGAACAAAATGCCCATCACTTCATTGCCATGGTGACCAGCTGTAAAGTTAATCTGGACATGATCCATGTAAGACCTGATTACCTTTATGTAATATGATAAAGTTTGGCTTTATATAATAGGAATAAATGTAAATGTAAAAAGAATTCTGTAAATTATAATTTATGAACATAACTTCTGAGACAGATGGATTCATGCAGTATCTTACATTGTTAAATGTGTTACAGATGATGCGGGTCAGAACTGTGGCTGGCATCACATATTTCTGTCGAACAGGGAAATCATTTAAAGGGCAGTTGATGGACCGTTTCCTTCTAGCGGACTGCAGAGCGGTGCTCAGTGGGAATTACAGGTAAGGCCTGAAAATTTGGGCTACTCTAAAAATACAATAATCATTAACATTCTAATTTCTGAAATGTCTTTATTCAGTTTCATGTGGTCTTTTGAGAAGATACACCGCTGCATAGCTCATCTATTTCTTGGAGAACTAGTGGCCACTTTTGATGAGGAATTCCGCATACTCTTTGCTCAGTCACAGCCCCTTGTCATTGAAAACACCTTAATACCTAAGCCAGCTGATAGTTACTTAAGCAATCAGTTTGGGTTAAAAAGGACACAGTCACTGAGGAATCCTAGAGGATTTCTTCGCCACTCAGAACTTTCTGCATATTCATTTGGAGACCGTGGGGACAGTGCATTACCATTTCGGAGGGATGATCCATTCCGCCATACCATTGAGCCTGCAGGTGCTGCTCTGCAGGTCAGCAAATTTGCTTCACATCAGTTCAGAATGCAGCAGTCTTTCTTGGAGCAGGGCAGGTCAATGATTGCTTCAAGGCAACTAGAGATGAATGCCTATAAAAGACACAGTTATGCAGAAGGCACTCGTGAGAGCTACACCTCTTCTCGACAATATATGAAACAGCGGGTTATGAACAACTTGGAGGAGATGGATGCACACTATCAGAGAGATCAACATTTCTATCATGGTGAAGGTACAGGACCAGAAACTGGACATGGACGGTATGACAGGAGCTATGGGCTTTATCAGCTAGATCAATACTCTGAACCTATACATCCACCTGAGCTTGAAGCACCAGAAAGTCAAAATATGTTATCCTCTGAAGATCTCAGGCATGATCCAGGAAATAAGCATCATCAAGGTGTGGCTCAATATGGACCACCAAGAGATAAAAGGCCTACATTAAGCCAATCATATGCCTGCCAGAGTTCACCTACTCAACTGCATCCTCCAGACCATAAGCAGATGTTCCCCAGTGGAGAACAGGGAAGACAGTCCCAAGACCCAAGTATGAAGCAGGGACTACGGAGCTGGAGAATCAATTCCTACCTTAGTGCATATGAAGATGCTGGGGAAGAGGGCTTACAACAGCCTATAGGCACAGATGCCTTTGATGAGCCACAGCAGCAACCTGAAAGCAGACAATATCTCCCAGAGATACCAGGGCATCGTTTTAGCACACAAGAATCATCTAATATCCAGATTAAACCAAAACTTGATTATCAGCCTCGCTTTGGTAAACCCATTTTGCCAGAGAGAAACAAAGAAAAAAATGTTAGCCCTGAGCTAGGTTCTGCAGGACCTGACATTAAATCAGCTATTTCAGCTACATCATTAACATCTATAGAAACAGAGAGTGAAAAGGAGGTGGATACAAAGGAGTCAAAGGAGATCAGTATCACCAAGCACGAATCATTCAGAAGCCGTATCAACCCTATGTTGCAGCGGAACTCCCGGCTACGCTCCTCCCTTATTTTCAGTTCCTCTAAACTAGAGCAACACAGCTCAACTCTGGATACGTCTGGGTTACAAGAGGAAGATGAAAATAGCTCAATTAGAACTTCTTCTATTGTGGCAGAGATTTTGGAAAAGAGAAGATCACTCTCTAGAGAGCCTTTTTATTGGACAAAACAGAAAAAGACAGATGAAAAACATAGTAAAGAATTGGTACCAGGGCAGGTTTCTTCAAAACCAGAGGAGGATCCTGTCAGAGACGTTACCACCAAAGACATTAGAGTGGAAACTAAGGGTCCAGACCAAGACAGAACGCTGCAAACGGAGCCTCATATACCTAAACCGATAACTACAACCTTTAGTGTGAATGATCCTGCAAGCCTACTTCAGTACTTCAAAGAACGTGATACAAAGAAAAGAGATTCAAAGACAGCACCAGAGTCTGCCATCAAAATTCAAGAGCCACCACCCAAAAATACAGACTTGTATGTTACTCCACCAAATGCAGCAGCTACAGTTCCAGCAGTCTCTGTTACCCCTGCTGAACCCACAACATCAGTCATGCAGGCTGATCCTGCTGCAAAACCACCCGTTGTGACAAGATCTAAACCGTTTGATACTTATACAGACAAAACACATAAAGATAGCTCAGTTTTGAAAGAGGAGACCACAGAAGCAGCAAAGAAAGAGCTAGCTAAGGAACCAAGGTCTCTAAAACCTTTTACTTCACCCAAGTTCTTTAAAAAAGACACACTGAAACCCTTCAAAAGTTCTCACTCACGCCGTACCTCTTGCGGTGATGACATTCTCACAGATGCAACAGATGCTGAAAAGAGTGAACTTAAGAAGTCTCGAAGCCTAAGCTCATCAAGCATGTCAAACTCAGAGTCCAAGGAAAGTGTAAATAAGCGTGGCTCGAACACATCCCTCAACCTTATAGGCTCAGAGGGGAAAGACACAAAGGCTCTTGATTTCCTCAAGAAGGGAACACAGAGACTTAAGGGTATCCTTGGGCCCAAAGGAGAGAAAAAGAATGCAGGAATGTCCAGCAATGTAGAAGACAAGCAAATGAAAACTGTTCCAGAGGTGGTGGAGGTACCTTCTCCCAAAGGGAAAGAAACACAGCCTGAACCAATGTCAACATCAACAGCTGAAAATCAGAAATTAATTAGTAAACCTAGCCAATCTCGCTACCAGACCTCTACCTCTGCTGTGCTATTCAGCAGCAACCTCAGGGATGACACCAAAGTAATCCTTGAACAGATTTCTGCCAACAGCCAAAAGAACCGACAGGAACTTAACAAGCAGGCTGAAGAGAGTGGAAGCGGTGAAGGGGAAAATAGAGGACACGTTTCAAACTTAGACCCTGACTCATCCCAACGATTCCAGACCCGGAACCGGTTTGGCCGCCCCCAAGCCAACCCTCAGGAGCGAGACAGTCTGTTGAAAAGAATAGAGAGTATGCGTAAGGAGAAGAAGGTCTACAGCCGCTTTGAGGTACTGTATCGAAGTAGAGAAGAGTGCTGCTGGGGTCAGGGAAATGATGAGAATATAGGGAAAGCAAAGCAAAAGCATAAACTCCTTAGGACAAAAATAATGAGTTTATAGAACTGTAGTCACCTTTAGAATGTGATGAAAACATGGAAGATTTGGCTGAAATTCTATAGTAATATTTATTAAGTGTTTGTTTATGTAATTTATTTAATTTATCATAATAGCACTAAAATACATTTGTAAGTTGATTTAAGTAATATGTCAATCAAAAATGAACTAATTAGGCTTATTTTATTATATTTATTTACATACCTTCCAGCATGCTACAGATTCACTAATTTTAGGAACAAATTGTTGGTTGATGAGAGATCTTATTCCACTCACATGTCTGTCCTTCTACTTCTCAACAGATGGGGAATAACCTTGGATAACAAAACATGACAGAGGGGTATACAGCCTGCAAACTGATCTGAGACCTCACAAAACTCAAACAGTGCCTCATAAACGTGCCACACTGATGAGAAAAAGACATAAATCTTGTAAAAAGACCAATGAAACTGTACAACCTCAAATAAGAGGAGTACCACTGAAGCAAAAGGAATATTCCTCTGACTGTGCCAATTTAAGCCCACAGTCAATGTACTCTGCCCTTATAAGGCATCAACACACACGGCCTTATAATAGAAATCAAACATTATCCCTACTGGATAGACCAAAACACAACAGGCCAAACAATGTTTGAATTTACCTTCTTCCTGGACCAATTCTTCCTTAGATATGTGTATGGTATATATGTGTCGAAGCTTAGAGTTTGTTAGTAATCATAATTGCACCATTCCACTGTGGTGATCTGACATGCCAAGACAGAAGTTTAAGCATGGCATGCAAAAAAAATAAAAAAATTATACACTCTCCAGACACATCACACTGGAACCACACCTGTGGTTTAGCTGTGCCAATGATATTAAAGAGACAGTATTGGTTAAATAAGCAGGGTAGTTTTAGAACAAAACCTTAGCTATGTAATGCAAAACATTAGAATGCAAAGCCAGATGGTATGAGAGAGGTAGAAGAGACTGTGTGTGAGTGGAAAATTTCCAAGACACTGACAGAATGAGTAACATGAAAAAGTGTAGAACAAGTTACTTTAAGATTCTTCAACAACTATGAAGGTTGGTATTAAGATGGCAAATAAGAAAAAAAGAGATTTTTTTTCTGTAGGGGATATGTTCTTCCCTGACTTCAACAAACAGTTAATAAACATGAGGACGTACACTGCCCTCTTTAGGTATTTGGACAGTGATGTCAAAATTGTTTATTTTGCCATTTACTCAAGCTTCATATATTAAGGACAAAAATTGTAAGTGCTAAATATTTCAGTAATTCCATTTAGGATACAAATGTATTCATTTTAAAGCACTTTTTACTTTACTGTCCCAGTTCTAATTTTGAAAACAGTATATGAATGTATGACTAGAAGTTGACATTTTGAAGTTAACCATGTCATTAGCGATATCTTAAAAGAGGGTTAGTTGGTAAGTACTCTCAGGACTGAGCTTAGGCTCTATTCTGTTTTGCAAAGTAATTATAGTACCAGAGAGACTGGTATTACTTAAGACCAAAGAACAGCAAGAGCATCCACAGATGCTGTAAATATAATATATGTTTGATAAATAAGTATGATCAACTTTGATTATTGATAATGTGTTGATGAGGACAGACAATTTTATCATGTTTTTGAAATTTGGTCAAAAATTCAGTCAAACACTTCGTATATTTTGTATTATATCAACAAATAAAAACATTTCTGAATATATGATCTTGTACAATTTACTTTATTTACTTATAGCCAACAGCAATCATTAAGATAAAAACAAAAATTAAAGGATAAGTAAGACCTATTAATAAGACATATCTATGTAAATGCCTCAAACAAGTGCAGATAGTACTTGCTGATAGGATGGATTTCTGATAAATAGCAAACTTAGGTATGCAGCACATGCTAATGCATGATGAATCATTTATACATCACAGCATCTGTGACCTGGGCTTTACTCAGTTGCTTCTGCAGATGTGCTACCTGCTCCAACTTCTGGCATTCTGTATCAAGACACAGACATACAGAGTATGATTTTGTAATTTGCAATGAATTTTTAAATTATGTTTTACCAAGTCACATAAAATTACCCACCAGCTTTCAGTAATTGCTGTACAGTATATTCAGCAGATTGAACCTCAGTGGGGAGTCTCTCAGGAGTCTGAGAAACACATGAGAATACAAATCGGAAGTACAGGAGTACAGAATGTCCAATGCTATTTTGTGCTGACATTGATAAGAAAAAAATCAGGGCATTATTCTCATTCACTTACAAATACAGTGCACAGATTCTTGTGCTGTCCCATCAGCTGTTGCAGCTGGCTCTCAAACTTCATCCTAGCAGAGTGCTGAATGTACTTAGTGACATGCAGCAACTGGCTAGCACAAGTTCTATCAATATGAACACTAAAACCTGTATAATACTAACAAAATAATAAGCTATGTTATATAATACAAAAATGTAATATTGGAGTCAAGAAAAAGTTCTGCAGTTTCACATTAGTGTGGAAATTTTGGTAAATTTTTGCCCATCTGAGTAAATCCAAGTGATCTTTAGCCTTTCACATCCCATGCTACATACAGTTAAGTGACAAAATTAAAGGAAAAAACTTGACAAAAAAGAGGGGAGATAAACATGTTTACCACTTTCCCTTTACTTTTAATTAACTATAAACTGAGAATACTGTACCCTAATGATATTGATTTTGCAAACCTGGCATTGGGTGCGGCTTGCTTAAATTCGGCGGTCTATCTAAAAACATGAAAACACATTTGCTAAAAGTATAATTCAGTACAAAAAGACGACAACCCCAAATGATTAGTCGAATTTAAATGCACTGTTTACTGCAGCAATGAACAGTTCGAAAAGCAACGTAAAGCAAAGATAGATCAGTGACGGGTCAGTATAAAATGCGGAACATGGAAAGCACCAATGCTTACCTCCACTTTCCACTGGAACCCGAAAACAAACAAGTTGTTTGCCGAAACTAGAATAAGTTAGCATTTAGCCTAGCCGTCATGGTAGTCCTCGATGCAACAAAATACGCAGACACTTTGTGTATTGTCAAAAGCAGTTGTAGAGTTGATCTTGTGTAATGCAGCTTATGATTAGCTTTACTAAGTATAACCTCACAATCTGGTTGTCATAGTCTGGTGAATACGATGAATGAATTTGAAGATAAATAAAAAATACGAAGAAAAACCTTTCACTGATGCTGGGAAAGGACTCTGTACCGCTCCCTTATACTACTGCTACGACGCACCTCTGCGCATGTGATGGGTAACGAAGTTCTCTCACTTAAATGGTGCTGCCACATCCAGCCTCTCTTAAACTTTTTCAGCCCTTTGCTACATTACGTTACATCTTAGTATATAATACAACCTATGAAAAAGCTAAATTTAACAGAAATAAAAGGGACAAAAGTTAATTGCTGGCTGGGAAAAGATGAGTTTTTAATTTTTGCTTGAATGACATAGGGGGTGGGTAGGTGTACGGCAGTACAGCGATGTCAATCATCTGTCTACATGTAAACTCTATAGTAAAAAATTAGCAACACTGAAATAGAAAAATGATTAGACTTACCTTTCTTCAAATCCTCCAAATTAGATCCGTAAACTTTGTCAATTGCAACCTGTGCTGCTTTGCTGTTGCTGATGTGGGACACGTGTTGATCTCAGATATTGCAGACGTTGCATGGAGCTTAAATTTTGCAGCGTAGTTCTTGTGTTGTGGCATGATATCGGCAAGTTCCAAATTTGTTTATGAATAATGTCTCTATCAGTATAGAGTTGCAACGGCCTCTAGGGTGTATCAAGTTAGATGCTTCTACTTCAGGTCGGTAAATACAGTAATGCTAATAACACGGGGCGGTTTAGCTTTGAGTTTAAAAACATAAATTAGCATTTTTGCGGCTCATAGAATGGGGCGGCCTAAAATGTGGGACAGCCTTTCGTTGGCTGAAATATGGTACAAGGTGTGAAATAACCATGGTCTCTCTAAAATCCCAATATAGACCTGTGTGTGAATGGTACCTTCACAGAATGTGAATGTGGCGTGGTACTGAGGCAAATTCAAGAGAATTTACAAGTTACAGAAATGGGGTTTGTAATTGGTGGAAGATATAGCAGAGCTGCAGTGCATTATCCTCTTATTACACTGACAACTGCACATTTAATAGCTCAGTGGCGCAAAAAGAAATTCGTTTATAGAGATATTGGAAAAATATTAAATTGTCATGAGTTTACCTTTGCCATGTTCTCCACAAGTATGTGAAGTGCATATGTTACTTACATTAAAGAAAACAGTATGAGCCTGAATAATTTATCCTTAAAGACCCTGGCAGTAATGTTGTGAGAGGAATGTTGCTGGCATGGTTTGGGCCACTTCTCAACTTACATGATGGGTCACTGAATTATTTGCAAAGTATGAAAATAAAAGTCTTCACAGACTCAACACAACTCAAACAACTCAAGTAAACGAGCTCTCATATCTTCAAAACAAAATGACAATGTCTTTTGGAAGAATGATGCTCATGATTAGTATGCATATAGTTCTAGAGGAAGCTGTCCTGTTGGCTTGAGGCCCAAAACCTTATCAAAACAATTTATGTTTTTTCCTTTAATTTGTCATTTGTCTAAATAAATATATTTTTACAGGTGCTATTGGCATGAAATTAGATTTCAGTAACAACCCATCTAATCCACAAATGCAAGAAACCAAACCATAGCTGTCCATATATTAAGCAACGTGTAATAAAATGGAATGACACAGTATAAAATATTGAAGATGCTTAAAGACATGTATTTAATACTTTGTACAAAAGCCTTTGTTGACGATGACATCTTCAAGACGCCTCCTGTATGAAGAAACTAGTCACTGCATTGCTCAGGTGTGATTCTGGCCCATTTTTCCTCACACAGTCTTCAAATCCTAAAAGGTTCCATGGGCCCCTTCTATGAACTCTGAGCTTTAGTTTTTTCTATAGATTTTCTATAGGATTCAGGTCAGTTGATTGGCTAGGCCATTCTAGCAGCTTTATTTTCTTTCTCTAAAACCAATTGTGGAGGCCTTGGCTGTGTGTTTGAGATCATTGTCTTGCTGAAACGTCCGCCCTCATTTCATCTTCACACTGGTAGATGGCAGCAGATATTTGGGGCAGTGGTGGCTTAGTGGTTAGGACATTACCCCTGGGATCAGGTTCGCAGGTTCAAGTCCCAGCCTGGGCTCCAATGAGGTATCCTTGATCAAGGTACTGTCCACACTTCACTGCTCCCCGGGCGTCTCTGTTGACAGCAGCCCACTGCTCCACGTGTGCACATGTGATGGGTTAACTGCAAAGAATAAATTTCCCAATTGTGGGACTATAAGGGATAATAAATTAAAAAAAATATTTATCAATAATACAGTGTATTGGCCTCCCAATGTAGAGTATATTATGCCATCCTTCATCTGACCAGACTACATTCTCCTAGTATTTTACAGGCTTGTCCAAATCATGGTCAGTAAACTTTAAGTGTGCATCAACATGCTTTTTCTTCTTTTTTCTTCTGTAACCAATGCCATCTGTATATTTGAGAGAGCTCTTTGGTTTTACCCATCATGTTTCTTGTGTGACACCTTAGTAATGAGACACCTTTTTATAGCCATCAGTTGGGACAGAACCAGCTGATATTCATTTGCACTGAGTGGCACAATTACTTTCTAATTAATTTCTAATTACTGATTCCATTTTATTACACATAAATGTATTGACAGCTACGGTTTGATTTCTTTGCATGTGTGGATTGGATGGGTTGTTACTGACATCTGGTAAGAATTTCGACATCTTAAAAATATATATCTACTTGGAAAATTGGTGACATGTTCAATACTTAGTTTACTCTCTGTAAATAATGTGGTGTAATACCGAATTTTCCTGTGTATCAGTTTGGTTTCCTGGATCTGGCATTTGTACTGTTCTACAAGTTCCTCTGTTTGTTGCTTTAGTTCAGACTGCCTGCATGGAGTTTATATAAACAGATGACATTATAAGTGGTGTTCAGTAACAATGCTTGTAAATAATTATACACTGAACAAAAATATAAACGCAACACATAAAACTCAAAACTTTAGAACTCAAAGATCTAAAAGATTTTCTAAATACACAAAATACTCATTACTCTCAAATATTGTTCACAAATTTAAATCTGTGTTAGTGAGCACCAGAAAACCAGTCAAATGGGAGCAAAACCGAAAGTGTTGTGTTTATATTTTTGTTCAGTGTAATTATTTATCTGTTTAAAATAGAACAGAAAACATTAAATATTGACAGTAAGACATACTACTATTACATGAAAAATATGCACATTTTGCATTTGATGACAGCAATACATCTCAAAAAACGTTGGGGCATTTTTTTATTTTTTTTTTATTATTATGAGAATTTTGAGAATTCTCTGATTATAAGGGATAAGGCTTAAAATTGGTATTGGATGCATGCTCTCTGATGGCATTACTTAGAAAAAGGCAAGATTCTTTCATGGTTTAGGAACATTTCCAAAAATCATTGATTGGGAATGCAATTAGCCATGCAATTCACAAATTAAAAATTAAAGATCCACCATGCAAAGAGGAAGCCATATGTGAAAATGATCCAAAAACACCACCATCTTCTCTGGGCCAAAGTGGAAAACTGTTTTGTGGTCAGATGAATAGAAAATGTTTATTCTTTTTGTGTGTTAATACCTATGAAAATTTCAGCTTACACATCTGGAAAGCCACCTTAAATTCTAAAAGAGCAACTTATCCTCCCATTTAGACAACATCTTTCAGAAAGGCCTTGCAAAATAGCAAGATAATGCTAAACTCCATACTATCTTTTACAACATTGTGGCTTTGTAGTAGAAGAGTGCTGAACTGGCCTGTTTGCACATTTCACCAACTGAAAGGATTTAATGCATCATAAAGTGTACAACAAAGAAAACCCAGGACTGTTGAACATCTCCTGTATCAGAAAAAAATGGGACAACAATCTTTTCCTAGAAGTGCAGCAACTGGTATCCTCAGTTTCCAGAAATTTATTGGACTGTTGTTAAAAGAAATAGGGTATAATACACAATGGTAAACATGGCCCTGTTCCAACTTTTGTGAGACATGCTGCTGGCATCAAATTCATTCAAAACTTTTAAAAATTATATTCTGTTCTTTTTTTTTTACTTTTGCAAATCATTGCATTCTGCTTTGTTTACTTTTTACACAGCTTCTAAAGATTTCTGAAAATTTGGTTATAGAAGCATAAGTAGTCAGTTCCCTCAAACCACGTCGCAACAAAATGTGTATACTGTACATGGAGTTTATGAATACCCATATCACATACCTTTGTAACTCTTGTTCAAGGTCCTGGCATTTTAGTTGTAGAGATCTGCATATCTCTATCATCATGTGAACATGAAAATGAATAAAATAGGAACAAAAACAATATTATAGGAAATGTTATAGTTCCACTTGAATACAATTTGTTTTTATATGTTAAATATGACACTAAATAGTGCACTGTACCTTCTTTTTCATTTAAAATTCCCTGAAGGTTTAAAATCTCAATGCTCACTAACAAGATAGAACACAGTACAGATTGGCCATTTTTGATCTTTTCTGGGCTCAAAAAGACACATTAATAATTCATTGTCCAGTAAACTAATCTGTAAACATTCTTACACCATTAGTCTGTGTTTTTAGTATGCTGTATTACTCACAGGCATTCTCTTCATCTTGCAAAGTACTTCTGTGGCAAAGGACCTCCTTCACTTCCTTCTCAATAACAAGCTTGCCTGTCAATAGAATATGCAGTAAAAATATAATGGAGTATTATGCAGATACTATACAGTAGCAACAAAATGTATGTGAACCTTTTGGAACTTCATGTTTTTTTTACATTTATTTGTCATAAAATGTGAACTGATCTTCATTTAAGTCTATTGCCAAACATAATTTGCCTAAAATAATAACAAAAAGCAAACAATAACCAAAAAACGTGATGATCTTTTCATCAGTCAACAAACAATTTTGCCAGTACTGCTGTGAAGTGTCAATATGCTCTTTCACAAATTTTAGGCATGCAGCAACGTTCTTTTCAGTGAGCAGCAGCTTCCTTCCTGGTGTTCTGCCATAGACACCCAGCTTGTTCACATTTTTACATAATAACACAAAAATATTTTGAGATTTTTATCTTTATCTTTATTGACAACAACCATTAGGGGAAATGTATGTGAACCCATTGAATTAATGACCTCAAAAAAACTAAGTGTAGGTAATGTTAGCATACCTGGAGGCTTGTTAAGAAAATTAGCTTGAACAACAACTTTGACAAGTAAAAAACACTCAAAAATGATGAGTTTGCTCCACACAAGAAGAATATGCTTATGTGAGCCATGCCTCAGCCAAAACGAGCAGTCAGAGGATCTACGATCAAGAATTGTTGATTTACATGAAGCTGGAAATGGTTACAAAGTGATTTCAAAGACATATTGAAAATTTACCAGTCTACCAGAACCACAAATGGAGACATTTTGGGACTGTGGCTACTCTACCAAAAAGTGGACACACAGTCCCAAAATGTTACTAAGGCCACAACAAATGACCAGCTTGCAATCATTAAGGGAAAGATGAATTCCCAAGTGTATTGAAAAAATTCTCCAGGATAACGTGAGAATGTCTGTACGTCAGCTGAAACTCTAAAGATGTTGGATAATGCAACAGGACAATGATTCAAAATACAGGAGGAAGTCTACAACAGAGTGGTTTAAAAAAAAAAAAATCCACCTTTTGAAGTGGCCAGGTCGGAGTCAGAGTTAACCCTCACCCTTGAACTTAGATGAAGATCAAATCACATTTTATGACAATGCAGAAAACCATGAAATTTCAAAAGGTTAACTTTTTCTTGCCACTGTAAATAAAAGAAATATTTTTTTTAATTGTAGTTCATAGGGAGTACAATACAGAGCCCTGCTTCTTAATGAGTTGCCATAGCTACTGTAAATGTTAAGAAATGGGACTCTAATGTGTTGCCATAAATTTGTAAGGTGTGGAAATTACCTAATAATCTTACCTTGCTGCACCTTTCTGAGTTTACTCAGCAGCTCTTCTATTTTTGGTTCTCTCTCACCGACTGACCAGATAAAAACATTTGTAAGTAATCAATCTGCAGAAGATTGTATAGTTACCCTCAATCATGCTCAAATGAAATGCCATAACTTGAACATTAGTAGAAGTTAAAAAAAAATTCTACAGGTCTCAATTATTAAAAGTATTCATATGTGGACAAAACACATGGATATCAGAACACGACTTACGAAAGGCCTGGGATATCAGGATATCCTCAATATTAAAGGACGCCTCTGAGAACAGATACAACCGGTCAGGAAAATTAGTAGGCCTGTCTTTTTGGCCTAACATTATCAAATAGATTCTGAGCAGTTACACATTTAGTTGCCATTAACTTAAACGTAGGGCTTAATGTCTAAAGTTTCAGAAACATTTTCCCTGTTTATTGTATTTTTTATTATAAACACGTTGCTGCAGGATGAGGAAAATGAAAACAAGAAAAAACATTAATGAAAAAAACATTAAACAAAGTAACATGTAGATTTAAGTAAAGACATTTTGCCGTTCTTATATATTTTACAGCAGTATTGCGAAGTTAGTCAAGCTGGTTATCCTACTGGTAGTACAAAAAGTACTGTTAATCTAGATAGCTAGCTAGTTTTATCATTTGTTGGCTAGTTCTCTGTTTATAATTTTGCCAAAACCTACCCATGTTAATGCTCACTTCCGTTTAAATCTCTAAATACTGCTGCTTACGAGACCACTAAAAACAGCCTAATTCTGTTCAAATTTGATTCTAAAAGGACGTTAACGGTCATCGGCGCGCGCGCCAACGCGTCCTTAAGCGGCACTCTGATTGGTGTAAATGTCCGGTTTAAATATAAATACACGCAGCGTGGGAACGACACCGATCCTCTATAAACAGATACTGTGCTTCCCGCGCCAGGTGAAACGGGTAAAACCACTGGCATTTGCAATCTCTTTGTTAGTATTGTAAAGCCCCAGGGCTGCATCTTAGCCCCGCTGGCACAGACCTCGCCGAGTTCACATTACAAGGGAGGACTTTCATGCTGATTCTGTACAGGGAAACTACATGGAAACACACTCGTCGATTCAAAAAAAATTGGGAACATACATCCGTTTCTTGAACATCTAGAGACGCCTTTATCTATCATGTTGCTTTTAAAATCTCGTGGCACCATCGTCCGGTGAAAACTTGGTATCACCAGCAATAACCCAACACACTTTAATTAAAGGAATAAGTAAACGATACATAAGAATAATAAAACAATGATAAACATTTTTATTTTAATTAATATTTTCAGACAATATACTGGTTTCAAAAAGACGCTACAGTGTGCATGCATTTTTGTAGATGCATCATCACCATACAGAGAAGTTCCTTAGTCCATGGAATCTTAACATTAAAATGGCTTACCTAAGACTAAAGAAATGCTGTATTTTGACATCACAGTGTCTCTAGATTCTCACCTGTCAATTAGATGATGTGAAGATCATTGATGTCAACTAATACCCATGTTCTGGATGTTCTACAAGTCTGTGGTGGGCAGTGCCTATTATTTTGACGTCACATACTGGACAGACAGCATGAAGGTGGCAGATGCAAAGAGACAAACTGATTAGGAAACAGGTTATGTGGTAGAAAAACTTGAATTCCTTGAAATTGTGTCAGAGAGGAGTGTTGTCTAGACTTCAGTCCATCACTGACAATCACATGCCACAGAATATCTTTCCCCTTATTCCCATCAGACTGTTTCCCCTGCTTTTTTCTCTAACCCCATAAACTCTTCTTTCCATCTTCTTTCTTTTTATTTTACTACTCTTGTGCAATATTATGTGTAATTCCTTTGTCTCAGTGAACCCTGTACAAGCTTCTTATAACAAGGATAACTGATACTGTATCTGACAAACTATTAATTTGTAAGTTACATCTAAAATCAACTCTTCTCATCTATAATAGCATATAGATTATATGAGCTGGGGTATGTAAGCTTTAGTTTTTCCCCATGTTGTCCATTTATGCAATTATAACAGAAGCAATTTCCTCCAAGAAGTTTTTTTAAATTTTGATTTTATTAACGGATCTCAGACCCCATCCCTCCAGATTGTCCACATTCTCCCCTTTCCCCAAGTACCATCAGTTGGACTGGAGCGAGCAAAAATAAATAAATACAAACAGACCAAAAAACCCAAAAACAAACAAACAAAAAAAAACATGGACCATGAGAGGCAATAGAACCAATTGGAGTACAAGTGGCCTTATCACATCTTTAGCTGCTCCAATGTTTTTTTTTTTTAGCATTTTCTCTTTAACACTGCATTTGCATGCAAGACTACAGTATAAGACATCACAGATTAAAAAGAGAAATTTGCAAAACGAGGGCTTTCTTGTGTAACAAATGAGTATTGAATGTTGTGCTTAATAAACTACAGGAAAGTGTTAAAGGTGTTTGCAAATATCGGTTTATTTTCAAATGCTATGGAGTAGAATAAAAGATCCAAACCGTCCACTACCTCGTTTTAGCTTGTAGTGTGATCATTTGAACAGGATTAAACCATTTTGCTATCAACACCTGCTTAAGTCAGACTTTGCCAACCAAAGAAAGAGGCAACGTCTATAACCGTTCTTCATTTTTATTAAGCAAGACAATGTTTGATTTATGAGCACCACAGTTACAGTAATAAGCAAAACAACTTTCAAGATTTAACACGAGGTTTTTTACTTCGTTCAAAACAAGCAAAAAAACAACAACAAAAAAAACCCCCAAAACATCCGATTATCAAAATACAAGTAGGTTAGGCTTACATTCAAACATGAAAGAGGAATAAGAATAAAACCAATGTGAAACAAAGCCTTATATAAAAAAAAAAGAGGCATATTTAGCTTTATTCAAACATTTTGACCAAAACATGAAGATTCTGCTTCTGGATGTGGAAAATACAATAGCTAACTGAAAGCATACACTACTGAGACACGCCACAACACTTCGCATTTTCAATAATTGTTAATAGTTGTCCTTCCAAACAGAACTCAGACTGTATGATGGCAGCAAAAAGTAATAATTAAAAACAAATAATACACAATGATTGTACAGGAAAGTTAGACCAAAGAAGCAATTAAACAAAACTGTTGATATTTCTTAAATTCTGAGATGAGCTTTGCAGAACTGATTTAAAACTTACATTTTCAACATGACTTGAGATCAGGTCACAAATGACTTTCTGGAAAGGGTCAACTTCGTTTCAAGATGCTTTACACTTGAAATGCCAAAACAAAAGGCTTTGTACAAGACCGTGGTTACGACCATTATAGCTGATCATGAATAAGGGCAAGACCAATGAATAGCAAACCAGTTAACTGCTGTTGGAACAGTAGTTTGAATGTATGCAAGTCAAGCTCAAGTAAATTCAGAACTGATTTAATGGATATGGGTTTCCAAATCCTGTTTGTGCGGCACCTCCATACATCCAGGTTTGGCTCATATACTGGACAGGATGTGAGGTGTATGCATTAAATGCTGGCACATAAGGCCTCATAGTTGCTGGGTACATGTTGGTTGACCAATTCATCAACTCATAATTCCTTTCTCCAAGCATTTGCTGAGGCCCTTGCGTAACCAATGTAACTTGAGTCACATCTGACTGAATGAACATTGAATTGTGTTCAGGCCAGTTACCAGCTTGTTGTGTAGATGGATTCCTCTCCATCACCCCAACACATACATTATTTCTGATTGGCTGTCTGTCCCCAATGTTGTCATTAACATTGTGAGCTGTTGACAATCCTTCAGACGGACAATTTGAAACAAATGAATTACAGGCCACAAATCCATAAGAGGTACCAGAAAGAAAAGTTCCTGAGTACTCTGGAAACTGGTTTATATTCACATACTCATGTTTGCTCATACCTTTTTCTGGATCTGCATATGCCAATGAATGCATGCTCCCTTCAGGTTGCCAGAGTTCAGTAGAGTACAGTTCTGGGTTTTGGAATGTTTCTGGGTTATGATATATATGTGCATGTTCAGGAGTGAGCGTGTGGTTTCCTGAGGTGATGTGTTTGTCTGAAAATGTATGACTGATGTCATAAATGGCTTCAGGGCTCTGGCATTCAATTTCAGGAGCCACAGTTGTGGTTACAAGGGGCATTCGGTCCACAACAACAGGCCCTGTCATCATTGACAGGCTTACCTTAAACACAGGTTGCTTGTTTGCTTTTTTCTTAAGACCAGCTCGCTTCTTCCTTGACCTCCTTTTGTTGCGAGGAACCAGATTTCCAGCATCAGTGTGGCCTAATGTGGTCCCTTTGGACTTCTTACGCCTTTTCAGTGTGATTTTGTGACCTTTAGAGGCAAGAATCTTTGTCAAACATGGCATACACATGGGAAATAAAAGTCCAATGCTGAAGATTTAACCACCTGAGGTCATGCTGTTCCCTTCCATTTCCTCCAGTAGAGGACCATGCTTTGGTGTAATTTCATCAGTAGATCCACAATTTAACATTTTCATACCTTAAGTAGATGAATGAGATGGCCATTTTAGTGAAAGGTAATATAAAATAGCCGCTTGTTAAAATAAAACCAGAGAGGGCAAAATTCTTCCATCTTCAGTAGCTTCTTGTTCTCAATGAAGTAAAACATTGAGTTAGACTCCAACCTCCTTTGTTTTACTTACACCAGTGGAAATCTTGCTCCAGTACCTCGCTAAAAAGACAGGCGGATAACCTCATCACCTAAAAACAGCACATCAATAGAATATTTCAAAAACTGCTCAACAAAATCCTAAAAGTATATTAAAATGAATGAAAACTACTGATGTGGAGGTCTTATTGGCACATGAAAAATTCACAGAATCGCATATTATAACATTAGTTCACTTCATAACGGCCTTAAAAAGGTATGACAACCGCTAAATATATAGGGGCAGTTTCCTCAGATTCAGATTAAGCCTATACCAGGGGTCGGCAACCCAAAATGTTCAAAGAGCCATATTGGCCCAAAAAAACAGAAACCACACCTGTCTGGAGCCGCAAAATATTAAAAGCCTTATCTAAGCCTGATATGAAGGCAACATAGACTGTCAGTATAGTAGCTATATAAGCCTATTATTAAAATGACTAAATAGGGTACAAAATGAGTATTGATGATTAAATATTTCACGCACCACATGACTACGCTGCTGTCCGATATTTGGTGCTTCAAGTTCAACTTTCATTACAATATTAATGTTTTATGTTTTGTTGCATTAAATTATAGAAATAGAAGAAATGGAAATACAGATTTTTAATGTCATTTATTATTTTGAGCCATTTTGCCCCATCTTCAACTAGAGAAAGATCGTCTGGAAACACAGCTTTGAAACTTCTAAACGTTTAAAGCTCTTTATTTTACACGTTACAACAACTGAATGAGAAACAGAAGTGCAGTGTGCAGGTGTAGGCCTTCTTTGACATCAGCTTTCTGGATGAAAGTCATGCTAGAAAAAACCCCGATCGCCACAACAGCACTGAAAACGTATTCTGAAAGGAACGTTTACGTGTTACCATAGCAACCAGAGCGCATGAGGGGGCAACTCTAAAATGTAGCTGCATTTAGAATTTCACTTTATTTACGCTGCTAATAAAGTTACATAATTACACAATGTTAAACCATCACCTCAAACTCCAAGATAACTAACAAAATAAGCAAAAATAAAATATATAATTAAAAGATGAATTAATAAATAACAGGTTTTTCGTCAAGGCCAAACAGAGCCACAGCAAGGTGGCTGAAGAAACGCATGCGGCTCCGTAGCCGTGGGTTGCCGACCCCTGGCCTATACAAAAAAAGAAAGATGTCTAAAAAAGAAACATTGCAAGTCTTACCTTCATTTGTCCTCTACATTCTTTCTGATCCAGGTGCCTGGCTGCAGATTGCAGGCTTTGACATTTACTCATGCCCACCATGGGGTGAGTATTATTAAAAGTCTGCAAAAACAAGAAACCTTCTTGACACACAGAATACTTTAAACCATTCGTTGCATATGATGCTATGTCTCTGTTTAAAGTTGCTCCAATAAGTGAAGTAAATATTTGCCATTGTGAACAACACCACAACGAAATGCAACCTCTGCATTTCACCTATGAAGGAGCAGAGGGCAGCTGACATGGGCAGCACCCGGGGAGCAGTGCTTAGGGACCGTACCTCTCTCAAAAGTACATCAGTGGTACATTAACCAGTCCAGGTCCATTTGAACCAGGGACCTTCCAATCAGAAAGGCAACTTCATAACCTTTACACTACCACTGCCCCAATGTATTACCTCTTCTCTCCCTTCTTCCTCTCCTCATTTCAATTACAAGAACATTGGACTGAGTAGAGGAAACAAGGAGAGGACACAAGAAAAGCTGTTTTTTGCTTTACTGTGATTGCTCTGAGACACTAAAAAGAGAACAGCACTCACAGTATAGTTGAGTTGGTGCTGAGAGCTGGTCAGGTGGTGGATGATATCACTCTTCAAGACCTTTAGGGAACATAGCCTGCACAGGTAACAGCATGGGGGTGGATCTCCATCCACACTCTGACACTTGATAACACCCTGTAGACCTGACAAACAGCAACTAAAATAATTCTGATGGGCATTTAGCAAAGAGGTCATTTATATCTTCTAGGGCCTCATTCTCTCAAAGCAGCAGTGGACATAATTTCACAAAATTGGTACTGCCTCCAGCAAATGTGGTAGTAATGTAGCATGCCAAATTACGTCACAATATTATTCCATATTTGCCATCAGCCGTTCCAATCACATGGAGTTTCATGCAGATTGGTAAAGTCTAAGTGGATGATATTCTCAACCAAATGTTGGTGGACGGTATGACTGATCTTACTTTTATAATTTTGCTTAATTTTTCTCTCAAAACATTCGAAAATTACCTATTAGAGGCTTTGTCCCAGTGTAGCTTTCAGGTGATTCTGGAGGATGAACAATACAGGTTTGTTCCTCACTCTGACTCTGTGTTACCTTATATTTGGAAATATGCACACCTTCTGGAGTGCAAGGCCTCAGTTGTTCTTCCTCTTGTTCAACTACAAGATATGTAAAATAAATAAATGAATAAATACCATCCAGAAATCAGAGACAGTATTCAAGATAACATATGTATTACATAGTGAAATTACTACCATTGCTACTGTTTAGCAACCAATGTGTGTTCATGAAAGGCTCCTGAATGCTGGGGTTGTTTAGGCACCGGTCCTGATCCTGATCCTGAGGGAAATCTGAAGCTGAAGTTCCTGTTATTCCCGCTGTTCTCATCAGCTTCAAGATATTCATGTTCTGACAACTGATTATTTTTGGGCTTGTTTGCTGGGTAGTGGTCAACGTCTGAGGACTATCTGCATGCACCAAATTGTTGTTCACGGGAGCTCGGATAGGACTCCACCATTTAATTGATCTTGGAGCAGTGTCTGAGGTGAATGCTCTTGAAGAGCGCTCAACTCTGGTTGGATTTGGGCATTCTGAAGGAATTTTGCACGTTTGTGGACCTGGTTTTCTGGCCTTGTGTAAAGTTCTAGCTGAACTTTCAAATGTAGTGTTTCCATCTGCGTGGAGAATTCTTTCATGCATCCAACGAAACGGACTCTGTACATTTTTCCCAGGTAATGTTTGCTTGGGGCTGTGGCACCTGCTTTGTGATGGGGCATGTCTTGTGTGGTCATTGCTTCCTTGTGTCAATGCCCAGGTTGAATTACGTGCTGTAGCGGACCTGTTTACAGCTAGACTTCGAGAACTGCAATGACCACCTTTAAAAACAAAAATAATGATCTAGTTAGTACAATATACAACTTTAAATACTTATTTAATTTGACTAACTTAAGTTCATACTTTTTCTGAGGTTGTGGCAAATGGCAGATTGAACCTCACTGGTCTGTGATTGTTTCTTTATCTCCTTCATTTGAGCAAGAACTGAGAGGAACATTTATATATATATTAAAAAGCATAAAATTGATTAACTTTAATGATAAAAGATACTGTAGCGTAAACAACTGGGCAATAAATGGCTTCATTTTGTGTTTAGCTAATTAAAATAAAGTGCAGAACAGACAAACTAAATCTGAGAATGACTAATGTTAAGGAAAAACAGACCATCCAGAGCAGGCTGAGAGAGCATCTTCGTGTAGAGGACTTCATCCAAATGCAGTACCTCAACAAACAATTATACTGAAATCAAGCAAAAGAAATACACTTTCATTTTATGGCTGAAAGCACTTCCATGTATTACCTGTACCGTTCCTGTTCCCTCTTGCTTTTCTACAACTTTTGCCAGCTCCATTAAACGCCAAGCCAGAGATGTCAGATCTGCCCCAGCCTTCAAACCAGACACATGACGAGCTCTCTGTTGTGCAAATAAATAAAAATTATCTTACTAAGTTATAAGACAGCAGTTTGGTTATTGTTTTCAGGTCGTTTTGTTCATTTTCCACTTGCTGCCCAATATATCCCACCCTATGACACATGCCAGTCACATGTCGGTGATTTCAATGTTGTGCCTGATCAGTGTAATATTAACACATTATTTAACAGAAACCACAAAATGTCTTCACTATACACACTGAAACCTGTGTAGCAGTTAGGTAATAAATATATGTTTTACATAATTATCAGATGTTTACTGGGTCTTTTTTCTACAGCTCTTAGAATGACTTACAATATAGTTGTATCTGTGAAGGCTGCCCATGATGTGGGTTTTGATGTCCGTCTTATTGAGTTTGAGAACACAGACCTCACAGAGGTACACTGGAGGTTCAGTGTGTGTGCACAACTCCGTAACAGAGTCAAGTCCTATAACACAAACAACTATTAAAGCCATTTTAACAATAAAATAATAAAGCTACTGAGTCAATGCACCAGCATCATAAGGCCTCTTATTACCTATTATAGGCTGTGCTCTGTTATGGCTGGATAAGTATGTTTGTATGGATGCAAAGAGGTGACTTGGGCCTCCTAAAAATCACAGAAATAACAAAACCTCACTAACATGGATCAGAATGTATGACAATTTAAAGTATGACCAATATTGAAAAATGAGACTATAAAATGCTATCTGCTAGCTTTTTAATTTGTCAACACAATAAAAAAAAAATAACTCACCACTATGTGTAATGTTTGACTGCATCATTTTCTGGGTGGAGGGACAGAAAAGAAACATACATTTATACAACTAAAAAACAGCAGGGGGCGACATTCTACTAATTTAATTTTAAAGCAACAGTAAAGCGAATCTGTTAAGCCTGTAAGAATGCATTGTAAAACAGGGAACTGTTTTGGGCAGATTTATTCAAAGACTTCTTCTGTTCAGAACAGTTTTACAATATTTTGGATAACTGAAAAAGAAAACAAATCCCCATCAAAGATAATCTGTAGTTAGAAAGCACTTCTTATTTGCCATAATCAATGAAGAAAAGGAAAAGGAGTGTCAGCATAATGCAGACTTTGCTAGTTCTTTCATGTGCCCTTGTCAAAATTGGGGGCTTTTGGGGCTTTGGGGGCTAAAGTGTATGCGTCTGTCCCTGTTCTCCTACTTGATATACGAGTCAAACCTTTATACTGTTGAGAAGGAGGGATGCATATTTACACAGAAAGTCCTACGGGAGAAGAGATAAGATAAACCTTTACTGTCCCACAAGTTTGAAATTCCACAAGAAAGAAAGTGTTCCAAAGAAGAAAGTGTTCCAAACAGAGGATTCAACTTGACCCTTTTTGCTACTCTACGCATAAATGGTACAATGCTGTGAAAAAGTACACACACCCTTCCTGACTTCCTCTATGAAGGGAAACTCATCAACACCTATATAACACACACAATTTTATGCACACTAAAACTGATACCTCATTGTGCTACCTTTAGCAGCAACAACTGCAACGCTTCTGGCAAAAGAGGATCAGTCATTAGCATACTTGTGGAGGACTTTTTTGCCCACATTTCTTTACAAAATATAGTCACATCAGAGGCTTTTTAGGTCCTGCCACATCTCAATGTGGTTCGGGTAAAGACTAAGCAAAATCTTAATTTCATTTATTTTTCAGCCACCCTTGCTATGAACTTGCTCTTGTCCTGTAGTTATGAATGTGCTGCAGCTCACAAACTGACCAGACTACTACGTTTTATTTCATCCTTCCAACAACAGGTAAGGCAGGTCACCCAGGCCCTGAAGCAGCAAAGCATCCCATGCATCACACCACCCAAATGTTGGCACAATGTTGTAGGAAGCCACATTATCTATACACCAGCTGTAACAGGACCCATTTTTCCAGAGATTTCCACTTTTAACTCATCAGTCCATTAAACGTCACACAATTCTGTTTAGCCTTGCAATGTTTTTTCACCTGTCTAAATTAACCAGGGCTGACAGCAATCAATTCTTTTGTTAATTTGTTGATGAAGTGACAATCCACAACTTTTCAACAAGGGCGACACAGATGGTGTTGAGATTATCCTTCAATAAACAACAGGATAATTTGAAACGAACGGTTTCTCTACAATACAACATTTCACAGTTACTCACGCTGAACGTCGCCATCTTAATTAAGTCGATCCAGCTAGCTTACAAACACGTAAACATGACCCAATACTGAATGATAAAAAGCTAGAGTCCGAATTAAAATTAATTATAAAAATACTTCGAAGAATAGTGCAAATATCCACATTGGCGTGAGCAGAGTTAGAGTTTAAACTAATTAGCATGAGCGTTGTAGCATGAGGCTCAAAGTCGTAAAAGTTGACAAAACATTTTCTCGTCGCCATCATCACTCTGAAGATGTAAAAATGCGCAACACAACCCCCCCCCAAAAGACTTTAATATGATTTACCTGCTTTCCACATGCCAACAAAGTGTACTGGTCCTCCCACGGTGAACGGAAAGTCAGAGCTGTGCGCAGGCGGCGGTTGTTTTATTGAGAACCTTCGTGTTATCAGCTCAGCACATGACGTGGAAACTCTCAATCTAACACCCGAAAAAAACTAAAGTTAACAAGAAGCCTCAGAAAGATTAACTGTTTAATTGACATCAACCAACCGAGAAGCACCATTGAGATTCCTGATGACATCTTTTCACAGATGTACACATTCCTTATATAGCCTATGGCTGAGCTTGGCCCTTGGTCATAATATAAAACTCCGTTAGTTGTTTCTATTACAAAGACAATTTTATGGAAGTATATTCCTTTCATTGGTCTATTCCATATTCCCTTTAATGTTTTAGTTTCATGGTCTTTGTGTGCGCATACAGGCCATGTATTGGCCTCCCTACACAGGCTGCATTTTGAGTTTCTAAGTATTTAATTGCTATGGGCCATTTGACACCTTGGCCTTTGCCCTTTGGAGCAAATTCCAGTGCTATTCTTATTTGCTTGTAGAATGAGAACGCACACCTGTCTATTTTAAAATATAAAATACTACACACACAGCCAAATAACTAGACATAACAGCACATCATAATCTGCTACTATCAAAAGTTGCCTAAACAGAGGAACGTGACCTTGGGGAAGAAGCCAAACAAAACAAGAGTTAGAAAATAACAGTTGGTTCAGTAAAAACACTGTGGGACACTGTGCTTAGTAAAATATTCATGAACAAACTTTATTTTCACATGGGTGCCTTCACTACAACGGGGGAGAAACTCACACAGAATACAAAATATCTTCATGTTCCCTACATAGTGCACAATGTAGGCTAGGGATGAAAATACAGGTTCCTGAACACAATTAGGGCATAGCATGCCTAACTAAAGAGCCACTGCGGATTCAGCCATATTACATACTGGACAAATTGTGATGTACTTACTATATGGGTGCAGACACTAATTTGATCACTTAGCCTACATATAGGAGTCCTTTCAGACTCAAAGAAAACATAGATGATCAGTTGATAGTACATTCGTCTCATATTTTAAGGCACATTTTCAGGTATAACTAAATCTAAAATTAGCTTCATGCGAGACATTTCTTAAGCAACGCTTCTTTTCAGACAGGAATCTATATCTGACAAGTTACGGGCAGGAGTGTTTCCTGTCCTGAAACCACATTCCTCAACATGTTTTGTGATTTAGGCTACTACATAACCTAACCCAAAGATAAAATAAAAATTTTTTCACTTCATTTGTTTATGACTGGTAGAAAATATCAAATTCCACTGAATCATTTTACAAAAGCAGATACAAAAAACTTTATTACTATTATGAGATAAAAAATAAAATAAAAAAAAGCCCAGAAATACCTGTTTTTTTCCCACCTGTGTGAATCATGGTCATTGGTGGACAGGCTAAATGAGCTAAGATTTAAGAAAAGGAATCTGAACATTGTGACGTGACAGAGGAGGAGATGCTTAATGGGCTGGTTTCAGTGTGAGATGTTACACTGATTATATGTCAATGTGGATAAATAGAGAGGTATTTAATGGTTTTAACATTAAATATGCTAATAGTTTGAATAAACAATCCAGCAAATGTGCAAATATAATGGGGCTTAAAAGTCTGTCAAACCTTTCAAATTTTCTATATATTTTTATATGAAAGCTACCTAAAACATTATCTTTCATTTGCAATCAATAGGATGAGGTGTGAATGGGAGACCCTGTTTTGTTTAAAGAATGGATCCAGCAAAGAACAGAATAGAATCTTTATTGCCATAGTACATCTACAACAACATTGTAGTCCGTTCTTTTTGGTGCAAAATGAACATTATGATTTATTTTTAAAAAGGTAAACATTTCTATGTGCAAGTATGCAAGATAAAATGGAGCAATGAATGGTATACTCAACATGTGCAGTATTGCAAAAACAGCAATATGATTGTTTCAGGCAGTTAAATATTGCAGAAAATACATTGAATAGATAGACATTTCTATGTTCTAAGGCCTCATCACATTTGTGGATATGGATCATTGCTCGAAAAAAGATGTTCGAACCTTTCAACAGTCAGACATATTGTGTACAAATAGAGGAAGTTCAAGAGCATTAGTACCCTACCCAGAAGTGGTGGACCATTAAAGAAAACTCCAACTGCAAGCCATATAATGGTCTGAGAGACAACCCAGGGTAACTTCTTAGCAACTGAAGGCCTTCTCACATTGGCAAATGTTGATATTCATCAGTCCACCATCAGCAGAGCACTGAACAGAAATGGTGATTATGGCAAGGTAGCAAATCACTGCAATCCCCCAAAATATTAATGATCGTCTACAGTTTGTGAAAGATCATGTGGACAAACCAGAAAGATACTGGAAGAATGTTCTGTAAATGGATGAGATCAAAATATAACTTTCTGGCTTAAATAAAGACCATTACATTTGGAAAAAGAAAAACACTGCAGTCCTGCATAATAACCTTATCTCATCTATGAAAAATGGAAGTGGGAGTGTTGTGGTGTGGGCCTGAACTGACAGATAACATAAATAACATTGCTGATCTTGGTACACTGGCATCTGTGAAACGGTAGGACATGTTAGTCAAAAAGTGAACAGGCAGTTTGGTGCAACTTTCACTTGAACAATACTGTGATGGTTAGTTGCCTGAATCACAACACTTTCAAAACAAGTCTTATGGGGGTGGTCCTGGTTAATAGGGTTTTTAGGAGACAAACTTCAGCGCAAACTTGTGTCGACTGTGGAATCCTTCAGCTATCATTTACCAAGACCTGAAGTGGGAAAGACACTAAGACTTAATCAGACTTTATGCTCAAAGACCCAAAAGTACACAATTGTTAAAGTTAGGTCTGCTACAGTAGCTGCTATCATTTTTACCCTGCAGTCATTTAATCTGCCCTGTACATAACACAGTCTGATTCAGGGCAGCCACCATACAGGACAGGAGCAGTCTACAATGAATAGTGAGGGCAAAAAAAGAAGAAGAAAATAAAAAAATAAATGGGGGGGGGGGGGGGGGGTGTTTCAAACAAACAACAACAATAACAACA
>JBBIGC010000137.1:12136999-12147403 GCA_037576955.1 Lepidarchus adonis
ATAGATAGATAGATAGATAGATAGATAGATAGATAGATAGATAGATAGATAGATAGATAGATAGATAGATACACACAGACACACACTCGAGTGGGGTCGAGTGATCAGGGCATTGGTCTGATGAAGTTTTGTTATACAGTGTAATAAATCACACAGTCAGTCTCGTACAGTTCCCTGCCCGTGAAGAACGTTCCTTCCCCGCTCCTCTCCGCAGTGGGCGGGGTGAAACAATGCGGCATTTTTATGAATGAAATTACGCCAGTGGGCTCCGTGTCAGCTCGCTCTCTGGTTGGCTGCGCGCGGGGGAATCGACCCCCTGCGTCGAAACTGACGTCAGAAGGGACTCGGTGAAGGCGAAGAGCGCAGCACATCAGGCTGTCACATCGAAGAACTCGCAGAAGAGCAGCGGACGGACCCTGCGACGAGCTGAGACAGGAGACCGAGGACTTCCGTCGTGATTTAGCTGGAGCTCTGGTTTCGCCTCTCACTGCACGCGACTTTGTGTGGATGCCTGGCTTCTAGCGCTTCGGTAAGTTCAGGTGTTGTGCTCACCGCACGTCTTTCCGCGCGCAGGCTGCGGTCTGTAACGGGACTGACTGTGGAGTCTGAACCCTGGTCCAGGCCCAATACATTATCACCATCAGTGTCGTTAGTAATCTCAGCACGCGCGCCTCGGTTTGAGCTCGTGCGTCGCTTTTCACGTGTGTGAACTTCCCAACGAGACAGATATCAGTCAAAATGTCTTTACGTTAGCTCGGATCTTTTAAATAGGGGCCGGGGAAGAAATCTTGAAGAATCTGAAAGCAGCCATTTGCGCATGAGGACATATATCACGCCGCCTCGCATTTCTGCATGTTATAGGTCGATGATTGTCTTGCCTCCAACTAAGTAACTGTCTACTGCTTTAGTCATTTTATTCCATGACTGAGATCAGGGCAGTTTATTTCTGGAGAAACACACGCCATTGTCTTTGTTGAGGACTCCTGTATTTATGATGTTTTCTTTCTCTTTGCAGTAATGGCGCTTAATGATTCTGAAGTGGGCTTGGAGCTGGTCCTGGAGATCGACCCCCTTCTGCAGCATTCCTCTGCCCACCTCACACCCGACCTCCTGGCGGAAGCAGTGATGACCCCTTGGGACGTGGCCCTCTGTGTGTCTGGTGCCTTGATTTGCTGCGAGAACGCCATCGTCGTGGTGACCATCTTCTCTTCGTCTTCTTTGCGAGCACCCATGTTTCTCCTGATTGGTAGTTTGGCCTGGGCAGATTTCTTGGCTGGAGTTGGACTGCTGCTGCACTTCCTGTCCCGCTGGTGTGTGCCCTCTAAAGTGCTGGAGCTGGGCAGTGTGGGTCTGCTAGTGAGTGCCCTCAGTGCTTCTGTCTTCTCCTTGCTGGGCATCACCCTGGACCGATTCCTGTCTCTGCACAGAGCGCTGACCTACGGTTCCCGCCGCACACACACACACGCACGATGCGCTCTGGCCGTGGGATGGACACTGGCAGGTCTGCAGGGGGCACTGCCCGCTCTGGGCTGGAACTGCCTGGATGACGGACAGTCCTGCAGCGTGGTGCGACCACTGACCCGTGTGCACTTGGCGACACTCTGTGGAGGCTTCTTACTGGCCCTTGCCCTCATGCTGCAGCTCAATGCCTGGATCTGCCAGGTGGTCCTGCGCCACTCCCACCAGATTGCCCTACAGAGACACACGCTGCCCTCTGCACGCACACACGCCCATCAGCGGGTCCACACCCTCGCCGTCATCCTGGCCACGTTTGCCAGCTGCTGGATGCCCTTCGCCCTGTATGGTCTCCTTGGTGATGGATCATCACCCGCTCTGTACACATATGCCACGCTGGTGCCAGTCACTGGGAACTCTCTGCTGAACCCGCTTATATACGCCTACAGAAATACACACATCCAGAGAGTGCTGAGGCAGGCCTGCTGCTGCTGCACAGCAAACACTGCTCAGAAACACACACACACGCCCAGTGACGTCTAACGTTCAGCAAACCTCTCATTTCAATGAAGAGCACATCAGAACATTTACCATAATGTGCCATGATAGATCATGATTTAACTTCCTACACAGTGTCACAGACACACACACACACACACACACACACACACACACACACACTTCCTCAGAAACATCAGGATTTCACTGTGCCAATGTAGCCAAGACCTCTGCCTGACTCGTGCCACATGGGTCATGAGTATCTGATGTTTGACTCAGAGTCATTCTCCTGGAACATTTCAGATTTGTACTGTTACTGTTCCTCTTCTGATCAAAATACTTAACAGATCTGTGTGTCAACCTTCATCCATTTTCAATGTACCAAGTACAAAACTGACCTCACCTCTACCACTGCAGTAGCTTTTACAATCATATTAAATAAAAATAAGAAACATGTTTTCTTAAGGCTAGAATTGCTTTAATTGTCTTCAATTTGTGCCTGATACTTTTACCAACTCTGACATTCAGAGGATATACATGGAATTAAAAAATCATTTGCACTTTACGATGATGACTTGACTTTTCCTACAGGTTTAGTTTGAATGCTATTGTTGCCAGTTGTGTAGCCCTATTTATGTCTATTTATAATCTATTTATTGAACTACTTGCCGTTTGGTACTACTGCAAAATGATGGGTGTTTTTTTATACTTCACAAATGTCCTGTTTGCACATGTGAGAAATTAATGGTGCACAAAGTGTCTAAATGTATGAGTGAACATGTTCTTTTTTGAACTGAAATGTTTCAAAGGGACCTTGGGCTTGTTTATAACAAAAAATAAAAAAGGAAATTTTGTACAAGAATCGAGCTTGTTTTGTCGTTCATATGTTTTTAAAGGGAATAAAAACACACGTCATATTTGAATGCATCTGGCATGAAAGCCATACTGCTGACAAATCACAGCTAGTGTTACATAAACCCACTGCATCACTGGCAGGGAATCGTGTCTCCCTCTCTACTCATTTCCATAGCATCAGTGCAATGTGTTTAAGGGAGGAATAGAAACTTAGCAGTGAAAACTATGAAACCAAGGGGGATTGCAGTGCAAGTTGTTTGGTGGCCAAACTACATCCAATCCAAAAGACTGTGTTGTTTAAATGAATCATTATGTAACAGCATGTAGGACAGAGTGGAAGGAATCGATCAGCAGCAACCTTTAAACCACGGACAGGTGAAAACACTGACTTGTTACACTGACAAAGGATGGGGACAGCAACAGAACAGTCAGCTCTTGAAGTTAGATGTTAGAAGCAGAAAAACGGCAAGCTGATGGGTCTGTCTGAGGAGACTCGTTCACGTTTGACAGGTGTCTTGGCTAAGCTCTGTCTCCATAAAGCATGAGAAATAAGATTATTTCATTTTACAAATGAGATGAACAATTTTCTCTGTCAAGCCAGATTTACACAATAAAGCAAAGATTAATTCTTGTGTTTGTTCACAAGTGTGATGTCTACAACCTGTGATAAGCACTTCATTTTTAAGGAGTGCAAATATGCTGCATGAATATATAAAAAGTAAAGCGTGTTCAACAGGAAAAACAACGCCGTTCACTGCCGTGTGCTATAGGGCTAAATGGAGTAATAGTTTGATCAGGCGCTAGAGGGCGCTCCCGAGCGACTCGAAAGTGAATGTGCAAAATTAGTTTGTAAATAATACATAATTTTTATACAGAAAAAGTGTGCTCGCGTTTGTATAAAAATTATTTTATACACTATTCAGCTTTGATGCAATACTTTACGTCTTTGTTAATGTTAAAAATAATATTAATGTTTTTCATGACTAGTCTAGAATAACTGATGTAAATGTGGAAACTTGACCTGAGCAATAACTTGACTTGCTTGGCTGAAAGCAGAGACTCCACTTGACTTGCTTGATCCTCTGTAACCTGGGACTTAGTACTACCTCTGTTTAAAAGGCTGTGCAGTTCCAGTAACAGGTCTTTCTGTGACTTGTGTACGTGTGCATTTCAGTGAGAACAAACAGCCAATGAACTGCTCAACTTTCCTACCAATGAGCAGTGAGCAGATAGAATTTTAGCTCTACTTCTCCAATCTCAAATGGTAGAAAAATGGAAACATACTGTTAAAGCTTATTTTTTGTGTAGTGTTTTCTTTTACTTTCTTAAATTCATGATGTGTACTACATGAAAAACAAAAATTTTTAGCTGACATAACTGTGGTATGATTTTCAGTTTTTTGTTTAATAGGATTAAATAGTAAAGAGATTAGGTTGATCTAATCCTAGGGTGGTCCCATTAGGTCAAAGATTTGCTAATAATCCTGATCTAAACCCACCATGAATACAAGCATGCAACACTTATTGGTGTGTTCATGTACCTATAAAAGTGATCCACAATTATAAGAAGGAAAATCTATGGACTGATTGAACCAAGCTTAACATACAGCAGGAAAAGTCAATATTCAACAAGCCACCAATTTTCCAAATACATATAGTAAAACGCCATTATCTCAACAAACTTGCCTCTCGCCCTGAAAGGATGAGGAACAGACTCCTTCCTAGTTATTTACATTGTTAAGACGGCAAACTCACCTCTCGCCATCGCCACAAAAGTTGCATTCTGGCAAGCAAAAAGAGGAACTTTACATCTATCATAGCAATAACTAGACAAAGACACAGCAGGAGGACGTTTTTACTGCTCAATTTCTTTAGCCTTTTAAATTTTAAATAAGAATTTATTTAAGAATAAGTTTTGAACATATGGAGAAAGGACCTGCATCTGCCCACACTGCCAAAGACAACAAAAGCTGGTTCAACAACCAGGGTGTTACTGTGCTTGACTGTCCAGCAAACTCACCTGACCTGAACCTATAGAGAATCTATGGAGTATTGTCAAGAGGAAGAAACACCAGACCCAACAATGCAGACGACCTGAAGGCTGTTATCAAAGCAACCTGGGCTTCCACCACACCTCAGCAGTGCCACAGCCAGACTGCCACGCCGCATTGATGCAATAATTCATGCAAAAGGAGACCAAACGAGTACTCAGGAATGAGCATTCTTTCCAGAAGCCTTACATTTGTTTAAAACATCTCTTTTATTGATCTTATGTCATATTCTATTTTTCTGAGCGAGTGAATTTTGGGTTTCATTATCACTCTGTGTAATGAATCTATATAAATACATGAATTTCACTTTCTGAAAGGAATGTAAATTAATATTGAACTTTTTCACAATATTTAAACTTTTTTTAGACGTACCTGTAGTCTGGGCAGATGAGACCAAAATTGAACTCTTTGGATGCCATAATACACCATGTTTGGAGGTCAAAAGGCACTGCTTATCACCCCCAAAAAAAACCATACCAACAGTTTGGAGGTGAGAACATCATAGTGTGGGGCTGTATTTCAGCACATGCCACTGGAATGCCTCATTTAATTGAAGAAAGAATGAACGGCATAATTTACAGAGACATTCTTGATCAAATCTGCTGACTTCTACCAGTATGATGAAACGAGGGTGGACATTTCAGCAATGATCTCAAACACACAGCCAAGGAAACTCTCAATTAGTTCAGAGAAAGAAACTAAAGCCGTTAGAAAGGCCCAGTCAATCACCTGACCTGAATCTTATAGAAAATCTATAGAAAGAACTAAAGCTCAGAGTTCATAAAAGGGTCCCAAGGAACCTTCTGGATTTGAAGACTGTGTGTGGAAAAATGGGACAAAATCACACCTGAGAAAAGCAATCACAAGTTTCTTCATACAGAAGGCATCTTGAAGCTGTCAAGCATTAAATACATTTCAGTGTCAATACTTTTTCCCTGTGTCGTTCCATTTAATTATACATAATGTATGGAGATCTATAATTTGATTTCTTCACATGTGTGGATTGGATCTGGTTGATCATTTCATTAGCACCTTCAGAAATGTATTTACTTACAAAATTGGTGAAAAGTTCAATACTTATTTTACCCACAGTTCGCTGGCTAAACCACTACATGTACAGGGAAACCTAAAAGCATAATGCAAATAGTACAAAAATATGATAAATATTTGAGAAAACTAAAAAAAAGCTGTGACCCTTTTTTGCTATATCAGAAATGTTCTTCAAAACAAAAAATGCTGCAAATGCAAATGTTCTAATAAAGCCAGGTGACTGTTATCTTTCTTTCCCCATTTGGTTTGCTATGGTCATTCCTAATCAGAGGAAGCTCTATTACCAACACACAAATAAAATATCTTGTAACTTAAGATCTTTATTTCATTAAACTGGTAATAGAAAAATGTTTACAATTATTAACCAAATGTACCAAATTAAAAATATTTTTTTTCTGATTTCAGATTGCATAATCCCCCATTAAACTTTGGCTTTAAAGAAGTAGGCACTTAAAACAAACCAAAAAAGGCACTTTGAAATACAAGATAATGACATCAGCGAAAAGACAGGACAAGGAAACCCACCACACGGAACGCCATGATGCCACGAGAGGCACTGAGGTCAGAGAACAGATACACTGCACCCACACAGACAGAGATCAGTTACCAAGGCAACAAGACATGAACACAAAGAAAGGCATTTGGTTTAAAGGGCTGATAGAGGGTTTTTTACTCTGGGAATGAGTGCTCTATATAAGGGCCACTGCCACAAGGAAATACAGCCCTCAAGAGCGACAATGAAAATAACCAAGTATTTAGTTTGTCAATTATAGACCCATAAATATGACCCTTACTTGGCTTGGGTGCATGGAAAACAGCACAGGTGATTAATACCAAGCTTTCGCAGATATGATAATGAGGTGCAACACAAAGAAAATTAAAACTCCATAATCTCTCATCTCACAATTCATCCACCTATAGCTGCATCACACTGGAACAGGCCGTCTGAAACAGGAGCAGACTAATCATGTTAATAATTCACTCAGTCAGAATAAACCGTGAGCGCACACACAGACACACACGTGCGCACAGTCTGGACCTCTTAGCCATACACTGTAGTTGGCCTAATTACATGGAAACAAGTAATCTGATAAGCAGAAGGTCTAATAGGAATGATCTTTCTTGTGATATGTAATGTAGACTTATTCAGACCACTCCTCATCGTCAAACTCTGAAGAATCGTCCTCAGAGTCACTGCACTCCACTGCAATACGGCGGGACAAGATAGCAGCCACGTCATTGCCCACGACGTCTCTCTTCTCCTGTTCTCTCTGCTCCTCCACTTTACGCAGGTTAAATCCTACAAACACAGACACACAGACACACACAGATTAACTTCAGTAGATAGATGAATACATCACACTGACAAAAAGGCTGAGGTCCATTTTTACCATTCAGCAGCTGCCCAACCAAGACCCCATGCTCTTACCCACTGTTTAAAATTTCCCTGGTTGAATTAGGTTTCCTCAGTAATGTTAGGTGTAGAAGATCCAGGGGTAAAGACTATGGGGCCATCTGGTGTTGACAATAATGGAATGATCGCACCCTCCAAAAAGAAGGGCTAAGCAATAAAATATACACAATGTGGATGGTTCTATATTCAGCATAAATCACCATTACAAAGACGGTATCAACTGCCAATTTTTTAAGTCTCTGGCATGAGACTTTGGTATTTATTTCACAGCTGTGAAAAGCCTATTTCTGCATGAAACTGACCTAAAACATCATCTGATTTACAGAGTATTAAAATAAAAACAAAAATTACGCTTGGTCATTTATTTTTAAAAAATGATTATACGATGTTAAAATTATATATATGTATGCGAGTGGTGAAGAACTTGAGAATGAGAAGGCAACCATGTTTTTAAAGAAATATATATATAAAAAAAAGCACCCATCAAAGTCTTTTGTGCCATGATAGACCCAAGGAAGTGCATCACAACTCAAACAAAAGAGAGGGACGCAAAAAGGTGTTGATGCTCATCACTCTCATAAAAAATCTCAGAAGAGTTTAAACTCTACTTACCTTCGTCAAGAGTGATTGACCAAAAAAAGATCTCAAATCCCCAAAACATATTAGCTAATGTTAATATTAATGAGTCCACAATAAGAAAAAAAAACACTCAGCAACAATGGTGTACATGTCATGGGTGCAAAGAAAAAGCCACTGCTCCACAGAAAATAAAATTCCTGCATTCTACAGTTTCAGAAATCGCATGGACAAAGAAAAAAGCTTTGGAAAAATGTTTTATGGACACAAAAAAGGCTAATTTGATTTAAATGAGGAGTGCAATGGTTAGATGTCCTACCTTGGCGAATAGCTGAAAGGAGATCACTGCGAGCATCACTGACAGGGGCAGGCTGGGCCTTGGGAGCAGATGAGGCAGGAGGTCCACCAGAAGGAGGAGGAGGTGCTGGAGCAGTAGGAGCAAAGCTTGGAGGGGGGCCTGGTGGAGGAGGGGGTGGGGGTGGTGGAGGGGGTCCACCCCCAGCAGGGGGAGGTGGTGGAGCTGGAATGCCAGAAGACATAGGTGGTGGAGGAGGAATCAAAGGAGAGACAGAAGAAAAGGGAGGGGGAGAAGGAGGAGAATCAAATCCTAAAGGAGGAGGGGGTGGAATTTCCATCCCCATAGGTGGAGGAGGAGGTGGTGCTACAGGAGGAGCCACTGTTGGCCGGCCAGGAGGAGAAGATGCCATAGCTGGGGGAGCTGGAGGAGGGTGAGTGGGGCTTAATAAACTACTCCGTTTCAGAGGAGAGCTTCCAGAAAGTACCTCATTATACCTGGAAGAGAAAAGGCATTAGTCACAGCACATCAGGAGGAATAAAAAATAAATCAATGTAAAGCTTTAAAAACAATAACAACAACAGCACTGACGTCATATCTGGAGGAGGTGGTGGCAGGAAACCATCTTCTTCTGACATTGGAGGTGGAAGAGGGGAGCCAGGATCATAACTGTAGGAAGCAGTACTTTGGTCTAGTCCCTCAGAATCCAGACCCATGTCATCACCTGAGCCAAGGCTGCCATTGTACACGTCTGCAGATTGACTAAAGAAAACCAACACTGAGTATCTTTTTGCACACATGGTCTTAATTATGTCATTTCTTAATCAGTTATTTTACTTTCACTTACTTCCCATCATTTTTAGGAACAACGAATTCTTCCCCCATCTTACGCCGTTCCCATTCCTCTTTGCGGGTTTTGATCTTGCGAGGGTTCAGGTTGCTTCGGTTTGGGTTTTCTCTCTTTTCTTTCTACTCATACATACACACAATTATTTAAGAAGAAATACAAAAAGGGCATGGAAACCATAATCCCATGCAATAGCATTTGCATGTTGATGTGATTGTAAGTCTCACCCTGTGCTTGCGTTTCTCCTTCATGATGTCTTTGGTGTCTTGCAGCATCTGCTCTTTCCACAGGTCAAAGAAATAAGATGGATCAGTGTAGAATTTAAGAGCCTCCTTTCCATCCTCCCTGGAAAAGACACATACATTTTGACAGATAAGGATTCCACCTAGAAAGAGCTTTGCTTTGGATGGCTGTTAGTGGAGTGCAGTTAGAAAAAAACTTCCATTCCTTCCACTTCCATTTTCAAATGAGTGTGGCTAGAATTTACATCATTTATAAAACTAAATAGGAGTGCCTTAAAGACATAGCAAATAATATGATCTAAGAGAATGATGGATAAAGTACTATAAAACTATATTTTCTGTATGTAGTCAAACCCTTGAATTAATAAATAAATAAATAATTTCAAATTAAATTGAAAAGAATGTTAAAATATTTAAGAAATCTACTTCTGGGAATGGCTAAGGTTTGACTGAACATAATATCAAAATCCTATATTCTTTAAAAACACTATCCCTTATGTTTAGCTAAATCAGAATACCAAAAATTCCCACTGAGAAGAAATGTCTGAGTGTGCACTGTCCGTGATGTTTTGAAAAACTTTCCCGTAATAAAGGGACAAGATATTTAATAGATTCAAGAAATAAATATATGAAGCTCTGTAATTGTCTCTATACCTGTAAACACTAAGTATGTTGAGTGGAGGTGGCTGGTTGCATGTCAAGTAGGTATCCTGCACTGGCTGCGGTAGAGAATGCCGAGTGAAAAGCTGTTGATCCTGGATCAGATTAGAGCGGAAAGCTTTGCGAGTTGTGATGGCCTGCAGAGAAACTATAGAAGCAAATAAAAAGTGAGCAAAAGAGTAAAAATGCTATATAGATCAGATATAACATCTGTAGTATATCACTGGGTTACCTCTACTCTTTCTCTTACCTTCTTCCTCTTTAGGGTCTAGCTGCGTGACTTTGACCTGCAGTTTGTCCACTCTTTCACCAAGGGTGTTCACCCTGTCTGCAAATATGCTTGCCTGGACAAACAACTCACCAAACACATCCTCTGCAAATTTGCCTGAGAGACACACACACACACACACACACACACACACACACACACACACACACACACACACACACACACACACACAC
>JBBIGC010000137.1:12159190-12171344 GCA_037576955.1 Lepidarchus adonis
CTGTAAGACTGGACACTGCTCTGTAAGACTGGACACTGCTCTGTAAGACTGGACACTGCTCTGTAAGACTGGACACTAATGTGTATGCACTCTGTAAGACTGGACATCTGATCTGTTAGATCTGTCTTGTTCCAATCAGTAAAGACACCTACAGAGTGCAGTAGAATACTGAAGCTTTATGCTTACTAAACAGAATGCTAGTCTGTGTTTTGGATTGGTACGTGCCCTGAGGCTGCTCTAATGCGCAAGCTTCCTTTTTTCATGAGCGACGTGATTTCTTCAGGAGTAGAGTGAACAGATGTAAAATGGAACCCAGACAGTGTAGTTATGGGGAAAATAAAGGTTAAATGCTAAAAGACATAAAAGGAAACTGCAGCAGTGATTAAATCAGGAGCCGCCTTGTGTGAAACTAAGCACTGCATCAATTGACGCACACCGTCGTTCTAGGTATAGCGATTCAGCCGTCGTTCTAGTGTTAATATTGCAAAAGCATTTAACAAGCAGTACGGGTCATTACCGGCTTTGCCAGATCTCCAAAGACTAAACAGAGAGACAAGAGTCAAAACTGAGACTCTAAGTGGTGGTGGTGGTGGTGGTGGTGGTGTATGTGTGTGTGAGTTGCCTCTGGCAGCAACAGGCCCAGTTGGAGCATGTTTTGAGGTCAGAAAAAATGCTCTTGTAGTCCAGGCCTGAGAACTTGATCAGGTCTGCCCCATATGTGTTTACCTGTATTCTGATTGAGGAACATCTAACACAGTGGTCACCTACCTTTTTGAAACTGAGAGCTACTTCACAGGTTCTGAGCCATATGAAGGGCGACCAGTTTAAATCACTCTTCATAAACAACAACTTTCAAAGCTCAGTTTACCTTTAGTTATATGTTTTATTAATGATAAATGATAATCCTCTATGTGAAGATGCTGACCACCTTTATGACTTTATCAACAATGCCTTAACAAAGAGGGAAACAACTTTATTTATATTAATCTAAGCAGTTGTTTACATTTTCAAATGATCACTTCTACAACATTTTTGTGACATGTAGTGAAGTGTATCCACATTGTGCCGCTTTGCTGTCCACCCACAAATGAGACACACTCAGGTTTCTTTCACAGGTTTCCTCCCATTCACTGTGAATTTGTGCATTTTCTTTCTTTTTTCTGAAATGTTTTTGGGAAGAAAACGCATTTAGCTCCCCATCTTTGCTGTGCCAGAGCTTATTCTCCACAAACATTTGTCATGTGCACAAGACTGACCGTTGAACCAGAATAGAACTTTACCTAAACTTATCTAAACTTCATGCTAAACATGTTTTAAATGCTATTTATAATATAGCCTTTTCCAAATCTATATAAATGCAAATGTGTTTATGAATAGGATCAAATTAAATTTTAGATGCTGCTTACTTGTGAGATGTTGGTACAGGTCAGTGGGCACCTCATGTGGCCCTTGGGTGCACAATGTTGGACCCCTGATCTAACAGAACCTTTCATAAACTACACTAATATTACATCGAGCAGTAACCATGGCGACGCAATGGCGGAACGGATGAGTCACTGAGACTCTGAGTCAGAGAGTGAGAGAGCGAGAGAATGAATTACTCTAATTAGTTATACGGGATTCCCCAATTTGTGTAACCCCGTGTGTCACACTCAGAAAGTCAGCGGCATGCAGATTCACCTAAAGCGTGTACTGTTCCTCATCTACACACTTTCTTAATGCACTGAGATCACAAACTCAGCGAAGACACGCGTTTTAGCTGAGCGCTTTGCTAAGACTGCATCGCAGTAAGAGTCGGCTTTACCTGAGGCGAGTTCAGCTCATTCTCTTCCTCGTAGGCGCCAAAACCTGCGGATTCGTCTTCAGCCCACGGAGCTGAAGCGGCCTTATCCAAACCCCTCGTCATGCGCTCGCCAGCCGCAGCTGAACGGGGTGACTCACCGGGGAGCCCAGCCCCCTGTATACTGATGACTGTGAAGACGGGCTCATCGGCGGGTCGGGCCGAAGTACGCGGCACTGCCAAACTGACCAGAAGCTGAAGAAGCAGTAACAGCGACAGGGCGAGCATGAATGTCCGGGGGAGAAGGCGCCACAGCACCGTACTACTATAGGCCGCCATGCCTCCCCTCTGAAGCCCAGATAGCCCCAGGGCCCTGCGAGGACAGGAGCAGGCTCAGCTGGACATTGGCTCTGGCGCATACCGACCCCCTCTTTACACATAGATACGCACGCTCGCGCGCGGGGGTGTGCATGTATATCTAATCGGGGTGTGGCAATGGACCGATTGGGAATTAAACCAACAAAACCAGCCTTGTACAATGCCCCAAATAGGCCAATCAGCACTGACACCTAGGCCCTAGCAGGGTTGGGTTGTCACAGTACTGCAGCACTCAAGATATCACATTCACAATAGTAGCTATCATCCCAACACCGACGACGTTCTACTAAATGTGTTTTCTTCCTGTGTGTCGACCAGGATAGAGGCAGCTGTATTTAACCAAGCCCTCACTTTTGACAGTGCTCTGCATGGAGTGCATTGATATTAGCTCCATAGTTTATAAAAAAAAAAGCAAACACAATGGCACATTTATACAATGATTTGGATGAAAGTGTTTACTAAATAAATAAATGCAAATGTGAGTAATTTTACACACAGTGTCTAATTGTCCACAACAGATTATAATTTTATTTCGTGTCTTACTTTTAGTGAACCAGAGATACTCTGAACAGAGGTACATGATATGGGGTAACGCAAGATAATACCAGACCTAGCGTCATTGCTTTTATGTTTTGCAAACACGTGTTTGTATTAGCGCCCTCTGCGGTCGACACTCAGCATCACTCTTCTTCATGTAGGTGGATGAACCGTGGAGCTAGGCCGAGTTCCCCGGATGCAACGCTACCACTCAGGTTAGATTACATTAGTTTATGTTTTACAGTTACTCTAAATAAGAAATGATTTAGAGAAAAGAAATCGTGTCAGGTTTAACTGTACGCCTGAAATTGTAAATCACGCCGTGTTGGATGGGCTCATATCGATTTTTCAAGCACTCTCCGTGATAAAACAGACCACCTAAAGAGGGTCGTGGGGAGTGCTTCACTCATATTTGATTAAATTATCTCTATGGTAAAACAAATACAAATATATGAATTCAGCGAAATGTTGCTTGAAAGTTCTGATGGAAATTGAAGCGGAATCAAACCCAGCCCTTGAATCTGCGCGTGCGCACAACAGATCGTTTACGTCAGCGTCCCGCTACCGTATTCTAAACCGCATTTTCAGACTGCCAAATACGTTCCTGTAATTGTGAATACACCATTGAGAAAACCGATAATATTAACTTTATTGCATTTGATCCTGAAATGTAGTCTCATTCGCAGAGTGGCTGTTCAGGCTCCTTTGTTTTCGCCCCTGTCTCACCCTCTTATTCGCGCGCGCTCGTGTCCTCGGTTGAACCGTACGTGGTGATCACAGTGTCTGACGCCACAAAGCCTCGCCTCGTTCTGAATGCCTGCGCGAGCGCCACGGCTGGAATATCAACGAGGCGCTGGAATCAATCACCGCTAAACACACCAGTAAACAATCCTGCCAAACCAGCCGCGAAAAATCTGCTAAGAAGTGTATCCTGCTTCTCTGCCTCACACAATGATTGGACGCTTTCATTTACTCGTTGTTGTTTTTTGACAAGCTAGTGTTTTCAGCTAGCTTTTCATATTCATTTACTTTATTTATTGCTTTGTTTCATGTTTGTTTATGTATTTAGGTGTGTGGGATTAGGGGACAACTTCCTCTAACAGTTGACTTCCATATTCCATCTTTTAACAAAACGAGGTTTGACATTTTATTTTTCTGTATAAGGGGAAAAGGCACATGGCGCCACTCACTGGACAAACTAAACCGAGCAGGTTTACACTCATGCAATGTATTCGTCAGACTAATTAAAAAATAGGACAATGTTTGCAATGGCAATTCATGGCAGGTGGTAGGTGCCACAAACATTTAAAAATAAAATATAATTACTGACAGCAGCAGCTTAGACAAGTTACACAGAAGATCACTTAAATATGGTCACTCACTTTTCATCCACAAGCTTTTGGACAATTCATTAATATATTACTATACCTTTTTTCTTTAGGCCATTCAGGGAATCCGTTCTCTTCCTTTACCCGTTGCTCTTGTTTTCTTAATAAAAGTTTCTTAAACAGGATCTTGGCCAAAATTGTTTTAGCCTATTTGTGTAATGTGTCAACTCAATCATATCAGTCAGAAAAACCGAGAGACCACTTAGTGATGTCAAAAACATAATTGTGATCATGATTGTGTTCATTCATCTCTACTATCTCACAGAGCAGAGGCAGGACAGAGTTAAGCAATGATAAGAACAGAATGTGTATTTAAATATTCCCACCTTAGATACAGTATATGGAACAGACAAATACAGTATTTCATCACAAAAAATCACTGTACAACACAGCGGACCACAAGAAATAGGAACAGTGGAGAGAGAAAAAAGAAGAAGAAGAAGGAGGAGGAGGATGAATAGGAGAATAGGCATTGTCCACACCCTGAGTTCCAGACCTCTGTGCCCAGAATGGCCAGAGGACTGGCCTCTCAGCACCTTTGCCAGAGCAGCATCTTTGGGGTCAGTGCATGAGTGTCTGTCCTCCTGACAAAAATGATGAAAACACAGAGACAATAACTGGGTTTGGGCAGGGTGTGACCATGCTGCAGGCTGAGCACAAGAGCAGGGGAAGAGGGCATACAGTTCAGACAGACCCTCATAGAACCAAACCAGACCCCTGTTTTAAAAGACTGCAGTGGCTATTTGCACAGGACCAAGCTGAACCATTTAAAGCCACTTAATAACCAACATCACCTTGTGCGTGTCCGAACAGAAACTCTGTAACATTCTCATGGCATTTATGTAAAAACTCTGTACAACTTTCTAAGTGTTTATTCACCACTGCATTTGTTTTCCGTCATTTTCTCACTGTAGTTTGCCGCTCTAGTGTTGGGTCTGTCTTTGTGACTTATGTACAGATGCTGGTATCTGGGAGCAGATAGCACATAAGGTAAGATAAGGGGTAAAGTCTGTGTAGGTAGGATCACCCCAGAAAGGTGGCTGATTTTTGAGAATGTGTAATTAATCTCTTCAGTGATGTGGTCAGAGATGATGTTGAGACTAGAAGAAACAGATAGACACAGAAAGAGAATCGGAGTAAAGAGGGAAAACGAGAAAGAGAGATCAATGTGTTTAGTCCAAAAGCTTTTTTGCTTGGTCTCTCACATCGGGTTGACAGACAGTTGCAGGCATGTCTGAGTTTCAGCTTTAATGAGTCATACTTGCATTCTGAGAATTCCTGTATTTCTGCAGTAATTTCTTCTATCAGATATTAGCAATGTGCCCGTCCATCCTTAAAAAAACTCCACCCAAGGTTCATGACTGTACTTGTGCGTGAGAGAGTGTCTATCTGTGCGTGAATGTGCAGATTTAGGTGTGTTCTTGTGTGTGTGCGCGTGTGTGTGTGTGTGCGTGCATGCGCATGAAAATAGGGCACAACTGTGTGAGTATAGCGCATGCATGTGAGTGTGTGTGTTCTGAATTTGGATCTTGATTGTCACTGCTGGAGAAGTCAGCTTTCAGTCCACAGCTCCAAATCTCCTCTGTCTTAGTAACTGTCTTCTGTAGTATCTCATTTACAAAATATTAAAAATATGAAAAATGTGTAGTCCAAATCATCTGTTAAAAGGAAAGGGACAGATTATGAGAAAAAAACGAAACTAGCAACTTATTTGTACATAATAACATATTTTGACATTTTAATATGAGATTCAAATATTGCAACATTAGTGTACTTGATTGTCCTTATTTAACAATGAATTTCTCACCTTTGTTAGTTGCTGTAACAATGCTAACTACAGGCTGGTGACGGTGAAGCCTTCCTCGCTGGGTTGGTCCAGTAGTTGGCAAAGAACCCCACCTCGGGCGCTTTGAGACACATAACGTTGCCCAAGGGGTGCATAGGTGTCCATATTACCATGGTAACCCAGCTCCTCATGCTGAGGAGAAGAGTCTAAAGTCCCACTTGCACAAGCAGAGGACACGGTAGGACCTCTGTGTACAGGTGGGGGATAAGGAGAATGGGATGGGACCCTCATTCCAGGGCCCATTAGTGATGAGTCCCTTTTGAGAGAGGGCATAGCAATGGCAGTGGTGCGTTGCTCCTCATAGCTGTGGGGACTGTTAGCAACGCTCCCTCCCTGGCCATACCAGCAAGGGGAACCACTGTAACTGGGAGAATCATACTGTGGAAACTGGTCTTTTGTGGAAACACGGTGTGGACTCATGGCAGAGCCACACTGCGGCAGGAGGCGCGGGCTTGGGGATAGTGTAGGACTGAATGTTCGGGCAGCATGTCCATATGTCTGTGAGGGAGGGCATGTTTTAGAATACTGCTTTAGAACATCTGACTGAGTTGATTGACTGGGGGAAAGAGAGGCAGAGTCTGAGGGATATATCTGGGCAAATCTTTCATCAGAAGAAGGAGTAGAAGTGTTGGCAGAGTAAGGAGATGGGTATTCACAGGGCTCAGGGGCATGGCTGAGAGGTGATAGGCTACTGCTGTCTCCACTGTAATAATCCAATGTTTCCTGATATAGTGCCCCCGTTGAAGTCATCTGCCCCGCTGTGGCTGTGGATGCAGGTTTTTGAGGTTTGGCTTTGGAAGGCACCGGCCGCTCTCTTTGACAAGGAGAGAATCCACCCCTGCCCCTGCCTCCTCTGGGCTGTCTGCCTGCAGAGGCACTACGTTTTGCTCCTCCTCCCTGCATAGAAGGACTAGCAGGTGATCCTGGAGGCATAGGGCATACTTCCCTCTCACTCTGTGGTTCTGACCTTTTTCTGCGACCACGGCCTGATTTAGTTCCCCCTTGAAATAAGACATTCTGACTCCAGTTGTATGAAGGACCTGCAGAATTTTCATTCCAATCGAGCATCAGCTTTTCCAAGCTTGATAGGCTAGACTGCCCCTCAGGCACTGGAACATCTCTAGGGCAATACGTTCCCCCCATGCTCCCCATTCCTGTGTGGGAGGAGTCAGAGGAGGACTCAGAGAGTGTGTCGGGGCAGGGACGCTGTTTTGCCTTTTGAGGTGTGTAATTTGATATGTCCAGGATGTCTTTGGATTCTGTGCCACCAACTCCATATTCAGAATAACCATGGAACTGATGAGAACCAAATGCATCACTACCCCAAACTTGCCCTCCTTGCCTATAGCCCCATGGAACAGATGACTGGTATTGTCTGCAGCCTTCAGAAGGGGAGGAGGATGCGGAAAAGGGGCTAGTTTTTGATATTGACATGTAACTTCCACTTGGTGATGCTGGACCGACAGACTCGCTCTGCTGCATTGGAGGATGAGAAGGCCCAGGAAATCCACTATAATTACGTTTGGCAGAAGTTTGATAATTAGAATAACTAATCTGCCGTTGTGTAGAGGGTGCAGGGGAGGCTTTAGTGCCATATGCAAAGCTGCAGTCACTTGGCCTGTGCTGTTGTTGAGGCCCGGGGCAAATGTTTGCCCCCTGTGTGACACTTGCACAATAGTTAGAGGGGTATTGGGAAAATACCCCAGAAGATGGATGGGGAGAACTAGGAGACCGGGAAAGTGAGAGAGCAGGAGATTTTGGGAAGGAAGTGGTGGGAGATGTTTGAGAAACACTATATGAATATGGGGGTCTAGCTGCAGAGTTGCTCTGTGTTTGGGGTGAAGAAAGTGGTGCTCCTTCACTAGCACATGAAGCTCCTTTGGGGCTTCTCTTAGGGAAAGCAGGAGACCAGCGTTGGGCTGCACCTGGGCTGTTGCCCTCATATCCTGGAGTGAGTTTGCGAGCATCTTGGCGTCCTGTTGGGCTGGACATGGAGATGTCCAGCAAATCTGAAGAGTCATCTGAATCAAGTAAGGAGCGAAAGTATCCTGCAAACATTCCCTGAGACTCTTCCCCACTGCCAGCCCCTCTCATAGCAGGACTGTGGTAAATTCCCCCCTTGCCAGTCTCAGAAGATGAAAATGTCCCACGAGGAGAGCAAGAGCCCTGGTAACTACTTGCTCTTTCAGTGGTTTCATCACCTTTCTCACCCCATCCACTGTTTCCATTTGGCCAATCTTGGTCCTGAACACTTTTTAATGCCCCATTCTTTCGTGAACGGCGTTTTCTAACCTTTTCCCCAGGTACAGGGTTGCCTTGCTCGGTCATAGCTGCCTTACTTAGTCCACCACTGGCCCCCTTTCCTCTCTTTCGTGGAGTTCCTGATTCAGACGGGCCTTTCCGCTTTTTGCCAATTGTCTCAAAGAAGTCACTGAATGACCTCTTAAAGGCCTCGGAGCAGCCTGCTGTGCCACCACCCCTCCCTCCCATACAGCCCGCTCGACCCCCTCGTCTGCGGAACCCTGTGAGTCGATGTAGTAGAGTGGACAGGTTTGGGTTCTCTGGGGATGTGTGAAAGGTTTCAGGCTCTGTTGGAGTCCAGCAGCGTGGTGGGGAGCAGCGGCCAGTGCTGGGTGGTTGTCTGTTCAAGAAGGCCAGCTTGGAGAGAACATCTGCATACTCCACCTTAACATCATTGGTGTCATTAACATATGACGGCAGTGGAGATGGCAGTTTTACTCTCCGCCGCCGTCGTGGTTTCTTAGGTTCTGCAGCATTTGCCGCTGCAGCTTTTGTCTCACGCAGGTCAGGCTGTCCTGGTAAGGCCTGTTTAGGAGGGCGGCCTCTGCGTCTTTTCAGGATGACAGGTAGCTCTCCTGGGGGAAACATGACCATTACACTCTTTCCATTGTTTTTCATGCGGAGAAGAGCGGTAGGTTCCCTTGGAGTAGGGACACCTGTTTCTACACCAGATCCCCCTTCTGGAGCTTCTCCTTTAGTACCTCCCTCCCCACATGTCCCTACTCCAACAGGTTCTAGAGAGGAAATCTTGTAGCTTTTTTGCCGCCGACTGAGGTGCACAGGAATTCTGGCTATTTTCACCACTATCTTCCTCACGCCTAAAAAACGACCTCGTCGTTTACCTCTCATCGAATGGTGGGTCACAGTGTTGCCTTCCCTTCCAAAAGACATATTAACACTATGATTTGGCACCACGTTGGTTGATTTAGTTGCTACTGGTAAAATCTCTAGGGATGAAGCATTCACAACTTCTGGATGCTCCTCTTTTGGTCTAATATCATCTCCTCTCCAGATGTTCACATCCACTTCTTGCTCTTTCTGTTCTCTTTCCCTTTTCACAGTATCTTCTGTGGCTCTGCGCAAACGGGATGACTTTCGAAGGTGACAAGGGAAACGTGGTCGACCAGAACTCCTCAGGGTATACTTCCTCTCAGCCTCTATAGGGGTGGTGACCAGATTGTGGCTTGCACTCGAACTGTGGCATATATCAGGGTTTGCTAATTTATCCACTGGTTTACAGGTGGAAGTGGTTTGTTCTGTCTCTGTCTTACATGTAGAGGCAGGGCTGTGTTGCAGGGCTGAAACATTTTTTGAGTGTTGGCTGGTTTGCGACGGATAGGCTGAATGTGCAGGGGAAGTATATTTTTCAGTTCTGTGAGTTATAGATAAGTCCTCTGGAACAAGAGAAGAGTCCTGCTCCATGATTGAAGAGCTGGAATCTGTGATTCTGTCTGCCTCGGTACATGTGTGCTTGTGCGTTAGCACATCTGTGTCTTTCTGCATGTGGGCATCCATCTGAATGCTTGTGAGAGACTGATGAGAGTTTGACTGTTCTATTCGGGTGTTCTGTTCAAGTAAGTTCGGTTGCTGGTTTGCATGCATCTGTGTGTGCGTGTGCTGCTGAATGTGCACTTGTTCATGTGTGTGCATTTGTTCCACATCGTCCATCTGTCTGCGTCTCCTTGCGCGGCGTTGAAGCTGGTCATCGTGGTTTCGCAGGCCATTAGCCAGTGAAGGAGGCGAATAAAATCCATAGTGTAGTGGAGTGGCCGGACCAGAATCAATGGGCCCTGCTGAAGTGACTCCAGGCCCTACATCTCCTATCCAGGAGCCTTCAGCTTCACTGCAGTCCTCCTCAGCCAGTGCTTCACAAGCCAAACGCACACTTCCAGAGCGCAGACGTCCAGACAGTCGGCTCATTACACCAAAAGTCACAGTCTATACTAATTGTATGTAAGTGAGGCTCCAACCTCTGTGCCTAAGGCTGCTGTTCCTGAGGCTGCAAATATCTAGCTATATTGTACTGTGAATTTGCCGACCAACCCCACTCTCACTCCTTGCTGGGGTTGTGTTGTGTTGTTTGGGGTTGTGAAGAGATTTTATGAGTGGAAAGTCACTGGAAATTACCAAGGAATGTTGGTCTGCAGAGTGAAATAGAAAATAAAATGAACTTCTAACTAAATGCAAATACCATTACAGAAATAATTACAAAATAAAGAGATTTTCATAGTCTCCATCACAAATTTTCATGATTCCTTAACAATAAATGTATTTTTTTCTTACCATTTCTTTAGCTGCAGCCATGTTTTGTGTTATCCCTGTGGGCGAAAGGACAATTGTTACCATGGTGATACAGTTAGAGAACAGCTGTAACCATGGCAATAGAATATGAGTGGAACGGTAACCATGGTTACATAGTTTTCCTACCCAGTTTTCCTCCCGGCTCGAGAAAACAGTCTTCATCATAACAATACAGTTTGTATCACAGTGACCAGACACATTTTCAGTAATATGAAAAGTTACTGAAAAGAAAACTTTTTAAAGCATACATACATAATATATTATTTCTATTTCAGACTTCTGTAATAATGTTTAAACAAAACTTATTCTCTCAGTGTGCAAATTTGCATAGACACACTCCTACACAGGCTCTACAAATGACACTATAATTAGGTCTGCAAATTAATGTGGACAATTTAAAGTCCATCTTATGTACTCTGAGTACTCTGTTGTGTTGTGTGGCGCAACATGTATTAATTAAATTGTAATTATACTCAAGTTATAACAGTGCAGGATAAACCTACTCACAAATGTGATTCCAGGAAAAGCGACACTTTTAATTAGTGCAAAAGGAGCAACACCAAGCTCTTTCTATAGGATATTTCCTCAAGCAGACCCAAGTGGAACTACACTTTAAACATACAAAAAGCAGAGCTGTCTTTCACAAACCTGCACACTGCTCTTTAACACTGTATTATCAACTGAATAACCATAAAAAATGTATGATTGTATAATCATTGCAATCTATAAAAATAATCATAGAATATTCAGCAAATATTCTGGGAAAAGCTTTTCATTTAGAATGAAGTATTTATTGTAGACAAAATATACATATGTGAATCTGTAGCCACTAGTGCAAAATAAAAGAATAATATATTTGCTAAGTACGCATGCCTTCTGAGGCTGCTGCCAACAGCTTTAGTTCTGCATACTGATTACTACAATAAGCTAATATCAATTGTTCTGATTACAGTCCAGAAGTTATCCAATCATGTAGGAAAGCAGTATTTATATTTCTACATGACTAATTTTAAATGAACAGTTTTTTAAAAAAACTGTACATTTTACGTTTGTAACTAATAACATCTACATTGTGTGTGTGTATATGTGTGTGTGGTATATAATAAGCATATGGGAGGCATCTTTACACATGATAGGTATAGGCAGACACATGCGCATACACCCAGGCCTGAACAATGCGGAGGAAAGTTAAATACTGAAGTGGAAAAACTGAACAGCAGAGGGCAGCAGAGGGATGGAAGGATTTGTGTGAGGAGGTTTGGAGCTTTTCCGCACCAGGAGAACACTATGAAAGATGGAAAGAAGTGCTTGTATAGATGGAGTGAGAAGTCCAGGGAGTGAGGTCTTGGCATGCTTTCTCTGCTGCAACAAACCAGTGACAGACAAAACAGAGGAATGCATCCATATTAACCACAAGCATGTGTAAAAGCAGGAGGCTGCTTTTTTGGTAAGAAATATTACAAAGTCAACTAATCACAAACAGACATCTACAGTTGAGAAGTCCATACCCTGGACTCTCTCACAGCCTTCCTCTCCTCTTCTTTCCTTCTTTTCACACGCACACACACACGCACGCACACACACACACGCACACACGCACGCACACACACACACGCATACACA
>JBBIGC010000137.1:12195280-12206620 GCA_037576955.1 Lepidarchus adonis
ACACACACACACACACACACACACACACACACACACACACACACACACACACACACACACACACACACACACATCCAGTATGTGGTAAAATGTTCTTTATAGTATATTATTTACAGGTTTAAATTTTTTATATTATAACCTCATGGTTTAATAGTTCAATAAAAACTTTGACTTTATTAAATAATCATTTGTAATTTGTGATATAGAGTTCATAAGAAAAACAATGTATTTTAAGCTGATGCATGAAAACACAATATGATGAGAAAACTATATAATACAAAATGAACATGACTCAGCAATTTTCATGACTCAACTATCTGACATGTTCCAGCTGAAACACATAGTGAATATACCTGGGTAGGGGACTCTGCCTTTTGTGATGAGTTCCGTCAACAGGATTCCAAATGACCACACATCTGATTTGATAGTAAATTTGCCATAGAGGGCAGCCTCTGGGGCAGTCCACTTTATGGGAAACTTTGCTCCTGTAATTCAATATACAGTAGCAATTAGGCACAACTAGCACAAGCAGTACAAAGTGTAGTATCTCATGTGAATAAAAAACAAAACATGGAGAGTAGAATTTAAATGAAAGAGAATAAAGGGAAAAAAAACAAGAGAAGAAAAAAAAAACAACGCAGTGAAAACAGTACAGTATTGGGTGGAGTCAGTAATGACCTTGTCGGGCGGTGTATTCATTGTCCTCAATGAGCCTGGCCAGTCCAAAGTCAGCAATCTTACATACCAGGTTATCTCCCACCAGGATGTTGGCTGCTCTCAGGTCTCTGTGGATGTAGTTCATCCGCTCTATATACGCCATACCACCTGCAATCTGTTGTAAAGACAATCTTCATGTCTCCTCACTATAAAATATCTTAAAATAAAACTAGCTAAATTAAATAAATAACTTGATTTGCAAGGGATTATGGGAAACTGAGTTTATAAACCTTTAAAAAACCTTTAAAAAAGACAAAAAAGTTAGTGTATCAATTGCAATATTTTAAGTCTTTTAAATTGTTTCCTTAAAGTACAAAATAAAACATTTCTTTTAGCAACTAAAATTTTTTTATTTATTTCAAGGGCACAGAGCTCCCATTCTGAATATCTACCACTCATCAGGGCTTAGCTCCAACCTTATTCTAACACCTCAGATTCAAGTAATAAGGATGTCTGAATATGTGAGACAGGTGTGCAATCACAGGCTGGTAGATCTATTCAGTGTAGATTGGCAGCCCTGTTGAATGGCATCATTAAGAAGAACTCTATTGGGCACCTTTATTTATATGACTTTAGCATAAATCAGATTTATATAGCAGGTTTTGATGCAATGAGTCATTGTTGCAGGATATCAAGAAAGAAACAGTTTCAGTTTAACCTGTGCAGCCATGTCCACTAGTTGAGGCAGTTTTAGACTTCTGCCTTCACCATCTTTGAGGAAATCCAACAAGCTTCCTGAAACACAAACATTAGATATGAATATGATCAACCTCAGTTTTAATCTAATTTGAAATTTTTAACTGTGTCTACACATACTTTACCTTGACTCATGAACTCTGTGATGATGTAGATGGGTTCCTCTGATACCACAGCATAAAGCTGCACAAGTTTATCATGTCGGAGTCTCTTCATGATCTGAGCCTCATCCAGGAAGGCCTCTGGAGACATTGTGCCTGGTTTCAGGGTCTTCACTGCTACTTTAGTAGTGCCATTCCACGTTCCTAAACAAAGACAGAGCCAAAGTGATCCAGTCTGACCAACACATGAGATTTTCATGAGTACGTGCAAATTAATTAGAAGACAAGTCCAATGATTTTTCTCAAAAAGGTATTTTTTCACTTTCATTTTTTCCCTTTGTAAATCTCAAAAATTCATAATTTTGTCTTGACTGTGAGTATTTGTAACATTTTATGGAAAAATAAATTTATAGCAGCGAAACATCTTAGTAATCTTCAGACAAGTCAGTCCACATTTACCACTGTGTAGCATCCCCTCTTCTTTACCAATAGTCCATAAACATCTGGGAACCGAGGAGACCAGTTGCTGGACTTTTAGGTAAAGAATGTTTCCCATTCTTGTCTGATCTGTTGCAGGAAGGCCAGTTCAACACCTGGACTCCTACTTATATACAAATCTGTAAGCTGTCAATGGCATGTGTAGGGGCAATGGTGGCCTAGAACCTTGCCCTTGGGACTGGAAGGTCACAGGTTCAAGTCCCAGCTTGGTTTCGTCCCGCTACACTGCTCCCCAGTTGACAGCTGCCTTCTGCTCCATGTGTGCACGTGTGATGTGTTAAAGGCAGAGGTGACATTTAATTAGTCACTTTTACTTCACTTCAATCCCATAGGCCCTGTACTCAAGAAGAGAGATACAGGCTTTTGAACTAAGTGCTGATAACAAGCTGGGTGGTCCCTTTCCTCTTTAGTCTAGAGGATGTGATGTCCGTGTTTTCCAAAAACGATTAAGCATTTTTTTATTTGTCTGACCACAGAACAGTTTCCCACTTTGCCTCAGTCCATTTTAAATGAGTACTGACCCAGAGAAGACAGCAGCTTTTTTTTCACAACAGTTTTTTGCAGATTGGTGAACTAGAGTCTGCCTCCTTAAGATGCTCTTTTTATACCCAATTGTGTTACTTGCCTGATGCCAATTAAAATAATTAGTAACAAAATAATCTTCCAGCTGTTTTGCTTTAGTATCACTTACTTTTCCAGCATTTTGTTGCCCCATTATAATTTTTTTTTAGATGTGCTGCTGCTATCAAATTCAAAATGGGAATATAATTTTCAAGTAATAGTATTATGTTGCTCTTTTAACATCTGATATTTTACCTATGTTCTATTATCCATAAAATATGGGTTTATGTGATTCCATTGAAAATAATTGAATTCTTTTTTTTTTTTTTTTTACATTTTACAAAGTGTCCCAACTTTTTTGGAATTGTGGTTGTATAAGAATGAATCAGAAAAAGTCATACAACAAGCCAGGGATGAAATGTTACTGAGAGATACAAACAGAATGTGGTCCTTTTTGTGTTGTATCTTACATTACAAGTACTCATTTCATTTTGACTGAAATCCTATGAAGATTTTGATATTTTGAACTTTTTGAGAAAAAACAGTGGATTTTACTTTGGACAAGAAACAATGAGCAAGTGATGAGAAGTAGAGGATGACTAAAGCAGTGTGACAGAATAGTAATATGTGGTGGCAGCATCACATGTTAAGGCAAGAAGATGCTTGGACAAAATAAAGAATAGAAAGCCCTAAAATTGGATATTTCACACAAACTCTTCTTTTTCAGTCTGTAGTTTAGAACACAGGAACTGTGCTTTTCATACAATAGTACAAAACTATCAAAATAATTTTAAACACTTAAATCTCTGGACACAATAATAAAATGCCTAACAGGACCAAACACTAGATTAATGACTTTTCATGCTGAATATTCACTAAAAGCATAATTTTTACTTTCTGTCTCAGGAAGGGAGCTGTGTATATGGGCAGTGATGACAGTCCCTGGTTTACATCATGAAATTCATAAGGCTCAAAACAGGAGAGAAACACAGAAAGAGACAATTTAAGCGTACTAAAACCAGGCAAGTTGTTCAGACAGAGCCTCCTTCACACACAGGCAACAGCGCCGACGGTAGCGTGGACAGACACTGGCTCCAGACATTGAGGCTATTGGGTAACTGTGGGTAACCATCTCACCCATCCATACGTCCCCAAAGCAACCCTGACCCAACTTCCTCTGGAGCGCCAGTGTTTCTCGTGAGATCTCCCAGGCATCCCGCCCCAAACCGAGTGTCTGGGGTGTTGAATTGGGACATGGCTTGGTTAAGAAGTAACATAAACCATCATGACTACCTGAAGGAGGCAATGAGAGAGAAAAAGGGAGAAGGAGGGAGGGAAGAGGGTGGATGTGGAAGAAGAATGAAATGAGGTTGCATGCAATAATACAAGTGGGGGAGGTAGAGAACAGTAGCTGCACCGCCTTATGCTTATCTTCTAAACCACACAGGCACACAGTCCTGCCTGCCACAGTACTACAGTTTGACAGCTCTGCTCAAAACGTAGCATAAACATTTTTTAATCTAGAATTTTGAGTGCTCTGTATTAAAATTCATTTGGAAAAAAATACTAATTTAAAACACATGTATATATAATTTTTTTTTACACATATATATAAAAATATATATTGAGTTTAGATGCTAAAGCTGTGCAATGCCCATTCTCTTCCTTGGTTGCATGGCCCAGTTCAGTGTGGCTCCTACCCATCCACACTTCACCAAATTGTCCATTGCCCAGTTTCTTAATGAGCTGCAGTGATTCCCTCGGTATCTCCCAAACATCCTTAGTCTTCACTGATAGGTCAGCTAACTTAGGCATACCCCGCCTACAGCTGCCCATCAAATTGCAGCATAGTCCTGCTGCACGCTCTGAGTCACATGAAGAGAAATGGCAGGAGAAACAGAGACACACATGCAGAGACATTCAGAGTAAGAGAGACATAGAACAACGTAAAAACGGGGAGGGATACATTTTAAAATGTGTTACAAACAGCAGACATTTTTTAAAACAGAAATGCAGTCACATTTAAATGTACACAAGAAGCAAACACACACAAGCATATACACAACAATGACTTGTACCTTCAGCAGGGGGCGACAGATTTTGCTGGAACTGTGTCTTCACACTTATGTGGAAATGGTCGTCACACATTTTCTCATGAGTGTGGGTGGTGTGAGTGTCTATACATTTTTGTGTGTGTAGGTATAACTATAAAATCCTGACTAAGGTCAACAATCAATCTAGACATGACAGAGACTTTCAAATGAATAGACAGAGAAAAGGAGACAAACGAGTAAGCACAAACTGAGTATACAGAAGAACAAGCAATAAAGAATGAATTCTGTACATCAAGGACAATAAAAGAGGAAGAAACAGAAAAGATCAGTAGTCAAACCGAACTTAATAACTTAAGGTCATGACTGTTACCACAATAACTGACCAGTAACTGATCATTTACGATAAGGCAGAGGGGAATTCACTTACAAATCCTCAATAAACTCATTTTAAAGGCATTTGTAAATCATTAATTCTAGGTTTAGAATTCAAATAACAATCAAATAAACAAATTTACACAGTTTTCTGCTTACGTAACATATTTTCAGTCATACAAGAACTGTTAACATTTCAAATTAACATTCTATCTTTAGATAGACACCGGAGTGACGTGGCGAACATTGCTAACAAACACTTAAATATTCACCCAAACATTGTAAATAAATCCCTGAAACTTATCTTAAATAGCACCTAGTTTTTAAATAATAAAATCAATTGTTAATACAAAGGAAACTGATCTAAGATCAATTCCCTTTATGATGATAGTTCCATTTATAGTTTAGAGTCATTTTTATATCCTAAACCACATCAACAGATCTACATCAACTTAACAAAGAGCTGTGTGTCATTTGAGTGTTTAAGAGAAGTTATGGTGATGTATTTTTATGGAAACTATTTATATTAGGTGTTGTTTAGCAATGTTAGCCTCGTTGCTACAGTGACAGTTCACAGTAATAAAAATTGTTACTCCAAACAGATAAATTACATCTAAATTGCATGGGTTAGAAATGCACTAAATTCAATTCAATAATTGAAGTGTGGGCCGACTTTGGAGTTTAAGTTATTCTTAAATAAGTATGTTTATTTCTGGGACTAAGAATTATCAAGAATTATTATCAGGGCCTGGATCTCTGTTAGCATTTGGAAAATAATTTACAATTTGATCAAGCTTTACAGTTGCCCATTAGATTGAATGCAAACTTTTTACTGGTAGTGTAGATTATGGACATAACAAACACAGAGTTTGCAGTCACTACTAACAGTGAAATTTTACATGGTTGTGTAAATGTTATAACATCTACAATAACACAGCACTCAGTGTGTTTTAGTGTGCATATGTGTAGGCAGAGACGCATCGGCTGACCTGAATAATGCTCCACCAGCTGCTGAACAGTTTCAAACTGACTTCGTGTGGTGATATAATATCCACCATTATCAAGCTTCCTAATTTTATAATGCTTGACGTGGTCACCCTTCGCATCATCCCAGTCTCTGATGGACAGAGAATATGCTCCTAAGGAAGAGGCAGTGAAAGAAAGGAAGGGATGGTGTTAAGATATATTTTAACAATAATTATTAGTTTTGTATGAACCTTAAAAAAATAATACAAATAATAGAAGAGATTTACCTTTTGTTGTCTCACTCTCTCTTATTAAGAAGGTCCCCCTGGGGTTGGTCTGGCCCAGGAGCTGTCTCTCTGCATCCTTGCGGCCCATCTTACCAAAGTACCACCTACAGGAAAACACAAACACGATTACCTGCTGAATAAAAAGTGTGAATATAAGGATTTTGTCTAAAACTATGGTCAACAAGATAAAGGTGCACAAGGTATGTAATCATTATTGTGACAAATTACATAATGTGCTTTAATAATGTTTGTTTTTGCAGTGTATCTTGGGTATTTTATCTTGTAAATTAATTTACTACTCACTACATAATGTTAGAAATATGTCATTGGTTTCACCAAAACAACAAAAAATCTTTTAAATAATAGGTCTAATAAAACAGCAATTAATACTGCAGTTTGTGTGTGTGTGTGTGTGTGTGTGTGTGTGTGTGTGTGTGTGTGTGTAAGACTCACTCCTCAGCCTGTATAGAATCCACTGGGGCCACATAGTTACTAGGAATGTACCCAGACCTTCCTGTGTCCAGAGAGTGGGCCTCCCACCAGTCACCCTCTCTGTGAAAACGAGAGAAGCACATGCGACACCTGCACTGTACCTTCTTATATACATAAATCTGTATTGTCTATACCTGAAGAAGATGTGAATCAGAGTTTTCTGCAATTAACTCACGTGTTATTGATAATTTGAAATTTTTCCCCCTTCTGAAAAGTCAGATCATCTTCAGTGCGAGCATCATAATCATACAGCGCTATGAAAAGTGTCACACCTCCACCTGTGGTTGCCCATTCAAACATAAACACAGATGCCCATACATTGGATTAGCAGACATAATGTGGGAACATGAGTTCATCTTCAGTTTGACACTTCCTGCTATGCTGGGGTACTTAGTTTGTGCTTTTAATATTTTTCATCTTGCAGTGTTTAGTTGCAACCCTATTGTATTCATTTTTTTAGAATTGTCTTTTACTTTTCAGTAATAATTTATTGTTTCATTAAAAAAAACATTTGATTGTTGTACTTTAGTTATTTTTAATTTCTTCTGTATCTTTTGGGAAACCACTTATTGGAAAAACATTTATTTATCTGAAATGCACTTCTAAATGTAAATGCCAATTAAATAAATGTAGGACTCCCTCTGCTAAATTCACACACTTATACACACCTGTGAAAGCTGTAGAACGGGGCTGACTGGTGTTGGAGGGAAAACAGACGCTGGGACCAGGGATTGTGTTAGGGAAATCATTGTAATTGGGAATAAGGCCCATCCCTGGGTTGGGGATGGGGTCTGGAATATAACGGTTGTCCACATGAGCTTTGCCCTCTGTGCCACACGAGTCAGGATTTGACTCTGTGGATGCTTTGGAGGCCTTCCTCAGCTTACAACAAGCACAGCCCATAATAATGCTGCTTCTCACAGAACAGAGCTCATCACCCTAGAAACAGATCTGCCCATAGAAAGTAGGAGGCAGAAGTATGTTAGAAATCAAAATGAATGCAACACAAATTACAGCCTTGAAGGTTTTAGCAACATGGTGACGAATGAACTGGTGTACTTTCCTAAGTTGAATTGCTGAAAGTGTTGCAATATTTGCTAACAGATAGAGAGGACAGTGACAGCAGAGCACAGTTATAATGTGATAATTATTTTTCTGCAACATAAATACATATTTGGGAGTGGCTTTGTTTATTCATTATCGTCCAGTTATTAATGTTTTAGGATTTTAAAAACTACTATGAAACTTATGCTTCATAATTATGAGAGTTAGGAACTGAAGTATTGACTTACATATGACCAGAACAAAGCAATTCATAACAAACATTGTGTTGGTGTGCAAAGGTGACTGCTAAGACATGTTCTCTCATATTCACAATGGGTAGCCGGGTTTATCAACAATTCTTCTAAACATTGCATTTGTTGGATAAGAGTGCACTGGCCTGTAGAGATGAACTTTTTATGAAACAATTACTTGTTTGTCATCCTTAATAAATAATATGACAATATATAATGAACATCTTACCAAAACTCAAATCATCTGTCCATCCACACCATCTCCCTATAGAAAAAGTATGAGATAGAGAGAAAGAGAGAGAGAAAGTGAAAGAGATGTATAGGGTTGGTGACTCTGTGGCTTCCTCTTTCAGCCCCCCTTGCCCCCCCCAACACACACACACACAGGGAAAAGGGAAGTTCTTTCTGTCTAGCACAACATTCCCCTTTCACATGTACCTATCTCAATACTGAGAGAGAGAGAGAGAGAGAGAGAGAGAGAGAGAGAGAGCGCCTCTTTATCTGAGTGACCATCAGTGGAGCAACAGGATGTCAGTGCTACCCATGTTTCCTGTCCGAACCTCTAATACCTCCCCCATTTCCTGCAGTGAGAGGACACAGTGCACACTGCAAAAAAAGTCTACACTCCCATCCAAGCCCAACAACACCCCCACCCCTAAATACTGTACAGCCACGCACAGATACACACACACAGATGCATGTGAGTTCGGACACTTTAGTAACGCATAGACATGAAATGAAAGACAAGTTGCTGCTTCAGTTTAAATAGATCGACCCAAGAACAGATCACCATCACCACACTGTCTAACCACAGAGTGAGACACAGTTTGCTTATGATCAGCATGTGAATAAACAGAAGTGGTAAGAGCATTCGCAGCATAAAACATCTGCTGAAATGGATTTTTGTATTGTACTGCTAACATGTATTAGCAGTTAGTAAATAGCAGTAGTAGTAGAATTAATATTTAGTTCCATGTTATAATTGTTAAAACACTGTATATAAAATTATATAATATACAATTGTAATTAATAACATTAAAAAGAATTACACAAATTTTGGGTTTAAGGCCGGGGCAGCTGTTGCAGCTAAAAGGGAACAATATGCTAAACATTGAACACTGTTTATCTGCCTGAAGAGCTCTTTCTATCTGGTCTTAGTTAGGCAATATGACTTTATCATTATCGCAATAAACTGTGGTCACAATATGATTTTCAAAGCATATTGTGATATTGTTGGCACTTAAACATTGTTGAATGTCATGTTTAATTTCAAATAGAGCATTATCAGTCTCACTTAAGTAAACATATGGTACTGTGGGGTGAATAAACACTATAAAAATAATTTCTACTCATATATGGTTTTTTTCAAATATGGTACTATTCATTGGTTTCGTCTTGATGATGGAAAAATACATATAGTGACAGTTTTTTTCAGTGTATTGTGATATAATATTTTTGCCATTTCACCCACCTCTAATACAGCTGCTCATGTCTTATGCCCAGCTTATGATTTTGTGCCCCTTGAGGCTCTCTTGGAGAATTCTAAATGTAAATTAAAACCCCAGTCTGACTGTCAAGCCTGTATTGAATGGCTAATTACACCTCTCTGTCATATATAAATATATCTCTTTACATTACTGTTAAAGTAATATCACCACAAAAGTATATAATAACCTTTTTAATTCTTTTTGTATACATTTTCAATTGGTGTTCAGTGAAGCAATAGAGCTGTAAACATCAAATGTAAATGTAATAACGACCTAATTAAATGTCATTTCATTTAAATAAAAAAGACACAATGAAAAACTATTATCCAGTAATACAACAATAGTAATAACTAAATGAGATTTTGTTTTAAAATCTTACTATAGAAAGCATTATGAGTTTGAGTTTGATTTTGGCATTTCTCAACTATGCATGGAGATTAGTAAACTGTTACATTTCTCTTGAAGACCTGCAACAGTGTGAAAATTCTTAGAATCAGCTTTCAAACCAAAATGGCATAAATAGTTCCACTTCGCTGTGTACTGGGTGAAAAAACTTTAATTACCACAGAAATAAAAGCATTCTACTTCACTTGATACAGGAAGAGACTTGTACAGCACAAGTTAAAATAACTGCTTGGTCTAATAATATGATTGTAAGGCTGTTAATACCAAGAGGTTTGTAATTCTTTGACTAATTTGAAATAATACTTTCAAAACATAAGCGCAAAACCATATTGGATTTTAGTCAACATTAATTCAGTAAAATGTGTGTTACCTTCTAGCTCTCAAATGGCACTGCATGAAAAACCATCATGCTACCTAGGTAAATATAGCCACATAATGAAGAAACAAACTTCACAGTCAAACCATGAAATGCTGCAGGACAGATTTCCTTCCATGTATTTACCCCCATAACAACAGCTCACCAACCCCACTTCTAGCCAAATTTAATGAGGATTGATTAATAAAGCACAGTGCACAAAGCTTTGTGGAAGCTCGTAGGGTAATTCTGTTTTGGTCATTCTTTAGTACTTGTGTAGACCTGCAATAATTGAAGTATGTTGCCTGTGTCTATAGCTAACACAGCTATATTGTGCTAATATAAAATCATATTATTTTTAAAGTTGTGAAAATGTCTGGATAAATGCATATTGCATGTTTTAAAACTCTTTATGCATAACTGTAAGTACAAGGGTTTTTTTATTTTTACAAAGCATAGTTCATGTTCATGTAGAAAGTACAGCCATTAAAAATGCTCCTGTCACTACAGTGAAACACAAATAAAACAACAATTATCATGGTACAAAGCTTCATTGTTTACAACAAGTTCTAAAGAGGCAATTAAAATGAGAAAACTATAACCTAGACATTACTCTTTGGTATATTTGGTGAAACTGAAAACAGAAAGTAAGAAAGGACCCGATGAAGACTACAGGAGGGAAGAGCAGGTGATGAAAGAAGAAAAAGAAGACATGTTGACGGCAGCCCACTGCTCCGCATGTGCGCGTGTGATGGGTTAAATGCAGAGAATAAATTTCCCACTTGTGGGACTATCAGGTATAATAAAATAAATGTAAAAATCATATCTCTGGATTGATGCACACTGTAAATTTTAATAGTATTTAAGTTGTAAACAACAATGTTTTAATAACAAATTTAAATGATTTCAAATTATAGGTTTGTAAACTTAACTTCAATTTAACTGGTTTCCTTTTACCCCGTTCAAACTTATAAGGGATAATAAAATAAATGTAAAAATCATATCTCTGGATTGATGCACACTGTAAATTTTAATAGTATTTAAGTTGTAAACA
>JBBIGC010000137.1:12213789-12228242 GCA_037576955.1 Lepidarchus adonis
AGAGAGAGAGAGAGAGAGAGAGAGAGAGAGAGAGAGAGAGAGAGAGAGACAATGGAAAAGTCTGTCTTAGGAATAGGAAGTCAGGTGTCACAAACACGGCCACTTCCTTTTTCCACATGATGTCAGTTTCCTCCAGCAAGCGATTTCACATTTAACAGACTGAGATTTCATTATCAGTCCTGTATTCAGAAAACACCTAAAACAATGTCTTCATTACGGCTGTTCACTTTGTATTAAAAAATAACATGTTAAATACACTTTTGCTGTTCCTACAGTAGAACAAACAACCACTCCGACCAAGTTTGGTTTTGGACAATTTCCCCAGTAACATGGAATAGAGACAGAGCCGCGCCCACTTCCTCCCACAGCACCATGGGGGTTTTAGGCAGGAAGTGACCTCGTAAAGAACAGGAAGTGATGAACCCCATAGCCTAATCTTGTCCCAGTGACATTCCATTCTGTTTTTCACTAAAGGGTGTCAACTTTCTCCACTCTTTTGCTGTTATTACACTACCCAGGTTGTGAATGCTAGTTACCCAGTAGCTTATGTGGCAGGTGTCAGTACTTGTGGGCAGTGTCATCCAAAGAATTCATTGTGAAAAATATAACTGACCAGGAACATAACTGCACTGGGGCCACTGCAGGACACCATGACCAGAGGAGGGTAAAGTGGATTAAGGCCAAACAAATAACAAAGTATTGTTACTTTAATTAAACAACGACTTACATATATGTTAAATTAACTATAAAATACACTGATGAAGCATCAGGGGACTCAAAGTGCTCACCTCTCTGAACAAACTGCAGAAGGGGTCTTCTTAGTATGTCCTATCTGCATAGAAACTGAAGTAAGATGCTGCTCTTCTCTTTTAGGGATTCTTTTGCTCTAAAAACAAAACAATGACGCTGAAAAGAGAAAAGTGAGAGCAATGAATCGTCAAAAATGCTAAACCAACAGAGAACAATAAATTTACAGCCCAGAACAAGAAATTATTCAGGTGGAACCAAGTAAAACTGGACTCCTATCCTTACAACCGTGCATGAGCAAGGTTTAGCTGTCAGTCCACCCAAAATGTTTTTTGAGAACATGGAACTGAGGAAATGTCACTAGTTCCTGCCCAGCACTGTGTAACAGTGCCACAGCAAGTGATAAGGCTCGTCCTGGATTCAGGTCAGCCATTTCTAACAAGCGCAGACCAGACAGACATGTATGTACAGCAGTAACACCGAACCAGCTTCAGGGACCCTTCCTGACAGGGGTCACCCCCAGTCAGCCCCCACTGCTTTCACAATACTCTCTCTCCATCTCTGTCGCCCACGCGCACAGTCACACCGACACTACAGCTAAAGCAAAAGCTGCCGTCGTATGAAGTAGTGGTTGTATGTAAATCTGCTACCATAACTTTGCTGTAGAAGAAGCTAGTGGTAAATAAAGAGGACAATTAGTCTAGTACTTTCACATGCGTTTACCAAGCATCAACAATCAAGACTGCAGCCCAGCCGGGAAGTTATACGGCGGAAAAAACACTGTAACAAGTAGACCTGGGTAACAGTGCCCTTCCTCTCTGTCAGGGCAATAAGACAATAAGGCACCACGGTCTTATTTACCTCGCGGTCAAATAACGGCTCACACTCACCTGAATGAGTCTTCACAACGCACGCTCGCCGTGTCTCTTTTGAACGCGAAGAGTAAAAGTGGCGCTCAGAGCCGCCACGGATGACCCACGGATGCGCTCGCGCCCTGTCCGGAAGGGTTGAATTGTGCGCGCACTGTTCTTGTCCGGCGCGCGTGCAAGGGCGGACCCAGCTCCCATCGCACTCTATAGAATTCACCTCACAGCCATAGCCACACCTCCATGCAGGACAAAAAAATGCGCACACGGCGTTATTTTGTCCTAAAGTCCTTAACCTCGTCACGTTTGGCGACTTCTCCTGAGCTATTAGTGGCCAATATAGACAAGGAGCTGCCTCGAAAAATATATGTCAGTCGCTTAGTCTTAGCAAACTTTGACTCCATATTGTCACCGAAAGTCTCATTAGTCTGCCTTACAATGTTTATTAAATAAAAGTATCTTTTTCTTCATCTTTAAAACAAAAATGAGTCAATTCAGGTTACAAAGTCTTATGTCGCCCTCTAGTGGTCACATACAAAAACTTTACCATCTACTCATAGTCTGCCGAGGCCCAGAAGAAAATTGTTTTGGTAGTAATATATTGTTATTTATTTTTATCATATTTTTGTAATGATGGTGATACTGTTGGTTTCTGTTGAAATTTCTTTTCATATCAGATGTAGGAAACATATGAAACACAAACAACACAAACAGCACATATAATTTCAGAAAAAAATTATTAAACTGCATTATGCACATTTGAGAGGCAACTAAACTAATCCAGTTTTTGGTTTTATTCTGTATATGTACATGTAAAGTTGTGAGGTCACTTTGAGTCTGCACTAACAACAGATCAACAGGATGCACGTTTCTGTTTTTGAAACATGCAAAAACATGTTCCATTTAATACAATTGTCAAAACTCTTCACTTGACTTAGAGGTCTGAGAAAAATGTCCCGACAGATGACCAAAACCAATTGCTGAGGCATCAGGGTGGTGCAGGCTTACAGAAAAAATGTTCTTGTTTCATGCCACATGTGCTTTTCTGTGTGGTTTTCAAGCTTTCCTAATGTTTGCATTGGTTTTCACTGTAATTCAGTTCACATGTCAGTTGATCTAATGTTGTTGCTGATCAGTGCCTATAATTCTCATTACCTGGATTAAGAGAAACAAAAATGCATAACAGAAATTGTTAGAAATTCCCCAGAATGGAAAACAATGTAATTGCAAGGTTCTGTTATTAAAGAAAGGGTGTACATACTAAATAGGAAACTTAAATGTTTTATTTACTTAATGTGTGTTTAGTTTATTTTTTATTGTTTTGTTTACTGATTTTTTTCTGACACTGAAAAATGTATTTGTATTAAATGGCCTTTAAATAGAAATCAAATTAATTGAATGCAGAGTGAATATCTTTCATCATTCACATTTTGCCGGCCATCCACTACCATATTTATTAGTGGTCAGTCTCTCACCACAGGACCATCATTCTTCACATGCTAATAAGTGAGTTACCTATACGGCAGGTGTTTTCAATATACTGGAATGTTAATGTTTGACCTCTCAATCCATTATGCATAATAATAAGATCAAACATTGTAAAAATATATTTTATTTGACATAAAAATACATTTAAGACATTGCACCGAAAACAAAAACAGAACATGCTTTCCCTCCAGTAAACTGGCCAAGAAGCACGTACCATAAGCCAAAATTATGAATCCAGTCCTTAAAGACAAAGCCCACACATTGTCTCCAAAGCCACAGAACACCTGATACGAATATCCACAACTCTGATAAAGTGTGCTGGGAGCTGTAAAACCTGAACTGTAGGAGGGTCCCAGAAGACCAGATTAGAATGCACTGTCAAAAAACTCAAAGACAACAGAGAAAGCCTCACGCATATATCTCACCTATACATTCATCAGCTCACGTGCCCACACACAAGGGGAGTGTGAAAAATACTGCACAGAAGAAAATACACATTCACAGTATAAGAAAAAGGTCACCGGGGGAAAGATTTTACACAAAAAACAATGTTTCTCATTCTCAACCATGACCAAGCAGCAACTGAAACAAAGACACAAAAAGAAGAAGAAGAAGAAGAAGAAAAAAAAAAAAAAACCACAGAAACACACTTGTATGTGTGTCTTTGACTAAACTGTGTTTTGTGGGAGTGTTTACTAATTTACATAAATCTTTCTAATGCTCACTCTATGTTATGACAAAAGTGTAAATGTTTGCTACACTGGGGGGTTGAAGTAGTGTCTTTAATGTCATAGCATTTTTAATGTTCACCCAGCATTTCACTGCTTACATAGTTTAGTGTTTCTGAGTTAAGTCATGTAACGGGTGATTGCTCTGAGGGCATAAAGCAAAGCTGCCTGCAGTCGTGCCTCCATCAGCAGCAGATTCACATGAATCTAGAGTGTGAGAAAATGTGAGAGAGAGAGAGAGAGAGAGAGAGAGAGAGAGAGATTAAACAAACAGAGAAAACAATTAATTAAATTCTAAGAATAATACAGCAAATATCACAATGAAATGAAGGATCGTCTCATTTTCTATACTATAGTAGAACCACTCAGAATGCAGTAAGATGGCATATTATAACGTAAACTGACACACTGAGAGTTCACAGTGTGATAAGCAAAAAAATATTACATAAACTCCAAACCTATATCTTCTATACAGCGTATAATTATCCACAGTGAAATGTCCTGTACTGACATGCGCTGAAAGGCATTACTCCAAAAAACAGATTACACTTTGCAAATGCACACAGGGACAAAGACCCTAATTTCTGGAGACATGTCCTATGGTCTGATTAAAATAAAATTTAACTGTTTTACATTTGGAGAATAAAGAGGGAAGCCTTCAAACCTGGAAACACCATCTATACTGTGAAGTACGAAAGTGGCAGCATCATGTTGTGGGGTGTTTTGCTGTAGGAGGGACTGACTGGTGCACTTCACAAAATAGATGCATCATGAAGAAAGAACAGTATGTGGAAATATTGAAGCAGCATCTCAAGACATCAACCAGAAAGTTAAAGCTTGGGCGCAAATGGGTTTTATAAATGGACAATGGCCCTAAACAAACCAAAGTTGGTTACAAAGTGGCTTAAGGACAAAGTGGCCATCACAAAGCCCTGATCTCAATCCCATAGAAAATTTATGGGCAGAGCTGAAAAGACGTGTGAGAGCAATTCGGCTTACAAACCTGACTCAGTTACACCAGTTCTGTCAGGAGAAATGGGCCAAAATTCCAGTAAACTAGTGTGAGAAGTTTGTGGAAGGAAACTCAAAGCGAGTCAAGTCATACAGTTTAAAGGAAATGCTGTCAAATACTAAGCAAATGTATGCAAACTTCTGACCTTGATAAAAAAAATAAAACATACAGTAAAAAATTCTCTCACATCATTGACATTTAGCATATAGAAATGATGTTGGGAATCCCACTTGACCCAAAACAGAAACGGTTTTGTCCGATTTAATATCAGACCATGAGGAAAAAATTATATGTGTCTTTTTATACAGTGTACGTAAACATCTGGTTTCAACTGAACTATTAAACCAAATCTTCTCCATTACATACCTTTTCTGAATGACGGAACTGTCTCCAGAAAGAGGAATACATTCTAAGTGTGGTCTTCTCTGGATGACAGGCAACAGTCTTTACAAACACCTTCAGACTACGTTCTAGTAAGTGGTTGACTTCACCATAGTCATAGTCATCATATCTACACAGACAGACAAACAAACATGTTTATTCCAGCTTGTGGCACAAAGGGCTTTAATTAGATTTACATCTAACTTCCAGTCTTAGAAAAGGCAATATTCTGTTCATAAGATTTGCACTATGAATAAGGATTAGAAGCAGTTTATAGGGAACAAATGAAAACAAGCAATACAAAACATCATTTTAATTTGGAATGAGATCCACTTCCCACAATGAACTTAATTTTCATATAACAGTGGATTAACAATTATTGTTTTGTTTAGGTAAGCCTTACATAATAATGCAACAGAGGTTGGTTTAATGATGCTGTTCAGTTCATTTAATAGTATTATTAAACATTTTTGCTTCTTTTTTAACAATTCCTCACAGAAAATATTTTTGGGGATTAACCAACTGCTAACCACAATTTAAAATATGTGGCATTTTCACTTTACTTTGTTCCTGCTTACTTCCCTGCACTGTTTCTAATCCCTGACTAAGAAGTTCTCATGTGTCTCCATCAGTAATATGACCACATATTCATAAATGTTAACATTAGAATCTGTCTGACCTGATGCCGTAGATGCAGTGTATATAGTTCCAGAGTGCTTTGCGTAGGGTAGAGGTGTCCACTTGTGTGTGCATGGCCATAGTGTGATAAGTTAGTGCACACACCACCTGAAACTTCTCATCCAGTAACTGAGCCATCTCCCCATAAAGCCTGTTCATCAGGGAAAAGCCATGGTCTTCCCACGAGTAATCCTGCATGCAAACACAAACAAAAGTCCATACATATCAATACTGAGGCAGAATATTCAGCAGATAAATATTATAATATGCACATGTGTTTGTGAAAGCCTGACAGATAAACCATTTCAGCTATTCAGTACAAGCTGAACATCATCATAGTTAAGATAACAGCATATAAATGAATCAGCAGCCAACTTTTAGCATGAGGAGAACATGGAAAATCATTTATTTAAAGAAAACCACTAAGAATCTTGCCTCCAGTGTTACAATATATATTTATACTTAAGAGTTTTTGCTGTTTTTAAATGTAGGAAAAATAGACAAGAATGTAAATTGGCAAAGCATAGTATTTTTAATTTTTGACCAATTATATCAGCGCAGAAAAAAGGCCAGAGTGTTCATGTGTATGTAATGCACCTGAGCTCTCATGGTTGGTGGTGACTGCTCTCCTCTTGGACTAAAGTCTTGATAAATAAAATCTGGCTCCTGAACAAATCGTGAGATTGAATCTGGGATGGCAGAATGCACCACTGTAAGAAAAAACGAGAAAAGGTTAGTGTCATTATGTGTGTTGAGGGGTGTGTGGGTTTGTGGAGTACACAAACAGGCTATTAATAGTAGTAACCTTCTGCTGGTTCTAATAAACTCTCTGTCCTTTCTCTCTCAAAACGAGTAACCATCTCCTGCAGAGTGAACTCTTCATCTTGCTGCTGAACCATCATCATTTTCTCCATCAACAGCTGCACTTCATTGACAGCCTCAGACCACTGTGGAAGACAGAACACTCACATGAAAGACGTGTTAATATTAAAATCTAATTAACTAATCTCTGCCTGCACTGTACATAAAATATAACATTTTTTAGCATTTTTATTGTTGGTAGATCATTTTGACTTGGTCATTTTAAAAGTAGCTTGCAAGCCAAAAAACTGTGGGCACCCCTGATATATATAATACACTCATACACACAGTGGTGTGAAAAAGTGTTTGCCCCTTTCTGATTTCTTTTTTTCCCCATGTTTGTCACACTTAAATGTTTCAGATCATCAAACAAATTTAAATATTAGTCAAAGACAGCACAATTAAACACAAAATGCTGTATTAAAGTGAAGGATTTTATTATTAAGGGAGAAAATAAATCCAAACATACATGGCCCTGTGTGATAAAGTGATTGCACCCCCTGTTAAAACAGAACAGTGGTTCATGTCACCCAGGCCTGATTACTGTCACATCTTTTCTAAATCAAGAAATACCTAAAAATAAGACCTGCTTGACATATAGAAGTAAACCAAAAGATCCTCAAAAGCTAGACATCATTCTGAGATCCAAAGAAATTCAGGAACAAATGAGAAATAACTTAATTTAGATCTATAACGCTGGAAAAGGTTATAAGGCCACTTCTAAAGCTTTGGGACTCCAGCAAACCACAGTGAGAGCCATTATCCAAAAATGGTGAAAAGATGGAACAGTGATGAACCTTCACAGAAGTGACCGGCCGACTAGATTTTCCCCAAGAGCGCAGCAACGACTCATCCAAGAAGTCACAAAAGACCACAACAACATCCAAAGAACTCCAGGCTTTCAGTTAAGGTCAGTGTTCATGACTCCACCATAAAAAAGAGACTGGGCAAAAATGGCCTGCATGGCAGAGAGCACAGACAAAAACCACTGCTGAGCAAAAAGAACATTAAGGCTCATCTCAATGTTTCCAGAAAACATCTTGATGATGCCAAAGACTTTTGGGAAAATACTCTGAAATTGCTGGAAGGTGCGTGTCCCATTACATCTGATGTTAAAGTTACATCGCATCTCAGAAAAAGAACATCATACCAGCAGTAAAATATGGTGGTGGTAGTTTGATGGCCTGGGGCTGTTTTGTTGCTTATGGACCTGGAAGACTTGCTGTGATAAATGGAACCATGAATTCGGTTGTCTACCAAAAACTCCTGACCATCTGTTCATGACCTTAAGCTGAACTGAACTTGGGTTCTGCAGCAGGACAATGATCCAAAACACACCAGCAAGTCCACCTCTGATTGGCTGAAGAAAAACAAAATGAAGACTTTGGAATGGTCTAGTCATTCTAGTCAAGTTCTGATTTGAATCCTATTGAGAAGTTGTGGCATGACTTTAAAAAGGCAGTTCATGCTCGAAAAGCATCCAATGTGGCTGAACTACAAGAATTCTGCAAAGATGAGTTCTGCAAAAAAATCCTCCACAGCTATAAAAGCCTCATTGTAAGTTATCGCAAACACTTGATTGCAGTTGTTGGTTCCAAGGGTAGATCAACCAGTTATTAGGTTTAGGGGCAATCACTTTGTCACACAAAACCATATAAGTTTTCTTCACTTATAAAAACTGTGTGTACAAACATGAATAAAAAACTACATATTTCTTATAGATTTAGTTTGAGGAGCCACAAATTATCATATTCTGGTTCAAATTGCCAGAACAGTTATAGATTTAAGAAAAGATTTGAAATAATGGATTTTTTTAATACATGTAACAGCAATCTTAAAATTGTATTGTCCAAAATATTGTACACAGCTGATAATGCAGAATTGTACATACTTTGTTGAATGTTATTACAATTGTTATTTATATGTATAATTATAATTGTGTTTATGTGAATATTACAATGCAAAATTCATGAAGGAATGGCTTACATGCACACCAATAAGAACATTATCATATTTTAGAAGCTATGTGATAATTCAAGCAGCCATGCAGATGTTAAACTGCAATATCGTACAGAGCCAATATTAAAACTTAAAAACATACAATGGAGAGATTTTTCAGTGTAAAGCTATCCTAGCGCTGATGTTTTTCTTGTGTGAGTGAGTGAGTGAGTGAGTGAGTGAGAGAGTTAGAGAGTGAGAGAGAGCAGACCCAAATGGAAAAGAGCTGCCTTGGAAACAATTCAAAGTAAATGCTTATTTCAACAACAAAATGTGAACAATTGCTGCATTTTGTGCTGTTTGGCGCAAAAGCAAACCACAAATAAATATTTACCAGCAAAAAGACCATGTTAATAACAAAACTACAGTAAGAAATCACATGTTGTTCTTTGCTGAGCTTACTAATATTCAAAGCAACATTAAAAGGTTCATAGTGTACACTTGGAAATAAATCTGATTACTGAGTAGCTCACAGACTTCTCATTACCCGATTACTGAAAAGTTTTTAAACATGTTAGACAGATTACTGCCAAAATCATATTTTTGCAATCTGATTAATAGCTGCATTTAAGCTTAAGCAATGCTTCCATAATATTGAATGCATTTAAAGTACCTCCTGTCGATCAGTGGCACCTTCCTGCTGAGAGTTTGGTGACTGGGAGAGGTGTCTCGCAGCCGCGGATAGGGGTGGGTGTTGCTCGGCTGAGCAATCAGGCTCTGGGTGAATGCCACAGCCCCAGATGAATGATGCCAAAGAGTGGCTATGGCTCATGAGGACCACAGCCTGAATTAGTTCAGCCAATGACCAGCGGGGTTCCGCACCTGGGCACACTAGCTCCTGAGGTGTGGAAATAATAAAGCTTACCATTCAAAAAACTTGGAAATGTGGACATAAGGGAAAACATTACATGTTCGCTAGTTACTGATAAACGATGTTTCCCTACAACTTGCATATGCATAATTTTTTATGTAACTTTCAGTGGAGTGCAAAACATTTTTTCACTTTTGTACTTAAAGAAATTTTCACTCAAAACTTGAAGTGTGTATTTCTTCAGGCAAGTCATTGAACACTAACATCTTAAAAATACTATTATATAATATTTAAGCTAAATAAATATAAGTAGTGAGACAGTACAATTATGATCACCAGTATCACAATCAGTAATAACAGTTTTACATATATTGGTAAATCTCTTTAATTGCCTTGTTCATGTGTTAATTGTTTAGTTTTTAAGACACAAAACATGTAATCAAATAAAATATTGAAATGTTAGGAGATTATTGCCTGTAGAATATACTGAAAGGGAATATTGTAAGTACATTACCTGTATGTGTTCCTGGGTGATAAGCCATGGTCTGTGCGCTAGAAGTTTGTTGAGTGTCTGCAGGCTCTGTATTTTAGGAGGGGCACAGTGAATACCTCTGAGCCAGGACTCATCACCACCGGCCAATAGAAATGCCGAGCTGTGCAGCTGCACCAGATAAGAACACTGGTGTCGTGCAGATGCCTGTGTAGACATACAGAATGCAATGTAACTATCCTGCAGAAGCTCACTGACAAATGCAGTAAATCTACAGAATGTCAAGCACAGCATCTTCTCTCACCATGATGATAATGTAGTGTCTCCATGGCAGTGGCAATGGGCCATCTGGCTGCAGCAAAGCATTCTGGGTATGCAAGAAACAGCTCAGGTAGGCAGGGTGCAGCCCCATTACTGCGGCAACATGATCAGCATGACTGAATGACAGTGCATCTGTCATCACCTCCTGTCCCGCTCCCTCATCCAAAATCTGATGGAGTAGTAAGAACCCCCTGAATTAAGAAATACTAGGGTTTGGAAAGCTAAATTGCTGCTGCTGCTACTACTAATTCAACTAACAAAAACAACAATAATAGTAATAATAATAAGAAGGATTAGCATTAGGAAGAAATATCAATATGGAAAAAATGTAACTAAAATGTGTATTTTTTTTAAGCTGACACCAAAACAGTTAAAATGTCATTTATTAAAGTGCGCAACACCTACACTATAGCTATATTTTGTACCTAAAGAAACTGTAAAATAAAGTGCCACAGAAGACAAGGTCAAAAAAGGCAAGATATTTAGTATCCTGACAGTTGCACTCAATGACCACTTTAAAATAAACACTGATCAATCAGCATTTACATATTACATATTAAATGCAGGACTGTCTCTTAAATCTCTTTGATGGTACACACTTCAGCTGGAATGAAGGCACTGGGCCCTGAAGACAAAGACTGAGGGATCTCAACAGCACTCTCCTCCTGGGAGAAAGGGGCAGAGAGAGAGAGTGTAGAGGGAGAAAGTGGAGGGTAGAAGGGAGGGAGCCAGATTATTTTCATACAGTCAAATAAGTCAAACAGACAAACAACTTTTAGTGGCAGTTTTAGCTAACTTTGTTTTAGCTGCTAAACAGACTATTTCAGTTAATATGAGCCCAGCGTTTAGGAAATAAGCACTTAATGAAGGGCTTAAATAGTTCAACTGAGTGTTACACTGTAAATATTACACATTACTGTAGTTACTGTAAATAAGGGTGGGTGTTGCAGAACTCAACTGCGCACAGACTGCGGGTTCTAACCTGTTCATCAGCCCGGAGAGCGAGCTAACGTCAGTGAAACAAGCCTAAAACGCCGGGTACAACATTCAACCAAAAGAGGGCGAATAATTTTGCCCAAAACTCACCTTCATCAGCAGATAACATGTGCTGTAAGAAGACACCAAGGGGTCGGAAAGCTGTCTGAGATCACTGTTGTGTAGAGCAGTTGAATTTCGACTGTCTGTAGCTAACTCTGCTCGGTTCGGCCGCTGGACTGTCGCTGTGAAAACAGGAAGTAAACGGCGGAATGGGCGGAGCTCCCTGAGTCCACAGCGCGCAGCGGTTGCATGACTTCAATTTGTAGCGTGACGCAACCGTGCAGCAAGAACCAGCAGAGCGAACCAGATGACGACATCACACCGAGGCTAGTATGACAATGCCATTTTTTGCATATATGACTTTGAACTCACAAAAGTGGAGTTATTTGTCTTTTCCTACTGAAAGTCAGTTAAGACTCCCAAGTGACTAAAATTTGGACATTTCGGGAGCTCAATACCTGGTGACGTCAAGGAGCATGATTGGCCTGGCTATTTTTGGGTTCCTCCCTCTCCCATCCCAACACTCAATGGGCGTCTTTTGGCAAAACTGCAAGTTAGCTTTCCTCAACAAGTGGGTACAGATGTTCAATGGCATGAGCAGATCGATTGATGGCTGGCTGCATATGACACAGTCGAAGCACAGGCTAGATGTTTATACAGCCCACTTAATTTCAGGGCACCATAGCGTTTTTAATTAATATTAATATTTAGTACTTTCCTGCACACGCGGCTTGAAGGCTGTAATTCATAGACATCATCAGATACTGATCTTTTTTGCGATGTCCAGCCAAGCCTCTACTGCAGCCATTTGTTTTTTAGGCTTGTCCTTTTAATTTTCTATTTTAACATATGGAGGGCATACTCAAACTCATACTTAAATCAGATGACTGCCTTGATCATGCAAGAATTGTTTATTTTTTAACTTTGAAAATTTCCCATGTTGCCTTAACACCCCCACCACCATGTTTAACAGGTGAGCTGGTTTGCTTTGGTTTCTTTTTGTTTCCTCTTGCCATCACTCTGATACAGAATAATTTTGGTCTTATCTTAGAGTTTACCCTTTATATTTTTATTAATGATGTCTTTTATAGATAGTAGTCTCTGACAAAGACTTACCTGCCTCCTGGAGATGGTTTCTGATGCGATAGGCAGGAGTATGAGAATTTGAGGACAGAGCTCACCAGTGTATTCTTTCTTTGTAATGATGTTGATTTTGGTAATCCCAAGGTTTTACCCATGTCTCTAATGGTTTCATTTGTGTTTTCAGCCAAATATTAGCTTCCTTGACTTTCATTTGCGCAGCTTATTACTCATGTTGAGCAATGGCAAAAACATACTCTAAATGCTATAATCCAGTCTGTGTGTCTTATTCCTGCAATAATGAAGCAACAAAACACACCTGAGTAATCACAAACACCTGGGAAACCAAATATCACAAACATTGTGGTGCCTTGAAATGAAGGGGATTATGTATAAAAAAAAGTGTTGTAATTTCTACACTGTGAAACTAAAATGTATGCAAATTAAATAAAAGTTTGGAATGTGCACTTCTTGTTTAAACTTTTTAAATAATAATGTGTCTGTCCCAAACATTTTGAAGAGCACGGTACGTAAATACATAAATTAAATTACACTTCAGTAATATATAAATATGTAAAGAAGTAAAACATTATATTAATATTCATAATATTTACATTCATAATGAATTACAGATTAACTCTTTTATATTGAGATAAATAAATATGTAAAGAAAAAACTAAATCATAATAAGCGTATTACTAACTATTTATTTATTTAATAGAATATTTGATGGTTTCTTGTCTGTTATGTTATGCATTATAAAGTATCTGTCACAGTCACTCATCTAGTGTAGTTGGCAGTGCCCGTCTGCTTTCCCCAAACATGGCAGCTCCATTCACAGAAATTAAAGATGTTTCTAATGATTTAGAGATACTGGGCCATTAACAGAGGCATATAATCAGCTGTTACAGACCCAGTCACAATAAACCCAGGAATTAAGTGGGGTTGTTGGAATTATATCACTCTGGCCAAGAAATAGCCCACACAGCTGTTACAAATTTAGAAAAGGTGCTCCATGTACGGTGCCCTCCCCAATTACTGGCACCCTTGCAAAAAAAAGTATTGTCATTTTTCAGAATGAAATGAATCTACGTCATCATTAGGTACATTTTGTCTTAACCTTTTAATTATTCTTTAAACGGGATGTGAGTAATTATGGAGGACACTGCTTCCATATATCTCCACTTCTTATAGCTCTTTAATTTCACAGTCAGGTAACCCACAGACAACAAGACACTAGAGAACTGGATTTAAAATCCAGTTAAAAGTGGGGACAAAATGGGCCACAACAAATGTGGTCCAAAATCTCAAATTAAATTTTTGGAAACATCTTGAATTTCTATAAATAGAACTGCATTGTTGGGAAAGGCAGAAGAGCAGACAAAAGCTATTTACTTTGAAATTTCATAATGCATAACACCAGCAAACATTAACTATTATAGATGCAAGTCATTATTGTTCATTATTTCATTACATCTTTTTTTTAAAAATATTGTCACACAAGACCCTTCAAGCTATCTTGCCACTCTCCACTATAGAAAATGTGCTTATTATGAACTGGATGTTTAAATGGTTGGATAGGCCAGTGTTTATAACAAGTGATGAACTTGGTTTTCCTAGACCAGGGTTCTTCAGTTTCAGTTCTGGTTGGCCAGTGTGTAGCACAAAATGGTGCTTTCCCCACTCCAGCACAGGTGGTTAAACTTACACGTCAGGTCTAAAACTGGACTTCTTTGTCTCCTTGTTCAGTGCTCATTTAGCAGCTTACTTGTACGTTAATTGCACCCAGCCCCCCTCCAAGTTATGTAACATGCACACACACAGAGTGTACTGTAAACTCCATTTAGCCGTCTGCTCCTAGGGACCCTAATCATCTCTTTCCATTCTGTGTGTGTGTGTGTGTGTGTGTGTGTGTGTGTGTGTGTGTGTGTGTGTGTGTGTGTGTGTGTGTGTG
>JBBIGC010000137.1:12228342-12243744 GCA_037576955.1 Lepidarchus adonis
GTGTGTGTGTGTGTGTGTGTGTGTGTGTGTGTGTGTGTGTGTGTGTGTGTGTGTGTGTGTGTGTGTGCGCGTTTGGGTGAAGGTAATTGGGTGAGTAATAAAGAATTAGTCGAATGTTTGTGCGTACGTGTGTGTGTATTGAGTTGTACTGAAGGGCAATTCCACTGATGTTCTTAGTAAAATGTCTACATAATTCATTCAGACAGACATTAAATATTCCCTTCAGAGTGGTTTGATATAAAATGGAGCACTGTAGAGGAGCTCAGAGCTTACAGTGGTGATGACTTCCACCAGAGGTAAGATACACACAGATATACGTAGTGTTGAAAGTGGTGAAATATGGAGTAAATATTGTATGTTTTCTTTGGTACTTTGACTATAACAGACTGCACATACCTCTTTGGTGTTCATTTCTGCATACAGTTGTGTTCAAAAGTTTACACACCCTGGTGATTTGGCCTGATAACATGCACACAACTTGACACAAACAGGTTTGAATGGCTGTAAATGGAATCATCTTCACCTGTGATCTGTTTGCTTGTAATTAGTGGGTGAGTATAAAAGGTAAATGAGTTTCTGGACTCTGACAGAACCTTGTACTGATGTTTTTTTGGATTCTAAGTCATGGGGAAAGCAAACGAATTTTTAAAGGATCTGCGGGAAAAGGTAGTTGAACTCTATAAAACAGGAAATGGATATAAGAAAATATCAAAGGAATTGAGGATGCCAAAGAAGTGGAAAATTAGTGGTTCTGTTGAAACCAAACCATGGTCAGGTAGAAAAATTTCAGTCACAATTGCCAGGAAAATTGTTCGGGATTAAAAAAAAAACCAACTACAAATAACTTATGAAATACAGGATTCTCTAAAAAATGTGTTGTGGCTGTTTCAAGAAGCACAATAAGGAGGCACTTGAAGAAAGCTGGGCTTCATTGTGGAGTTGCAGGAAGGAAAACCATTACTATGCAAATTCCACAAAGTATCCTGCTTACAATAAGCCAAACAGCACAGAGACAAACCTCAAACCTACAGGCACAAAGTCATTTGCAGTGATGAGACTAAAATTTAAAATTTTGGCCACAACCATAAATGCTACATTTGGAGAGAAATCAACAAGGCCTATGATGAAAGATACACTGTTCCTACTGTGAAACACGGTGGTGGATCGCTGATGTTCTGGGGCTGTGGGAGCTACAAAGGCATAGGAAATTTGGTCAGAATTGATGCAAGATGAATGCAGTAGTTTATCAAAAAATACTGGAGGAAAAATTGCACTTGGGACGTACTTGGACATTCCAACATGACAATGATCCAAAACACAAGACCAAGTTGACCTGTCATTGGCTACAGCAAAAGAAAGTGACGGTTCTGGTTCTCAGTCTCATTTGGGTAGTTTGTGTTGTGATTATGATTTAAAAATAGTTGATTGATAATAAATGGCTTCACCCAACCACTAACCCCGAGTGAAAGAAAAGTTTTTGTGTTATCATTCATATTTTCTAAAAAAATCACACATTATGTCAGGGTATGCAAACTTATGAGCACAACTGTATACCAGCATATATATCATAAAACATCATAAAACAACATATCAAGGCAGTGCATTTAAGTAATAAAGTTTTGCTGGGTAGCTTTTAGGGTCATGGACGTCTGGTTCCCTGTTGTAAATGATTGTGTAAGTTTCGTACCGTTGACTGACACCTTTAATTGGTTATACACACATTTTGAGAAATTCCACATTAATGGGTGGAATTCCACTCTTTGCCAAGTGCACATTTATAAGGTGAACACTAAGATGGATTGCGTTTCTGTGTGGATGTACTTTTGTGGGGATGTTTGTGTGCAGACAGTAAAGTAATTGTGAGTGTTTGTGTACGTGAAAGAGTTTCAGAGTGTTGCTGCAATAAGGTGATCATTGTGCGCATGTGTACTAAGCTAGTCATGCATGTGTGTGTGTGTGTGTGTGTAATCGTGTTACTGTAATTACGATGAGAAAGGGAGTATTATGTAGTGAGTGCATCTCTGAAAACTTATCTTGACAACATAATTGACCACAGTAGGGGGTTTAATAAATGCTTCACACAGACCCTGACTGGTCTACGGGGTAGCTCTACATTACATTTTAATTTAATTACAACACAATCATTTTAAAGCTCACTTCTAACCCCACTCATCAAGTGACATTCTTAGGGTTGGCCTTCGCAACTCCACCATGAAAGACGAGCTGTAACGGTGACGGGCTTGCGATGGGGAAACTTTCTGGGGTGAATGAAGTATGTGTGTAACTCACAGTTAGAGCAGGAAGTCTTTGTGATGTATTGATCCTGAAAAGATTTGTGCTATTTTGGAAGACTATTAACTTCTAGTGTTTGTCAGCAATGTTAGCCTCAATATTACACTTCAGAACTAAAGACAGAACTTTATTTCTATTGTACATACACCAGCTGGATATTCCTACAATTTCTGTATATTTAACCAAACCATAATTTAATACACTGTACAAATATATTTAAAAGAGTGACCTTGATACAGAAAACTGTCAATCCAGGCTTTGTTTTCCAGAAGTGCCGACATAGATGTAGGTTTTTTACTGAAGGCCTTCCAGGTCAATTATTTAACAGTAAAATCAACTGGCCTGTTTTAGTTCAAGCAATTTTGAGAAATGATTAAAAAAAACCTCCCATGGAATAGAAAACAGTGGCTTTATATGAAAGCCCTTCACTGGAAACATCAATGCACAAGGTAAATCTCTGGTACAAGCTTAAAAATAAAGATAAATGGTGCATGTGCAACAGCGATAGTTAAGTGCATTAGGAATCCAATAAAATCATTGATGAAAATGATCATTATTGTGGAGCTGTTTTTATTTTTAAAAGCCTAGCTCTAATATTATTACCCAAGGATTGTCATTAGTGTTAAGAAGCTTTTAGTCTATTACTTGTATTCATATCTTTGCATGATTGTGGCAAGAGAGGTGATGATAAATATACATCTACATCAGGAGTGCCCAAAGTTGGTCCTAACCCTAACACAATAACTACACCTGGCAATGAACAGGTGAGTTAAACCAGGTGCGCTTGATCAGGGAGATCATCAAACTGTGCTGAACATCCAGGACCAGAGGTAGACACCCCTGATCATCTTTGTTAACGGTACAGAGAGATAATAAATGCCTAAATTAGCAATATGGAGACTGGTATCAGTAAGCAGCAGTATTCTCAAAGGGCATCATCTGATTTATTCATATATACACGATGCAAAATCTGATTTGGTCAGATCACATGACTCGTTATTAGTGATCAGTGTTCAGTTGAGGCGATTGTAATGGTTGCGACTTGTTTTTGCTTTGAAATTTTAATATTAAGTGCTGACAAAACAGATGCTTAAAACGCTGTTAATATTAACTGAATACAGTTATTTGATTGCCCATCCTGTGTCTGCTGATGTGAATTGACTAAACTTTATTTTTTTAGCCTGTCCTGACAGTATGGTAATTGTGGTGCCTGTAGTGTTAGGGCAGTTTTGCTTTACAACAGGGGGAATCTGAGATATTCTTCCTAAACTAGTGAGAGTTTTAGTTCTTCCCCCTTTTGCCAAATATAATTTATTAATAAATATCCGACAACAAAGTGGACAAGCAGAGACAAACACATCAAACACAAGAGAGAGAGAAAGACACAATGGGGGGGGGGGGGGCACTCAGAACAGTAGACAGCATGTATCATGGTTAGACAATATCAATAATAGCAATATCCTAACTCTGTACATTTGTAATAATTATTTATTATAATAGTATTAACGATTCAATCTTGTGAACTGACTAAACTGATGCTGTGTTATTGGTGTGACTGACTACTTATTTGGAAAGTTTGATGGCGGCATAATAAATATACAGCATTTATCTATTGACGAAAAACTCAATCATCAGTCAGTCTTTCAAACGTTCATTCTGATACAGGAGGCTGAGCCTGTAGCTCATTAAGACTAAACCCTTTCACAGTCATTCTGTAAATGAGAAGAGCAGATATTTACTGTGGGATGTTGACACAGGGTGATTAAACACACATTCACCCCCATCACATACACACAACGGATAAAGACTCTACTCTAATGACTCTACCTTCATAAACGAGGGCACATTCAAAGGCGTCCGTCAACGAGCAAAAGCCGAGCACCTGGCTTCTCTAAGCTAGAAGCACAGTTTCAAAGGTGCTATAACTATATGAAGAATGACATGCAAATTAGACTAATGGTTACATTCACAGGGAGAGCAAAAAACCAGAAAGGTCTTCGTCTCATTTTCTTCGGAAAAGAAAAGTGAGAACATGCCGATCAGGTAACTCATTTAGGCTCCTCACTCCAGTGCACTTTTCTTTCCGTTTCACTCTCTTTTCTAAGCGTAATGAAAGCTTCACACACATCTACTGAATGTTCTGGAAACCAGAACCCCCTCCCCACCCCACCTGTTGAAAGGTGCTAAAGTACGAACCAATCAAACGCTGGGGCTCAGTCTTGGTGGTGTGAATGTTTGGAATTTATCCTTCGTCTGATCTCGGGTCTTTGGCAAAGGTGCAGTACGTGCAGAGGTGTGTGTGTGTGTGTGTGTGTGTCAATGCTTTAAAAAAACAAAACAAATAAAAACAGGGAAATCCGGTAGGGTGTATTATGGGATGTGCTCTTAGTAGAAAAAGGGGCCACAGTTTGTACATCCATATTTGTTTCACAACAAATCTCTTTCACAGCAAAGTTTTTTATTCTTCTTGTGTAGTCTGTGAATATTCTGACAACAGCACAGCAGACAAATGCAATTAAAATACTTCAGGTATTTTATAAAGACTGGTCAACCAAAGCCATTTCTCTATAGTGTTCTGTGACAATGTACTAATCACAGATTCCACTATTAGCTGTCATTATACAAAAATCAGCCATGACATTAACACCACCTGCCTAATATTGTGTAGGTCCCCTTCATGAAGCCAAAACAGATCTGATTGTGGTGCACTGTTTGTTCTGACCCCTTTCTATCCGAGCCAGCATTAACACTTTGTGCAACAGGAGCTCCTCTTTGGGATCAGACCACACAGACCAGCCTGGTCACTTATTCACCAGTTGCCCTTCCTGTGATCACATTTGGTTGGTATGAGCTACTGCATACCTGTGAACACTCCAAAAGACCTGTCGTAGTCTAGCCACCACAATAAGGCCTTTGTGAAAGTGGGCCAGGTCCTTACATTTGTCCATTTTTCCTGCTTCCATGATTTCAAGAACTGACTGTTTACTTGCTGAAAATATAACCCCTTCCTGCCCCATCACATGCCATTCTAATCAAATAACAGGATAATCAACGTTGTTCACTTCACCTGTCAGTGATGTTATTTGGTATGGCTGATCACTGTAACTTTTTTACTCATTCATCACACATAAGCTTTACTCTCCCACACAAAGAAACTCATGAAAAAATAAATACAGACAAAAGACATTTTTATTCAGTTACAACAAGCAGGTTGGTCTTTAAATGCTTGTTTAGTGTTTGTGTATGTGTATCCTTGTCTGTGTGTGTGTGTGTGTGTGTGTGTGTGTGTGCGTGCGTGCGTGCGTGCGTGCGTGTGTGTGTGTGTGTGTGTGTGTTTAGTTACAGAGATCTTCTGGAATATTTTATTTTGAAAAATAAACCAGTGTACACACATGTATTTTTAGTCCAATCTTGTATTAAATTAACCATATATATAAACCTCATATAAAATAAAAGATTTGAAAACAAAGCTTTTTGTTTGGGCATGAGCTAAAATGAAAAATGTTTTGAGACAGAAGAGAAAGGAAGAAGAGAAAACGAGGCAAGAGTGAAACATCCCATCATGCTTCCTGCAGAAACTTCTCTTATGGCTCTTTTTAATGTATAAAGGATCTTGTGGAAAAGGCTTTCAACCCTGACAAATATTTTCCCTTTTCAGGTGACTGTACTGGTAAAAATCACTGCTGTGATCTGTCCTTCATCCTATGAAACTGTGAGGAAAGCAAAAAGGAAAAGGAAGGAGAAAACTGGCACAGAGTTTAAAGGAGGTGATTCAGGGTAATTTACAAAGAGGTGTGAGAGGTGGGGTTGTGAGAAAAGGTTGTGATAAAAAGCTCTCTCAAACGATCTTGTTCTCCAGAGCAGTGATCCTCTTCGTTACGCCCTCCAGTGATGCAGTTGTTAAGGAAATACTTTAAATCACACTTGTACAGTCCTTTTTTAAACAATCAAATTCAAATGCCTCATATGACCATATCTTATATTTGGATGCTCCGTTTCTTGTATAAGACTAGAGCTTGTAACTTCTGACCTCTTGCTAAAAACAATGAAACAAAACAACAGATAATTTCTCCTTGGTAAGTCAGGGTGGTGTTATCATCTGTAAAGACATCAATCCAGCATGACTGATCACACAGTAAACAGTTATAAAGTACAACTTCTCTACTTTTTGGCTTTAGACTTATCAACATACAGAGTAATTATTTAAATCTGCAACATTGATTTAAATACATCATGTGCAAGTTAGAAAACATGCAGTCAAACCCTGTTCGCTCGTCCCCGTTCGTCTTGCCATGAAAGGCTGCAGGACAGATTTTCTTCCTTGTATTTATTCCCATAAATAGTTCGCCAACCCCACCTCTTGCCCAATAGGGCCAAACTAATGAGGTTTGACTGTATTGCTGTCATCCACTGGATAAGATGTTGCATACAATGCTCATTTTCATGAAGGTGTCCATGTTTCTTTCCACTTTTTAGCTTAAATGTGCAATGGTCCAAAATGCAAAGGTGAATGCAGCATTTCACCACAGGCCCTTAAACCCAGTCCTGAAGGGCCACAGTCTGGTACAGTCTGCACTAACACACCAACTACACCTGGTACTTAACTGATGAGTTGCATCAGGTGTGTTTAAGTGTTTAAGGACTTCACCAAACTTTACTAAACTCTGTCTCTCTAGGGTCAGATTTCACACACATTTACAAAGTTACCACTTTAAGACCACTTTGCATGTGAGAAAAGGATATATTTCTTTGCTAATGCCTGTAGCGCATCCTCCACTTTCTTCTGGAACTTAGTAATAGAATCACATTCACAGGGGTCCTCATCTGCTGGCACAATGAAAACAATGACAGTGTATGTCAAACTGGTTGTGTTTTACCATTTCAGCAAAGCTTTTTTGTGGTAGTAGTCATACCTGGACAAGTGTCGATTTGCAGCTTCTTGGCGATCTGGTTCATAGTTTTGAAGTCGGCAGTGTAGAAGTAATGATCAGCAATAGGTTCAGATGCAATCTCTTTCAGCTCATCCTCAACAGCGTTTCCTACTCCCACAGCATACATATTGTAGCCTAAAATACAAACCAAAAAATATAAAGAATGCTCTCTGATCCCTTGTGTCCCATATTAATCTAAAGAACATAGCTCTTTTACCGTGTTGCTTGGCCTTCTTTGCTGCGTCTCCAATGTAGTCTTGTGATCTGCCATCAGTAAAGACAATGCCCACCTTGGCCACTCCTGGCCTGGCACCCTGACTGGGTGTGAAGCTCGTGTCCAACATGTAGCGGAGAGCCTGACCGGTCATGGTCCCACGCTCCATGTAATACATCTTTCTCACTGCATCTTTCAGGTCCTTCTTGGTGTTATAGCGTCCGAGAGGGAACTCCTGCTTGACAGAGCTGGAGTACTGCACCAGGCCCACATGTGTACCCTTCTCTGACACATCCAACTTGTCAACGATCTGGTTGATAAACTTCTTCACCAGCTCAAAGTTCTCTGGCCTCACACTCTTAGACCCATCAATAAGGAAGACCACATCTGTGGCAGCATTACTGCAGGCTGGGACAGGAAAAAAAAGCAGGTTTGTGACTTTCTGCTTTGAGCTATTTTCTGATAATTGTGTCCCAATCAAGATTTTTGTCCCAATGCAAAAATTCAATTCAATTCAATTCAATTCAATTCAATTCAATTCAATTCAATTCAATTCAATTCAATTCAATTCAATCCAATCCAATGCAAAAATGAATAATTTAATAATAAATATCTGCTGATATTTGAGTTCTGATCTAATATTAGATTATTCACAGATAATATAGCTGCACAATCCTTAGATTAACTTTTTTTTCTTCAATTAGGTGAATAAAATATGTTCATATGATGGATATGTGTAATTTAGTATGAATTGTTTCCACAGCTAGCTCGTCCCTCCCCTTTCACCTTTCAGCTCAACACACATTCCATGTACAGAGAGCAAACAGTGGGTCATCTGATTACAGCTGTGGGGGAGTAGTTTATTTGATTTAAATCAAAATATCAGAGTTCAGCTATTGCATATGGAAGTTTACTTTATTGTTTTTGTTGAGTTAAAATCAGAGCATAAATTATTCACAGGTTTGTGATGATGCTCGTTAGATTCACACATTATGCAATACAGACATTTACCCAATGCACACATACTCACCACTGCAGGTACGGCCATCTGCCTTGAGTGTGTGGCCCTCCCTGCAGGCACACTTGAACGATCCAGGCACGCTGATGCAAATTTGCTCACAGTCATGATCACCTGTCGCGCACAGGTCGGACACTGTGCCGCCATGGGTGTCAAGCACACACACACACAGGTTGGTAGGTGGGGTGAGTTAGAAAGGAGAGAATAAAACTATGTGAAGTGAGAACTGAAAGAGTGAATTTATGGGTCATATTTTAATGATTTGCTTTGCTATTGGTCATGAAAACAGCAAATCTTTAAAACAGACTGGAACATATCAGAGACACAGGCACTTGAAAACTGCTTGCAGATTATTTTTGGTGGGTTAGAAAGTGGTTTCAGGTGCTTGTTGCTCCAATGCAAGTTTTCTACAGCACTGGTTCTCAACTTTGTAAAGATTTTATAATCACTGAAGCAAAAAAACTGAAAATCCAACCTTTTAACATTTCAAAGACTTTCAAAGACATTTTTTTATAGCTTCTGTCTAATTCTATTACAGATGTTGAGAACCATTGCCCTACAGTAACTGCATTCACACCACTGATCCCAATGTGCTTCCACCACCAGGAGATGTATAGTGTTGCCTCCCAGGGTGTAGAGCAGAAAAGAACACAAAAGATTGCATGCCCCCAGAAACCCCCATGCCCTCTACAGACTATTGGCTACGCATTTACTTTTGACACTGATGACAAAGAAAGATGATGATGATGGCAATCCTTCCTGTGGTGTCCATACTCCCTCCTTCTGTAATCTCTCATTCTCTTGCTTGTACTCACCACAGAAGGCTTCCTGGAACTTCTTGGTAAGCTTCTCGATGAGGCTGTAGCTCTCCACGTAGTCTGTGTGTTCCTCCAGAGGTTCACTGGCCATCTGTTTCAGCGTGTTCATGTCCACCCGCCCCACACCGATGGCAAATATCTCAATGCCCGACTCCCGTGCTTTTACTGCTATGTCTCGCACATTATCCTGTGGCCGTCCATCCGTCACAATGATAGCCACCTGTGTCAAGCAAAATGTTTTCAACCTTGCCTTGTCAATCCAGCATACAGTGCAACAAACTAATGTCCAAGCAAATGGTTTTCCAGGGCCCCAGTGGCTCATACAAGATTTGACCATATAGCAAAAGTATCAGTGAAAGATGCAATGTAGTGCAATTAAATAAGAACAATGAACAGCAACGTTACAAAAAGTTACAAAACAATAAGAAAACAAAAATATTACACTTGGCAATGGGTATAAATGAAATAATTCAGCAAATTATACAAAATGTTAGTTTTTTATGATTTTTTAAATGATCTGAAAATGCCAGCTATTTTTTACATACTGATTTACATACTATATGAGAGAAGTGCCCAACTCTGCTTCTGGAAGGCTTGTGTCCATCTGTAAATTGCCATATTTAGTGGGTTTGATAATGGGGACTACCAAACTGTGCTGGACCTCAGCCCTCCATGACAGTAGTTGTGTACCCCCAAAATAAAAGAATTTATATAACTGGGCTTCATTTATAGGGCTGTAGTTGTATAGGCTTTTGGGAGCAAAAATGAAAATTCAGTTTAATTTCTTATCCTCTTGATGACATATCTTACCTTGCTGATATCTGGGGATTTGGTACGTGCTCCCTCTCCCTCACTAAAGGCTGCATTCATAGCAAACTGAATGGCCAGTCCAGTCATGGTGCCAGAAGACAGTGGCTCAATCTTTGACACGGCCTTGATCAGACCAGCTTTTGTCTTGTGAGACTTTAAAGACACTTCATTCTTCACCCGGCTGGCGTAGTTCACCACACCCACACGTGTAGCATCAGGCCCCACATCCAGACCATCTATCACTTTGTTGAGGAAGACCTTGACCTGCTCAAACTCAGAGGGTCGCACGCTCCGAGAGCTGTCGATGATGAACACCAGGTCAGTGGGCTTGGTGTTGCACAGCCCTGCAGCTACAGGCAGAGGGAGGGTGATGGAGAGAGACAATTGCAAGATTTATAGTTATGAGAGTGACAAATAGAAATGGGACATTCTTAAATAATTAAGATGAAATTAAAAAATTAAAAAGTGACTTTATACATTGAAATCTAACAGCACTGTAAATCTCTGACCTCACAACAATTTAGCTTGACTGTAGTTAATTCATATAACTATTCATAAAGTTCTGTTTTAATAAGGTTTAATCTTATAATTCTCTCAATTAGTAGCAAAAACAGTAGCAAAAAGTAGCAAAAACAGACGATAAAAATCTTACACTTGTCAGTTTCTTTTAACAATTGATTCTGGTGCACATACTTTTTTGAATAAAGTTGTCAATCAGTTTAAATACAATTTTTCATACTTTTATACCTGAAGTGATCAATTATAACAAGCTAAAGTTGATTAAATAAAAAACATCTCATATACAATTGCTCAAATTCACTGTGTTCCGTTTAGTTTATTCACTTACAATACCTGACTGCCTGGGTGAGTTCACAGTAATAAGATCATGCTGATACAAGGTGGAGGGGGTGGGGGGTTGAGACTGAGGGAGGGAGTGTAAAGTCTGCAGTAGCTCAATAAACGTACAGTGCTGGCACGGCTCATAATAACTCCCATTGATTATACATTCACCCACTGGTATTTACACATCACACAGTCACACAAACACACATATACACTCATAGACATATATATGCTCTGAGTAAAGGACTACCTTGTGTGAAACTGTACCTATGAAGTGAACACATTTCTTGGGGTAATTTCCTTCCTTCACTTTTTCAATCAAAGAGCACTGCAGTTGCATCTCTATGTCAGTGTAACTTTTCCTTCTTCAAAATATTAAATTAACTTCCTGTTCTCAGATCAGTCCCTGTTCTCACGGTATTGTTCTCATTTGGAGATAATGAGATAATAGGCTTGTGTGTATAATGTTCACTTACAAATATCCTGACATTCAAGTTATATATTTTTCTGTAATATAAAGTGCACATTTGTAAATCCAGTCTTTGCCTAATTTGCATATTGTAAATTAAATATGCACAAACAATACATTTAAATATACAGCTAAATTTCTCATTCGTGGGATAGTAAAGATTTATTCTATTCTATTTTATTCTGTCAGTCAGTCTATCTGTCTGTCTGTCTGTCTGTCTGTCTGTCTTATAGTTTACAATGTTAAAACTCATAACAAGCTCTAAAAGACAAAGAGAACGTTAAAATTATAAAAGAGAGTGATGAGTGTTGAAGTAGGGATAGCTTCTAATATTTACTATAAAAGAAACAGTGTCAAGGTAAAAAATCCCAATGAAATTCCCATCATTAATGTCATTCAATCTGTCAACTGCACTGATTCCAAATTTTGTGCATTTAAATTTTCAAACATTTACAAATTTCTTTCTACATTTCTATTCTTAGCACACAATAAATATTAATACACACTTTTACCATATTAATTTGAAAAATAGGTCATGCTAATGTGAAACAGAGGAGAGTCCACACTTGAATGTGGAACCAAAGCCTATTAGTCTGATGCTAAAGATTAATCACACTGATGGGTATTATTGGTGATGCTAGTGCTTTTCTCACCCATAGCAGCAGCATTTCTGAAGTCCACAGTGGCTTGAGTTCCCATGATGCATAGCAGCATCACAAACGCCAGCAATGCCATCCTGTATGCAGCGGGAGTCCCAACGACAGGCACGACTACCAGACACAGACTGATTCACATGGAGAGAGAGCCCTGCAGGTTATCAATACACTTCCACACACACATTTACACATACACACACTGTAGGTTTAGAGACGTCCCCCCTCAGACCTGTCTCCATAAGGTGTGTGTGAGTTGTCAGGGAGGAGGGGGAAATACCTGCTCCAAAAAAATTTTTGGATAGAAGTTTGGATAGGAAAGAAAAACACACCTTGATCTGTGCAGTGTGTATATGTGTATGTGTGTGTATAAGGTGGACTAGGTTCGTTTGGGGCCCAGGGAGGGGCCTCTGAGTTGGGGTTGGACTCGGATAAACATTTAGATGAATCTCTCTTTTCTAGCCAGTTTCCCCCTAAAATTAATCTCACACACATGCAGGAATTTATGTGCAGGAAGTGTGCGGGGAAGCATGAGTGCCGAACTAACACAGTTAGCCCTGTTACAGCTTGTGAGTGTATATGTGCGCACTGCTGCAGTCTGCACATGCCACATAGTGTCTTCTGCATCCTAATGCAAGTGTGTGCATGGTGGTGTATACATGCATGTCAGCACAGAAAACCTGGAGAACTTCTAGGAAAGTGTAGAGTTCTTGTTAAAGATTCACTGTGTATGTGTGCGTGACAGTACTTTAACTTCATGTGTGTGATCTGTATAGACAGACTAATGTGTGTTTGTAGTGGCTCAATGGTTTCTTTTAGAAGTGCTTGCTGCCAATACAGTTGGTCTCTGTGCAGTCAGTCCAGAGCTGAATATATGGGCCTTAGTACTTAGTATCTTAGAACTTCCATTGACTCATGCATCACTATAGCTTAGCAACAACCTAATCACATACTTAACCTAAGCAACAAATACATTTTTAATTTTCTTCCCGAAAGGCATGATTTATTTATGTGGGACTTGAGGTATGTTTTCCCATCACAAGGACAGTTACTCTTCAAAGTTTCAAAGGGTTAAACATAAACCTCATAGGGACACATGCTGTTTTGGGTCATCTTTATTTCTGCCTATTTCAACTCAAATACACATACCAAAACCCATACACACACACAGACACAAACAAAAAGGAAGCCACATCATTTTTCACACGTTTATTTTTGTATCATCTGCCAGTATGCGCAAAACAAATACCTAAAAATGCCTGGAGAAACAAACTATCACACTAAAATTGAAGAATTTCCCGGAGGTCCTCTGTTTGCCTATGCAAATATACTGTGTTTGTCTCTATGTGTATATTGCATAACTGTACTCATTTCAATTTTTCAAAGACTGACCTCTGTTTTTCTAAAACCCCCACCTTCACTCATCCAACCCATTCCTTCCATCCACTGCTGCATACTGGATAAAAACCTGTACCTGGTGTGTAGCATCATGACAGAAACATTATTATTTACTACATTACTTCAGATATTATTTAAAGAATTTATTTCTTTTTTAAGTAGTTTTGTAGACCCACCTGTACTTCTGTATAAAAATTCCATATTTCCATAAATAAATTCATAATAACAATTTTCCTATTAATTTAATAGCTTGTGTGTACTGAAGTGTACTGAATATGAAAAAAAATCTAATGTTTAGCTCTCTCTACTTGAGTCTACCTCTACAATGTACATTTACTTCCAGACACTTAAAACGCAAATTTGTTTGTTAGAAAAGTGGCAATAACAGTGGTTTAAATGATGTGAAAAACTTGGCAGAGCATGTGAATGATGTTTTATGTATTTTCAAATTATAAAGCTGTGTACAGATGTATGTGTGTGTGTGTGTGTGTGTGTGTGTGTGTGTGTGTGTGTGTGTGTGTGTGTGTGTGTGTGCGCGTGCGTGCGTGCGTGCGTGTGTGCTGTATGTAGAAGAAAACAAGCATGGCTGCATGTTGTAACTGCTGGTTTGCATTGAAAAATTGACCTCCTTTTGTGCTTTATGGCTCCTGATAGGCAGGGGGCAGGGCATCAGCTTTCATCTTCAGGGCCTCATCATAGGAGGGCAGTTTAACCTGTCAATCAAAAGCATAAACCACACAGCGTAACGTTGATCTGCCATCTCACACACTCATAACTGAAGAGCATAAATCATTACATTATTACTTGATATAAAAGCATTTGACCTCATGCAACACTCACCCTCACACTGTTCTCAACAGTGGGGCCAGCTTCCATCCAGTTGTCCCTCAGTGCATAGAAAGAGCGCATTGACACCTGAAGCATGTATACCTACACATCGCACAACAATATACTGATTTATACACAATTTAGTAAATACAAGCATAAAAAATAATAAAAGAGCCAGTGATGTAATCGTGAATTTCTTTAAGTCAAGGACCCTCTGTATATATAATGCAGTTATAGTAGGATGCAGTTGAATGCTTAGGTAATATGCGACAGCCACGTACATGTGTGTGCAGGGACAGGAGAGGTGCTGTGCTCTGCTAATTCCCAGTGTGCTGTTTTAGCTGTGATGTTTATGTTTTATTCACTGTTAGTGTTGAATAAGAGTTTATGTGGATTGGTGGGCGAGATGGGGGTATAATAGTGCTTTACTGTAATATGAGATTGTTCATACATGTTGCCGGCTGTTAATAGAGAACAGTGCTGTTTAATAAAGCCTCTGCAGCATCATTACATCCATGAGTTCCGACCTGCGTCAAAATTCGAGTTACGTCACACTCAGAGGAACCGAACCCCAGTGTAACACGAGGACCCCCTGTATAGTGGGGACAGTGCAATCTGTCTGTATATCTCCACATTCTGCCTCCTCACTTACTCTCCTGGAGAGTTTGTGGTAGAGGGGGGACAGTTAGAGAGACGTGTTTGAGGGAGAGATTTTTCCTGCTCATTTTCAGTACCAAACTGCATCTCCGGTACTGAGAGTACATTTTTAGAGTCTGTACATGGGGAAGGAAATGAAAGGAAGGCTCTGTGTGGGATTGGGTATTATTTATGGTAAACCATGTAAAACTGAATGATTATAGATACTTAAATGAATTCAGAGGGGGAAAACCATGTGTACATCCAGATGTGTACATCCAGATGTGTACACTCGCGCACGCACACACACACACACAAACAGATCTGTACACTCACGCACACTCTCTCTCTCACACACACACAGACCTGTAAACTCTCTCACTCACACACACACACACACCTGTACACTCTCTCTCTCTCTCACTCACACACACACACACACACACACACACACACAGACCTGTACACTCGCACACACACACACACACACAC
>JBBIGC010000137.1:12249796-12264995 GCA_037576955.1 Lepidarchus adonis
ATAGTTAATTTACTGTCGAGTTCAAAAAGATTGTGCTACTTGGGTAATAATTTTTCAAAGGTAAATTTATATATATATTATATATATATATATATATATATATATAATTAAAGAACTCCTAAAAAGTTTCCTTACATCACATATGAATAACAGTGGCAACGTCTTATTTTAACTGTTAAACTGATATGTGATCAGACTATGGCTCAGCAGTCCAGAATTAAGGTTATATTACAGAACAATTCAACAAGAAAATGGGTTCTGGGCTAAAAAAAAAAAAAAATCTGGTGAAACACGGCCCTCTAGTGGCAGGATGATATTAAAGACACGGTTCTTTTTTTATGGTATTTAAAATATTGACTAAACATCAATCTCAATAAAAGTTTGGAGATGGTTTAGTTGGAGGGTTGTATATTTTGACCCAGGCCTACACACTTCACTTGGCCCATTAATGGACACATTGTACATAACAGACACAGAAAACAGAAACATTTAACTGAAAGATCAAGGGCACTTTAATAAAGTCTGCAGTCAACAATCAAACACAAAGAAGCGCGCACACTACAGACTCTAGAGCTTCACTCTGTGCTGACGGCCCTGAAACACACAACAGGAAGTTACTTGACACAGCAACACTTATCTCTCACCCTCCCACATATAACCACAGTTTTATTTCTCAAATAAGCTTAACTCACATACCCACACAAAAATGAGCCCCCTCAGAGAGCGGTTTAATATCTTTCAAAAGTAAGAGGAAGAACTGTATATAGTTCAACACACCATTTTTAAAGTTTTTCATTGTACAATTGTTCCGACAGGCATTTTAACAACAAATATTTCAACCTTGAACTTTTCTAAACACACACACACAGTACCTGTTCATGTCAAAAGTGAATAGGTGAGAAGTCACAGTGAAAGACTGTCTCGGCCTCACTGGCTCTGGCTGAGTGACTCTGTACAGCATCTTCCAACTCGGTTTTGATGCTGGGCATAAGAGGGTCAGGGGCAGCAGGTTTGGACAGTCTGGGGCATGATGCTCTCTGAGGGGTGATGTAATGTTGAGGCTGGAGCAGTGGAGGATAGTGACTTTCACAACTTTGAGATGCAAACTGTGGCCTCAGGACTGCATGTGGGACGTGGCCTGAATGACCATACATTTCACTGGCCCATGGGTAGGCCTGCAATGCTGCTTTCACATGCAAAAACACACAATTTTATACATTTTACAAAAGATATTTCCCAAGTTAACACTAGTATATTAATATTCAGACAGTATACACTCACCAGCCACTTTATTAGGTACACCTAGGTTCAATTGCTTGTCAACACAATGATTTAAGTGACTTTGAATGTGGCGTTTTTGGTGCCTGAGCATTTCAGAAACTGCTGATCTACTGGAATTTGGTGCAAACAACATTAAAGCATGAATCCATCTTGCCCTGTGTCAATAGTTGTTGGTGAAATGATTTGGGGGCATTTTCTTAGCACACTGAGGGGCCCTTACTACCAACTCGGCATCATTTAAATACCACAGCCTGCACTTGTTGCTGACCATGTCTATCCCTTCATGACCACAGAGCATCTTCTGATGGCTACTTCCAGAAAGATCACATCAAACAGGTTTCTTGAAGAGAACAAGGAGTTTGCTGACAATTCATATTATGAATCTGCACAACTGTGTGATGCCATCATATCAATATGGACCAAAATCTCAGAGTAATGTTTAACACCTCACTAAATCTATGCCACAAAGAATTAGGGCAGTTCTGAAGGGGGTACCAACCTGGTACTAGCACTGGTACTGTGACTAGTGAGTTTATATCCACTGCTACACATTGCACAGGCAGCACCAGAATTATTGGGACCATCACTAAACGTCCTGCACCACACCCAACAGCGGGGATGAGGTTCTTTTCTGTATAACCATCCTTTGATAAGAAGACCAGTGCTAAATTTTATATATCACAAAAATCACACAAAGTTAGAGTAGTGTCTAGTTAACTCTGTGTGCTTTAAAATGATTCCTGCTAGGTGGAAGTGACTTGTGACTACTATAGTCTAATGACCTCCAAGGACAATCTTTAGAAAAAGGTTTGCTTTTCCAACAAAACTTGTGTGTGTGGGACAAAATACACTTGGGCCCTCATACAATGCATGTTAAGTACAACTCCAGTGGTTTTCTTCTTCTTTTGGCAGCTCCTGTTGGTGGTCACCACGGCTTATCTTCTGTTTCCAATTCTTCTGGTCCTTTCCACCTTCCTCTTGCACACCAATCGCCTGCACCAATCTCCTCTTTGGTCTCTTTTTTCCTTTTGCCTGGCAGTCTCATTCTCAACAGCCTCTCATTAACATGGTACATTTACAGCATTTGACAGATGTTCTTATCCAAAGCGACTGACTTCTGCCCACTGAAAGGTTCTGGGAATCGAATCTGTGGTCACTACAAATTGCACATCATCCTTATTCTTGAAAATCATAACCAGTACTCTCATTTTCCAAGACTGTGTTAAAAAAAATCTTGGTTTTAATCCACTTAATTATTGCTGTAACAATGGAAATGAGGACCTGATTTTTGAAAGGGTTACACCAACATGAAAACCAAAGTGAAATAAATATGAATGTACTTATATAAATTAAACTTGTATACAATAAATTCTTGATACACTTTGTGAAAGTTTTAGACATCACATTTATCATATATGAATGGCTCACATATATACAATTAATATTTATTTTTGGAACTGTATATAAATCACACTACACTGACATTTTAATAGATTTTTTGTTGACACCTCTGAAAGGAGAAATTTCTTGTATATACACACACCAACACATGCACACACTCACACAAACACACACACTTACCTGGTACCCCAGGCTGCAGTAGTATCTGGTTACCATTTTGGTATTGGAAAAAGGCATGTCCTCCATTAGTGCAGGCCAACAGGCTGCTGGTGGTGCCTGGGTTCAGGGGCAGGCAGGAGGAGGTGGTGCCCTCACTGGGGTTTGGAGTCAGGTAAGGAGAGGGGGTAAGGTAAGACAGATGTGAGTACTGCTGCAGCCGTGTACTGGGCTGCAGCGAGATACTATTAGTGCCTTGTTGAGCCAGAAGAGTGCTAGGCTGCTGTGGAAATAAGGTACTAGGCTGCTGGGGATATGTGCTAATCTGGTAAGATTGTGTGCGATTCCCAGGACCAGAGGTCACAGATTCCAATTTAGTTGAAGAGCCCATGCCATCATAATCAAACCTACAACAAAACAGAGTTGGAGAAATAACCTTTAGTGGTAAATATTGCAATATATTAGAGAACAAGAGAACTGATATTCAGAGGAAATTACTGCAATGGTTAAATTTCATCCTATTACCTCAATGTGAAATACAGTTCAGCATTACATCCCTTGTTAAAATCTCCATTTCAATAATACTTTTCATGAAACAGTTCATAACATTTGAAACGGCATGCCAGAGGGAACTGGAAATATTAATAATGATGACAATTAGTATGAAATACTGTGAAGTACTGCAACTTCAAATTTTAAACCACTGACAGGTGAAGTAAATAACACTAATTTTAATGGCACTTGTCAAAGGGTGGGATAAATGAGCTAGATGTGTTAGAAGCATAAAAACGGACCAGTCTCATTTTGACAGAGCCTGACATGCGTAGGGAGGGAAGAATACCCCATCTAGTCGGATCCCACAGAAGAGCTACTGTAGCACAAATTGAGCACAAATTATTGTTGGATAATATTGGTGTTTCGACTGCATGAGGGGGACCTACCCAACAACAGGCATCTGCTTTTACAGATTTGGCTGATCAGTATGTATAGATTAATTGAGCAGAATTATGTCATTCTCGATTTTATCAATGATGTTGTATCTCACAAGCTCCATATAGTGATATAAAATGTGCAGCACTAATAAAGGTTACAAACAAATAAAGCTGTAGCACCTACTAGTGATGTAAGAAGGTAGTGCAGGTGTGGACACTGGTACTCACCCAGCGTCAGTGTGCAAGCTGAGGGGCTGAGGCTCACTGTGCTCTGGTGTGTCAAGCAGCACAGACAGTGTGTGTGTTGGTGGGTTATATGCAGCGAAAAAGGGCAGAGAGGCACGCCGCAGAGGTGGGGGGCTCTGCATGAGGGGCAGTTTGTAGTCCATTGAGCTGACCTGAGGGACACACACATTCCCTGCCTCGACACACCCTAGATCTTAGCCAACCCACACACACCAGAGTGTAAGTACAGAAGATATCTACTTAAGCCCACAATCAAAACAGAAATTAAATGTATAATGGATTACTGTAGTCAAATTACAGCTCACAAGGTATGAGGGAGAGCGCGATGGAGAGAAAAATGGCAAGACAGAAACAGACCTTGTGGGTTTGTACAGCTGGTGAGGAAGGCACTATAAGAAGGGAGTGCATTTCCAGTTTGTGAAGGCATAGGTGCAACTGTAGGTGCTGTGAAAACAGGAGGCCTACAAACAAGCAGGTGTAAATACACACATAGTAAATGCTGGTATAGATTATCACCATCAGTGTTACATTAGAATAACCTATGAACAGGGGCAGGTGCATGGGCTGGAGCAGGGGCCAGAGCTCGGATCACTGGAGGCTTTTTCACCGTAGTTTTGGATGTTTTACGCCACTTAGCACGCCGATTCTGAAACCACACCTGAAAAAGAAGGGGAGATTGAAAATGACCCTAAAAATGAGAAAAATCATAGAAAAAAATCCTTTTATCAAACTGACCATGACCCTCTGGGGTGTAACACCAACTGATATTGCAATTTCTTTCCGCTTCTCTGCATCTGGGTAATGATCATCTTGAAATACCCTCTCCAATTCTTCCAACTGACCTACACACAAAAGAACAGTTCATTTTGTGTGAAAAACAAGTAATATGAATAAATATATTGTTCATTGAACATTTTTGAAATTTACAGAACATTGAACAAATGCCATCAAGGTGCAGGTCTCTGGCCCAAAACTCACCAGTACTGTATGAAGTGCGTGTTTTCTTCTTGGGTGCAGGTGGTAGGAGAGAGGTGCCGGTTATGGAAGGTAAAGGCTGTGAACTGGTGTCTGGATGCATTGCTGGCAAGGGAAGCAGTGGCGCTGACCTGCTAGTAAAGCGGGTGTAGCGGCGTGTGGTGTACACCTGTCTCAGCATGACCTCTAGCTGACCTGAAGAAACAAGTGTTTTTGGTTCCGCAGATGGGCTATTGCTATAAACACGGTTTCCAAGACAAGGTGCTTCTGGTCCAATCATCTGAGCCGGGGCTTGAGTCTGAAGCATCAGCTGGGGTTTAAGGGGGGGCAGTGGTGGGTTGGAAGGGGGCACAGTGAGAGGCAGGGGGCTATCTGAAGGAGGAGGGGACAATGAGGGAATCTGGGGAAGTGTTAGGGATCTAGAGGGACACAGCATGAGCTCCTCACTCACACACCTCTCAACCGACTCCTCACACACCATCACCAGGTTTACTGGGCAGCCAGAGTCCAGCTGAGGATCATCACACTTCTCATCCAACAGGGGACTCTCTTTGGTCTCTGTATCTTTGTCATTCTTGCCTTCTTTCACATTCAGTTTTTCTGCTTTATACTTTTCACTCGCTTCCAGCTCTTTCTCACCTTCTCCATGTCCATAATCAGCCTTTACAAGGACTTTCAGCTCTTGCTTTTTTTCATCCTCTATTCCCTTCTTTTCTTTTTCCTTTTTAAAATGTTCTTTTCCTTCTTCATTTCTCTCCTTACTCAAAGGTGCCGTAATCCAGTCGCATCTATCCTGCGCTCCTTTTACCTCCACTTCACCTCTTTCTTTGTCCACGTTTCTCTCTCTCACACTGACTCTGAGCCCCAGGTAGGACCCGTCGTCTTCCTCCTCACACAAAGGGCATGGCCCGTCTGTAAATGAAGGACAGTTATCATTGCAATGTTACATAACTCGTGTATGTGTGTTACACATGAAGCGTCGTTCAGACGTTACGTCGGAGTAACTTCATTTCAAACCATTTTCCACCTCAGGCCTAAGTAAACTAAACATCGCTTTAGGTGGCTAAGGGCTCAACTTTCTACAATTATCTATGGGAAAACATCAGGTAATTTAGATTAATTTACGCACCGTCATCACTAGCAAACAGTGAGTCTTCAGCCATTTTGTCGCTCAAAAACGCCTGTAACTACCAAGCTCTAAGAGCGCTGAGGTAAATCAGATGATTCGAGATCATCTGCAGCAGCCGGTGAATCTCAGTCACGTGACGAGAGAATGCCCTGCACGCGGGTTCCCACCTGTTCATGAAGTGAGTCGACGCGTAACTCTTTTCACACTGGCGCTGTAGGTCTTCAAGCCTGACGAGCCATATTTCGCTGCACTGTTAGTTTTGAGCAGTAGCTTAGTAACCTCAATTCCAGTGACTGCACCAGTGCTACAACCACAGCCATGCTAAAAGTCTTTACATGCATTCCAGCTTCACAAGACATTCTTCATACTTCTTTATATAGGTAATTGGCTTACCACAATAAAACATGTAACCAATGCACCTACTCAAACATTCATGTTTACACTGGTTTATGCTGCAACTCACACAGTTGACATTTGACGGAGACAATACTGAATTATAAAAAAACATGGCAAGAATTCGTGGCCTCCATGTGTGAGTTCTGCACAAATTATCAGTAAAGTGCTAAAGTATTTTAGCTCCTTTATATAGAAGTCTAATTTTAAACAAAAAACGCTGTACTAATAAAGGTGGTTCAATGCAGTTAGTGTTTAGCCTCCTGAACCCCCCTACCATACTGATGTTTTAAATACTGAATGCTTTTTAATTAGATGTTGCTGTAGGCCATATGCTGTGCTACCCACTTTCAAAATTCTTGGATTACTGAGCTCATTCAGGGACTCCATGGGGAGATCCTTGGCACACATTTTAGGCAACAATAAATGGAGGGCAAACGAGTATGTTTTACAAAAACTGCAAAAAAGAGTGTATTATATGTGACCTACTGAACTTACTTGACCCTTAGTCAATAACAACGTGACAAGGAAGTACCCAATAAGGTCTTTTATTTAGAACAGAGTGGCATATTAGTGACAGAACTTTGCCTCCTTATGCACAAACCAACCAATGAAAAAAAAAGTCAGCTCTTAAAAAATGGACATGTATAAAACACAACGGGCAACCACCACATGAAGACCATGCTGTTCTGTGATTGGCACAGACACAGGAAGGCCTGCTTCTTTATTTGGCCATGGGTAGAAAGAGTGATTACAGGTAGATGAGTAGAAAAAACAGCAATCAAACAAGTTCCACTGAGACAAATTCACTTTAACACACAGTGACCGCTGGACATTCCCAAGTGAACATGGGTGTGTTTTAGAGAGCATGAGGGTGTGTCCTTGTGATAGTAAGAGGTGTACATTGGTCAGACTGGTGGAGGAATTTTTTGTAGCTGTATTTCAAAGAAATTTTAAACACTTTTACGCCAAACTGTTTGAAATAGCCTTGTACCTTTAGCATTTTTGGAACAATCATAATACCTTGATATCTTAAGTCTTATGACTAACTTCTATGCACTGCTGTAGTAAATGCACTGACTGCTAAAGGAGTTATGATTTATTCATTATGAATGTGTCAATATATGTGACAATACTGTGTACTTATCACAGGCCTACGATGCTGTTGGTCTAGTCATTTGCAAGGAATTTTCATAGGCCCTTGTTGTGACCAGTGGCGTTTTCAAAGATTTGTGGGTGTTTGACGTGTTTGAACGTAGGGGTACGTGTGGACAATATTTCATGAAGTGAGATATCACAGTTAGTCAAAATATTCAAGCTTAAATTCATACAGACAAGTAAGGGATATTTTTTCTGAGCCATCTTACCATCTAGCTTAATGTATCTCGCTAACTGAAGAAATCCTGCTCCATGAAATAGCTCACTCATGATGAAAGAAGCGCTGGAGAGGGAAAAAACATCCGCCAGATACATTCCAGCCAGCGCATGGGCACACATATGCACACATGACATGATCATACAGGTTAGAGTAATATATTCAAGCTACAGGTGCTGTTGCACTGGTCTGATTTTACAATCTTAGATAGATGTACAGCCTACAACCATGTATTTCCCCATATGCCATTAACATGGCCTCCAATGTGGGCCCTGAACACATTGTCTATCGACAAAGCTCTCAAGTATTGTAGCTTCTTCATATGTAATTCTACATATAAAATAGGCTGTACTAAGAAAGGTGGTCCAATGCAGTGTGTTAGCATTATAGCCTCTTGAACCTTCCAATCATAGTGATATGTTTTTAATTGGTGAATTTATCAGAGGTCTGCTACGATGAGGAGTGAGGGACACACATTGTGCTGCTTCGCAGTGCTGTGTGCTGTGGCTAAGTGGCACGCAGACCATCCCAAACCTGACCCACCGCAATGACACAAAAATGATATGTACTTATATTGGTAACGCCAATCAGTATTGTACTACAGCGTTTGTTAAGGTTACAAAAGGCCAGGCAGTGGCAACGCACCTCATCTGGATGAGAGTACGTGGTACATTCTCCCTCACCAGCACTGGAGGGTGACAGCATATGAGTGTATTGATGTTAAACAGCTGCATTATTGCTACATCATGCACTGTTAGCTAATTCTAACTGTGCAGCCATTTACTTTTAGTGACCTAAATGAATAGCACTTGAACACAATGGAACAACATAAAAGCAGCCAGAGAAATTTGACTGACACTCTCTGGAAACTCACAAGTCCTGTATTGTAGAATACCTTAAGCAGATATATCCTAGTATTCAAAAACAATATCCCTCAACAAACATCAACACTGTGATGCATGAAGGGTGCCCACTTACCCATTACGAGAGCCAACCTGCTCCAACCTGACTCATGAAAATATTTGTTTAAACAACAACCCTAACCAAACCCAACCTGTTGCCGCTTTAAATATTTGTCATTAACTTTTTGTTGCGAGGAGGGTAGGTGCTAGCCAAATTTTCAGTTTTTTGTTAATTGGGTTGGAGGTGTAGTTGTATTTTTTTTAGTTTCAGTTCACTTATTATTATTATTATTATTGAACCAGGGCTTCCAACCCTGAACCCATAAGATTCAGTAGTAAACTGACTTGAACCTTCCTGGTTATGAGTCAACCCACACACCACTACTAACCACATCAATATTCTACCTGTAACCATACCTCCTAACCTTTCTCTAACTTCAGCCTATTAAGCATTGTGTGTGTGTGTTTGTGTCTGTGTGTGTGTAGCTGTGTGTGAGAGTGTCAATACACAAGTGAAATACAGTCTTGTGAGCTTGTGCTTTTTACATGAAGGCCAGAGACCTGTCCAAAAAAAAAAAAAAAAAAAAAAAATACTGAAAACATGGAAAATCTTTCTTTTCTTTTCTTTTTTGGCTGATGTGATGGAAAGGAAGGTTCTATGAATGTAAAAAAAAAAATTAAATTCATTTTACATTGTGTTGTGGTTTTAATATTTTAAAGTGATATGTGTATGTGCAAAATGTTTTAAAAGTAAAAGACAGAATTCAAAGCATGATAAATCAAAAAAAGTTGATATTTACACCAATAAAACTTTAACTGCACAGCTAAATAGATATCCTTCACTACTAATATTATCATCTTTTACCTTCCATTCAGAGCTGCTGATATATTATTGATTATTATTACTATTGATAACTAATTGTCTTTGTACAGAACAGAGGAGGGGCTAGTCCTCTGATTCGTTGCATGCACTCCCTCACAGCAAATGTTTCCTCATAGTTTATATGTGCTGTGTTAATTGTACAATTTTTTCAGTCTCCCTGCTCCAAACAAATAGTACTACAGTCAATGAGGCCAGCTGATGTACACTCTCGCCAGCAGAGGGAGTCAGACGGTGTATGTATGTGTATATGTATGAGTGTGAGACTGTGTAGCTTGGCTAAGGTCACAGATGGCAGCGCTGTCAGGCCACATAGCCCCATACACAAAACAAGCACATACACACAAACTCTGCTCTCTGCTCAAGCACAGCTTCTAGCACCAGGGAAATGGAAGGCACCACACAATGGCTGACCTTAGACCTGTGTGACAGAAGTGCGATCTGTTCGGAGTAGCATGGTCTCGGCGTTCCTCCTCCACTCCTCTATCTTATCGCCCCCTCCCTCTCAGCCCTCTCTGTCTCTCCATGACCCTCTCTACTTTTTGTTTTCCGTCTTTGCGCCCTCTTTCCTGATCCTCGAGTCCCATGTTCAGCTGGAGAGGAATATTGTGCAGTTGAAGAGCATGTGTGTCTTTACAAAAAGTTTCATGTCATAATTTTATAGAACAACAATCCTAAACATATCAAAAGTTGTTTTTTCTTCTTTTCTTCATACATGTAGAATCCCTACCCCTCCCGAGCCCAGTCCCCAAAATTCTGTCCACATCCACTTCCTTTTTATATTGATCTTTTTTCCATTCAAAAGAAAGTCCCAAGTCCGTAGAGTGATGAGAATGAGAAAACAGGGAATCGAGAAAGAAAGAGAGCGAAACGAAGGGAGGGAATATCAGAGGGCTAGAAGAAGAGAAGGCTGGAAGGATGGAGGGATGCAAGAAGGAGAGTGTGTTTTGTTAGGCGTAGAATTCCTCCTGCTTGTCTGGTTTCTGATAGGTAACTGTGGCTTGTTTGGGCTCCTCCAGAGTGTAGCTGCCTTCATCCTTCTTCTTCATCCGGTAAACAAGTAACATGACCAGGAATGCAGCGAAAAGTGCACCTACAACACCTCCAACAATCACCGCTAGAAAACAGAGAGACATTTTTAGAGCACACAGCCTCAGGCTAAACGTATTACTTAGCATTGGGCCTCATTCACCAATACCTGCACCTGTTTTTGTTGTTGTTGTTGTTGTTGTTGTTGTTCTTAACAAACGAACAAATGCCACATAAAATGTTAACACCACTTTAAATTAAACATAAAAATAGTTTGGTTTGGTTTTTGATGGATGAGGCCTGTTGTTATGTATTATCACCTAAAAATACAGAATGTATCCAAATTTCACATAAATACATTATACAACTAAATGTAACTTTTCATTCTTCACACCTTTTCTCTCTCTTTTTTACTAACCAAAAGTATGTGTAAATGTATTGCTTTTGTATAGTTCCACTAGTTTAGTAAACCATTATATTATATTGGGTCATATTTAAATAAAAAAACAATGCATGAAAAGAAAAGAGAAAGAAAGAGGTGGACAAAATTCATATAGGGGAGGTTTAAATGTTTAGGCCTCAGTCTACATGTAGCTCTTCTAAAAGTAAATCTAGCAGTGGGGTTTTGAAATGCAATGTGCCCACTAAGATCACTCTACCCTAAAGCTTTACCTATCACCAGGAAGTCTGCAAATACAAAGGCAAACAGTCCCCCAATCAGAATAGCTGAGGAGAGAGAAACAATGGAAAAGAAAGGGAAAGAGAGGAACATGTGATGAAGGAAGGAAAATCCTGTATTCTCCACAGAATACATGATTCTCTGTATTCTCCACAGAGGGATTAAACTAGGCCCATGGGGGCACCTTCATATTGTTATTTGTAATTAAATGGTATTGGGAAATAACTGAAGGCCCACAAATCCAACACACAATAAGCAACATATAATAATATATCTGATATTCATATCTGAATATATTCTCTAGCTTTGCTAGTTGCAAGGCCAAATAGATTTATTCCTTAGCAATATTTTTGAGGGGTTTTCTACCCAATTTAGTCCTGTCTGATTCCAAATACTAGCTAGCTATCACATAATACCAACAACACTAGAAGAATGAAGGCTAACTCAAGTTTTTTTAAGTCATATGAAGCCAGCCACCAGATCTTTTAGTACTGGGCAGCATAAGGCACTTGGGTAAGAATGCTGACTTACTGTTATGTCAGCTATCAGGCACCCACCTGGCTATCATCATGCAAAGTGATGGGCCATCCTACCCATCAAGAGGGAGAGAGGCCAATTATGATGTTTTGGCATGGATGGCTGCAGCACCACTTGGGACCAAACTTATGATTTCCCAATGATAGGGCAACTATAATCATGTACGATAGATGTTCATCCCAAAAACAAGTTAGGAAAAAACAATATAAAGGCACACTTGTAATGACATGGGTGTGTTAAGTTTTGCTGCTCGCATTAAACATATGAGCTACACCACTGTTAATATTTAAAACACACATGCTAATGAAATCTTCAAATGCTCAAAGCTGATGTCTAAATGGCCTCAAAATTGTATGTCTAGATATGAGATCAGATTTACTCACCTATTAACACTTCTTTTCTTTCCAGGATGTTTTTCTGAGGAAGCTGTGCAGCTGAATTTCCTGTATCCACAGTGTTGCCAGTCAAATCAGGCTCTGCCCCCGTATCGGTCACACCTTTATCTCGTCCCACTTCATTGACTTGCCGACCTTCATCCTCTCGGATCTCTGAATCCCCGCTGGGACCTGTGCCTGCAACTTCATTATTTACTGTTGCCTCTGGAGATCTCACCTGAAAGCAAATTAGGAATTATTTTTCCTCATGAAACAAAGCTGTGAGACTTCATCCAAATGCTGAAAAACAGACATAAGCTTATTTTCTTAAGCTTAAAGAATTTTTACAGAAAGCCTTTCATATCCTGATGGTAATTCAGTAGTTCAAGTAGAACAGTATTTTCTACAGAAGAAGTGTCATTCTATGAAAAGTAGCTGTTCTGCATGTACAGAATGCACAGTCGACTCATAACCCACAATTTCCCTGAGCTGACCTGCAGATGGTCAATCTAAGAAGTTTGAGAACATTGTGGTTGTTGCTTAATAATAATTTTTAGGGATTAGGCCGAGTGGATTGGCCCTCCTAATTGGGCCAGGCACCTCATAATTCATCAAGTCTGATTAAATAAATGGAAGAACACATGCAGTCTTGTTGAACCCCACAGGAAACGTTTTTGAGGATTCACCTGTACTGTTGAGGTGAGCACTGGACGTGTGTTGCTTTGAGTGGGTATGGCTCTACTAGGTGTGGGTTTCCATGGTCGCTGAGGGGTGGTGCTGGGCGTAGTTGGACTTGTGGTTGGCTCTGATGTAGTGGAGGCTACAGTTGCGGGAGGAACCTCAGTGGTCGTGATGTCATCTGTGATTGCTTCCTCAGGAGTGAATGGATCAAATGGAATGGACGTTTCTGTTGTAATGAAGAGATCCTCCTCTTCTTCTGTGGTGCCAAGGCCGTCTGTCTCACCCAGGGTCCAAAGCGAGTCTGTGATCACTGAAACTGTAGGGTATTGGGGAACAATGGTAGTCCTTGCCCTTGCTCTCTCTCTTTCACGTTCTCGCTCCCTGTCTCTCTCCCTCTCTCGTTCTCTTTCCCTCTCCCTCTCTCGTTCTCTCTCCCTCTCTCGTTCTCTTTCTCTTTCCCTCTCACGCTCTCTTTCTCTTTCCCTCTCTCGCTCTCTTTCTCGTTCCCTCTCTCGTTCTCTCTCCCTTTCTCGTTCTCTCTCTTCTCTTTCCCTCTCTGTTTCCTGTACTTGCTCCATTTCTTCCTGTCCTCTTTTTCTATCCAGCTCCATCTCTAGTTCCTTTTCCTTCTCACTTTCTCTCTCCCACTCCAAACCACTCTCTTTCTCAGTTTCTGGTGGAGGAGTGCTGCTGGGTTCTGCAGCTGGTGGGGCAGAGGGAGCGGGTCCAGTGGCCTGTGTTGTTGAAAGTGAGAGGGGCTCTTCTGTAGTAAAGGACATGCTCATTTCAGTGGGACCTACTTCTGGTTCTGGGACTAGAAGCACAGAAAGAGGCAGAGAGAAACAGAGCAAAAAAGACCATAATAAAAGGTTAATATTTTCCCCCAGTAAATGTGTAATATGATATAATTATGGTAGTTGGTGTGTATATATAAATATACTTTTAAAGTATATACTTTTATACTTTTAAAATTTATTTCAATATATTTAAACAAATATTTTTATCTTCTTTGATACAGTGTTCAAATGAAATGGTGATTATATTCCAACAAAAGACAAAAAGCAGATCAGATCAGCAGATCACATTGAAAAAGTGAGTACACCCTTACATTTACTACTCCAATTTCATTAAATTTGAATCAGGTGTTCCAGATCAGGTGCCATTAATTATATATATTTATATATATAGATGTTATATATTTAACATCTAGAGTCTGGTGATCTCTTGACTATTGAAGTGTGTGGTGTCATCAAGATCTAAAAAATGCATTCAGAAAGGTTGTATTCCTAAACCCATGTAGTGATTTACAGCCCTGTCCTTTGCACACAGAAAATATTCTAGATTCTCTGAATTTTTGGATATTAAGTACTGTAAATGATGTCATTCTCTTATTTTATTTTTTTTAGAGAAAAGTATTATAAAAATTGTTTCACAATTTGTAGATGCCATTTTTGGAAATTGGTGAGTCCATCTTCTGAGACATTATGCCTCTTCAAGATGCTCTTTTCATACCTGATCATGTTATTGACCGGTTGCCAGTTAATATAATTTGTTGCAAAACATTCCTCCAGCTTTTTTTTCCCCACCACTTATATTTCCAGCCTTCCGATGCTCCTTACAGTAAACTTGTTTTTAGATGTTACTGCCATCAAATTTGAGCTAATGTTTTTCATGTAATAGCTATATATCTCTTTTATGACATTTCATGTTTTTGATGTTCTATTGTGATTAATATATAAATTTATAGGATTTACCAATTATCACATTATTTTTTTATTTACATTTATTTACATCATCTTTGGAATTAGGGTTAGTACTTTCTCCACATAAAAATATTATAATCTGTGTCTTTATTTTAGTTTACAATTACAGTCTGTAGTCCATCAGTTTCTCTGCAATATTATTAGCTATCTCCTTTTTACTCCATTTATCAGGACCAGGGTGCTCAAAGGACCACCAGTGAGTCACAAACACAGTTCCAACATTTCACCACTGTGTCAGTGTCACTTCTGTGCTGAGAGTGAATCACCTCAATAACACCTGGTCATTGATGAACTGGGTGAAGAGAAATGAGGCAGAGAAACACATGGACTACAGTCTTAATGTTCAAGGTAAGTGCACCTAATAAAGTGGTATGTTAGTGTAGTACTGTACACACACACACACACACACACACACACACACACACACACACACACACACACACACACAAACACAAACACAAACAAA
>JBBIGC010000137.1:12278750-12289269 GCA_037576955.1 Lepidarchus adonis
AAATGCGCTAACAACGATCAGAGTAACGTCCTCCTCTGCCCCTCACGCACTCTGGTCGCTATGGTAACGCATAAACATTCCTTTCAGAATAAGTTTAAGCTGCTCGTGTGTTTGCATGTATGCGTGTGTGTGTGTGTGTGTGTGTGTGTGTGTGTGTGTGTGTGTACATGCTGCTTGTGTGTTTGAATGCATGTGTGTGTGTTTATATGTGTGAGCATGCATGCTGCTCGTGTGTATGTGTGTGCGTGCGCGCGTGCGTGCGTGTGTGTGTGTGTGTGTGTGTGTGTGTGTGCATGAATAACAGCAGTGCAAGTGAAATCAAGGTTTAGAAACTGAAATGTATCTGCTGATATCGGCCATTTAGTGGTTATATTGTTTTATACTGTAACTGTGAGTTTTCTTATACTAAATGTAATAAAAACACCATCTTCAACATGTTATCAGTGTATTATACTCTACACAGGTGTGCATAGTAACATGGTCAGTGAGTGTAAGTAAAAATCTATTCCCACATTAATCCAATGCTCATCCAGATAACAAGGCAGATATATCACACTGTTTCTATATGCCATTGTCCTGCCAGATGTTTTAAGTGGTGCGCTGACATTTTAGGGCCGAAATATCACTGTTATGCTCCATAAATCCAGTGATGGACTAGGCGAGTATTTTCTCTCCCCTCCTAGCTGTATCTCCTCAAAGGTGTTTTTTTAAAAAACACATGCTTGTTCTTTTCGTTTATTCATTGGGCCTCTGTGTTTTACCTCTCGCTTCCACGTCCTTTAGCATTAATAACGTCATGTCCATAATAATGTCAAGATATTTAGATCCACTTTTTGATGTTCCAGATGTTTTCAGCAGGTGAAAGGTCTGCACTGTAGGCAGGTCAGTTCAGCACCAGGACTATGAAGCCATGATGTTGTAACAGATGCAGTATGTGGTTTAGAATTGTCTTGCTGAAATATTTAAGTCCTTCCCTCAAAAAGACACTGTCTGGATGGCAGCATGTGTTGCTCTAAAACCTGTACAAACAGTAATAGGGGCAGTGGTGGCCTAGTGGTTAGGACTTTGCCCCTGGGGACTTGAGCAAGGTACCGTCCCCACTTCACTGCTCCATGTGTGATGGACTAAATGCAGAGGACACATTTCGTTGTGGTGCGCTGTGTGCCCACAATGACAAATATTCACTTTTATAGCCAAAATTATCAGCACCGTTGGGATTTTTTTAGATAAAGCACCATTTCTCACAGAAGATTATTGCAATTATAAATGTTTTGGCATAGACATGTTTATTTCCTTTATGTGCATTGGATTAACACAAAAAATCTGAGAATTAACCCAAATTTGACATTATTTCACAATTTTTTATTTACAAAATTATTGGCACCTTTTCAAAATTGTAGGTAAAACTTTTGATTTCAAGCGTATTATGTTTGTTTAAACTCACATGTCCCAAGAAACAGGTGCTGGCCAAAAAAGCAATCACACCTGAAGCCAGTTACAATGGAAAAAATAATGGACTCAACCTTTCTGTTGTGTGTGTGTGCCACAATAAACATGGAGAACAAAATTGTTCTGAGGAGTTGTCCACTGTGCACAACATAATCAAGAAGTTTACAACACGTCACTGTAGCTAATCTCCCTGGACGTGGATGGAAGAGAAGAACTGATAAAAGATTACAACTCAGGATCGTCCGAATGGTGGACAAACAGCCGACTGTCTAAACAAATTGAAGCTGTTCTGCAGATTCAGTGAGTAACAGTGTCAGCGCAAACTGTCAACATCTGAACAAAATGAAAAGCTATGGCAGGACCCCACTGCTGACACATAAACATAAAAAATGCTATAATGTATTTAAAGAAGCCAAAATCTTTCTGGAAGAAAGTCTTGTGGACAGATGAGACCAATATAGAGCTTTTTGGTGAAGCACATCATTCTACTGTTAACAGAAAACAGAAAAAAGATCACAGTACCTACAGTCAAACATGGTGGAGGCTCAGTGATGTTTTGAAGATGTTTTGCTGCCTCAGGCACTGGCTGTCTTGACTGTGTCCAAGGTATCATAAAATCTGAAGACGGCCAAAAGGTTTTGGGCAAAATTTAGGGCCCAGTGTCAGAAAGCTGTGTCTGCATCAGAGGTCATGGGTGTTCCAGCAGAATAATGCAATAATGCAACAATACAATACAATGACCACCAATGAGTCTGGATAAAAAATCTGATTGAAAGATCTCAAAATTGCTGTTGGAAGAAGGCACCTTCAAATTTGAGATCTTGTGCAGTTTGCAAAAGAAGAAAAAAATTTCAGTTGAGAAGTTTAGCAAGCTTGTTAATGGTAATAGGAAGTGATTGATTACAGTTATTTATTTTTTGTGAAATTATGTCAAATTTGGCTTTTTTTCCTCATTTTTATTGTTCCAATGCACATAAAGGAAGTAAACATGTGTAAACCAACATTAGCAATTGCAATAGTCAACTGGATTTCCTGGAAAAATTCCAGGGTTGTCTGAAGTTCTTCAGCCTCATCCTTTATGAATAGAAAATTCACCACATTCTTCTAATCTTTTGATTATGTTATGTACAGTAGATGCTGCCATTTTCAAAGTCTTCAGGACCTTTATTTTGAATTTTTTCTCAAATTTGTAGTTGCAGTTTTTTGCAACTGCTGAGCCGCCAACCATCCATCCTTACTTCTGAGAGACTCCGCCCCTTTATGATGTTTTTTTTTTAAATACCCAATCGTGTTACTGACCAGTTTTAGGTATAAAAATGTTCTTCCAGCAGTTTTTTTTAGTACCACTTACTTTTACAGCCCTTTGGTATCCTGTCGCAATCTGCCATCAAATTAAAAGTGAGCAAATATCTTTCTTGTAATAGTAATATTTCCCAATATGTGCCTTTCAAAATAAATTCTACCGCAAAATAACGTACAAACCAAAACTATCATCAGAGTATGCAACTCTGGCTGATTCCATTCAGTTTATCTGGAGTAAGGTAATGGCAAAATAAAAATAATAATAAATAAATAAATATTTTTATGTCAAAAGCTCTCAAGCCAAAAAACTGTGGGCATCCCTGCTCTACTGGGTATTAAATATTGGTTTATGGGATTTGCTAGTAATTGCATTCTGGTTTTCTTTACATTTTTCACAGCTTGAAACTGGGGTTATGATATCAACCAGTACTATTGGTCAAAACTATCAAGAAATAAGTCTCCTTCACAAAATTTTTATTTTTCAAACTACAGCAATATTGGTTTAAACTCGGCCTTCATCCTTAATGTAACATTGTGAACATGAGAGATTACAACTTTTGTTTTTCAATGTATCACACTTTTTCTATATATCATTGCCTTGTGATGTTTAAAGTTGTGCATTGACATTTTAGGGCCTAAATATCACTGTTATGCTCCATAAATCCATAACTATTTTCTCTCCTGGTTCAATTTCTCAGCTTGTTTTTTTCATTCTCCATACCCTTCGTTCAAGTGGTGTAGAACATCCACTGAGCTCTCAACTGACACCACGCTTAGCGTTCACTCCAACTGCAAATAGTATCTTACTCCATTTCTGCCAGTCACACCAAGGAAGCCTGTCTGTAAAGGAACAGAGGAAACCAGCATACTCTCTAGCTGTCAATCAGAATCTACCCTGAAGGCCAGAGAACCATCAGCAACATTCAGGCTTTCCACCATGATCTAATGACATCTCTCGGTGCTAATGGATCAATGCAGGCTAATCATAGCTGCATTGGCTCTTAATAAAAAAGCCATAAAGCAGAAAGGGTTCATTAATGTCGTGTCAACTGGAGAACTATGTGCAACCAAAATCAGACTGTTCATTAAACTGACTACCCACCAAAAAGCTAAGAAAGAGAAGGTAAGGAACTATGTCTGGACGACGCAATTCCATTTAGTTTAAGAGTTTAGGGCATCATGAGAGTAAGGTAATTGCCCTAAAAAAAAAATAACAATATATATATCATTTTTATAGCACTTTTATTCTTGGTACATCTTTTTGACTTGGCTTGCAATAAAACTTTTATTTTTGTACTTTTAATACTTAAGTATTTTGGGAAGCAAATACTTCAGTACTTTCACTTTAGTAAAATCTGACTGTATTTCATTTGTATTGGAGAAATATTAGACTAGTTGTATCTGAACTTTTATTTAAGTAATGCAGTTAGGTACCAAAAGTGATGCAAGGAAGAACATCTGGTGATCCAGCGACGGGGTCCTGGGCGCCCAAGGCTCAGGAAGAGCTCCTGTTGTAGAAAATGTTTCAGCAGCATGAGGGGAGCAACTCAAAACTGGACTGGTCACTGGTCACAGAACGCAATGGTCACATACAGGAAGGATTAAAGCAGACTGTACTTCCTGCGAAGACTGAGGTCCTTCAGGGTCTGTAACACCATGTTACGGATGTTTTATGAATCATTTTCTATAGCCAATAAGAACAGGCCAAACAAACTGATCAGGATACCTGGAGACTGTGATGGAACAGAGGATGCTGGGTAATCTACAGTGTAGTTTTGGGGCAAAAAAGCCTCTTGAGTAACAAGCTAACCAGTCAGAAATGACACCCCCTCTTACAATGTAAATCTGAATGTGCAATAATCCACTTCAATAGCTTATTCATTTATCCAACATATTTTATTTTTATTTTATTTTACGGGTTAGATTTTATTATATTTTTATCATATTTGTTAAGTACATTTTTATTTTTATCTTACATTATTCTATTTAATTATTACTTTTACCACTTTGTTTTTATATCTATGTCTGTATGTCAGTACAGTTATTTCCTCCAGGCTTATTAAAGTGTTTCTGATTGAGATTATGGCTGATCTGTGTTTATATATGTGTATACACGCCTGTGACTGTGAGTTTCACGCTGTCCTACCTTGTTCTTCTCCTGCTGCAGTTCTATTTGGATTTCCGTGAGTTTGGCCCTCAGCTCCTCATTGGCTGCCTGCAGGGCTGCCATGGCATCAGGCCGGTCTCCCTTGCTCCGCCCACTAGGTGCCTTCTTGGACATGGTGGGTGGTGCTCCTTGGGCCACGTCCTTCCCAGGGATGACCTGAGCTTGTGAACGATCACGGTTTTCTTTCGCTTAATGTCCAGCTACATCTTTCCACCCACCTGCAGGTCAAAGACATGCAACGGATTTAAACGGGTCAGTAAAGTGGGATCTCTGACCACTTGATGGTGTAGTTTCTTTTGAAAATGAAATGATAAATGTGCTTTCTGGATGTGTGTTTTTCATTGGTTTGCTTTTGTGTGTAAGAAAAGACGATATATCATGAATACGATCTGATTTCTTGCACAAATTGGGATTTAAACGTAGTGATGCCTGCTACAGCGCCATCTTGTTTCTTTGTGCTCATGCTTTTACAGATTATGAATGAATGAAAGGGTTCAAATGCTGTACATGTTTGCTCTGGAGGACAGAGAATCAAGCCAGACCAGAAGTTTGGCACTTAAACTAGAAGATTGATCATTTAAAACGCCACCAATGTCAAATGGCATCCAAACCACTAGGGGGCTCCTATTTTTCAGACTAACATTTGAAGGAAAGCCCCGCCCCCACTTTCTCTACACCAACTTCACTTTCACTGTAAGTAATGAGCTTTATTTCATTCCAGAATTCAAGAATTCATATTAAACTTAGTGACAGGTGCTATTAGAGAGGCAACAAAAAGCAGTGGAACCCAGCTAAAGATGTTCCAGAATCCCTTCTCCCACAACCATTGTTACAGAAAATGACAGAAAATGTCTCTAAAACCTAAAAAAAAATTACATTTTTGTTTGATACAATAAAAAAATAATCCACCCAATGGCACCATTAGAATTTTTCTACAATTTGTAACAGGTCACAGTTATAGTGGTACCAGCAATGTTAAATTGCCAAAAACCATCCCTTCCTGCAAAAATACATAATAATAATTTTATTTTACTTCACTTACTACTAATATTTTTAAATTATTTCGTGAATTTCACTATATTGGACGATAATTCTGCTTCATTTAAGATGAAATCTCAATGAGAGAAAATTTAGATACTCTAATCTAATTTAAGATACTTCCCAAGTGTTTATAACATTTTGTTTATATCTATTCAAAATACAGTCAAACCCTGTAGCTCACCCGTATTAGTCCAGGCCCTCAATGTGGTGAGAGGCGGGATGGCGAGCTATCGTGAATGATAACAGCAGGGTCGTGGTTACGGTCTTGGTTCCCTTTTTTGCAGCGTTTGTCTGTACAATAGTAGAATGTAATTGAATGCCTACTAACTGCTTTACAGTAAAACTGGACTCCCACGAGAGACATTGGCGTTCACTATATGAGCGCTGCTCATTCATGTTGGTGCATGACACTAGCATGTTACTGGCTGCAAGTCCCTCCCTCAAAAAGACACTGTCTGGATGGAAGCATGTGTTGCTCTAAAACCTGAACATACATTCATAGGGGCAGTGGTGGCCTAGTGGTTAGGACTTTGCCCCTGGGCTCAGAAGGTCACAGGTTCTCAGGTATGGGTTAAATGCAGAGGTCACATTTCATTGTGGTGTGTTCACAATGACAAATAATCACTTTCACAATAGCAACAGTGAACTATAGAATTAGCATGATTAAGCGCTGCAGCGCTAACACAGACCCAAGTTTGGTGAGCTATAGAAGGAGAAAAGCATACACTGGACACTTTGCGCATTGTAGCGAGAGGCGAGGTTGGCGGCTTAACAAGGTAAATAACGGTGGAAATCTGTTCTGCGGGTCTGTATGGCTAACGGGAAGTGAGCTAACAAGGTTAGACTGTACAACCTTTTTCAAAAAATTTTTATCATCTACACAAAACTTTTAAAATGTTCAAGCAAATCCCTAAATGTGAGGGACAAGGCCAAAGACAAATGTTGTTTTTGTGATTTTGAGACCTTCAGGCAGCACAGCAATAAAAACCAGCATGAAACTGAAGTGAAAATCACTGCATGTGCCCAGGAACACTTTGGCAAACCAGTTTAATGAACACAGTTCATGGCATCTACAAATGGGTAAAAGGTTAAAACACCATCATGTAAAGAAGCAACTGTATATAAATATAAGAGCGCATTTCACATACCATTTACTGCCACATTCTCCGGTCTCTGCTCATGTAAGATGGACTGAGGGGAAGTGAAATGCTTATTCTATTTGGAACTCATGAACACCACATTCACCTGAAAGGTATTGTTTAGCAGTGAACAATAGCTCATTACTCATGCTACCTCAACAGCACACTGAAACCATGAAGGGCCATTCATCTCAAAATGAGAATTAATTGTTATTCACGCTTTAGCATTAGAAATCGTTTGGTTTTATTAAACACTGGGTGATATTACGAAGTCAAACACCAACATTCCCATTCTCTACACACACATTGCACATCGCATCGAACTTCCTGCTGCACTGCTTCCTCACTAAGAGCCACTTTCAGTGTAAAACACTCTTCATGCTTTATTGTTAATCTGATGCATAACTAACATACAACACATTACCATATTTCTCCAACAACAGGCTGCAGCTTATACATTGATTTTGCAAACCTGGTGTTGGGTGCGGTTTAAATGGTGCATCCTATCTAAAAACATGAAAACATATTCACTAAAAGTATAATTCAGCACAAAAAGACGACATCACCAAATGATTGACTGAATTTAAATGTAATGTTTATTGCAGCAATGAACAGTTTGAAAAGCAACGCAAAGCAAAGATCAGATCAGCGAGATTTTTTTTCACATAAACGACGCCACATCCAGCATCTCTCAAACTTTTCCAGCTCTTTGCTACATTATATTACGCCCTAGTGTATAATATAAGCTGGAAAAAGTTCAATTTAACAGAATTAAAAGGAACTAAAGTTTATTGTTGGCTGGGAAAAAGATTAAAAAAAAATAATTATTGGCGGGAGAGTGGGGGAACTGCAGTACAGTGCTGTCAATTATCCGTCTACATATAAATTCTTCAGTATAAAACTAGCAACACTGAAATGCAATAATTATTAGACCTTAAAGTCCTTCAAAATAAAATCTGTAAAATGTCATCAATTGCGACCAGTGTTGCTTTGCTATCGCTGCTGTTGGACCCGCATTCTTCACCAGTATGACTCTCGGATTTTGCAGACGTTGTTTCACGAAAGTAATGATCTGGAGCTTAAATTCTGCACCGTAGTTTTGCGTTGTGGCATGAGTTCAATAAGTTCCAAATATTATCAATTTAATTGTTTCTGCTCAACTACGGTATAATGTCACTACTAATATGGAGTTGCAAATTCTCCAGGGGTCAAAATAGATGCTTCAACTTCAGGTCGGGAGATTCAGTAACACTGGGGCTAATAATTGCGGCTTATCTTAGAGTTTTAAACATTAAAAAATGAAAATTTTCTGCAGCTTATGGAATGAGGCCTATAATGTGGGACAGCCTATTGTTGGGGAAATACTGTACAAACAATACAACACAACAGAGTCTGTACTATAATGCTGGATTATCCTCCTAATTCAGTTCATTATTATTCTTTTCCTACAGCTCTACTATTCAGGGCCCAGTTTATTGCATATTCTGACATTTTCCTGCTTCTGAATCCACACAAAAAAGAAACACTGCTCATAATTTAGGATAAAATTCTCCTGACGGGTGAAACACAGTGAAGACATGAGGAGAAATGGTTTTTGGTATTTGTAAGCCGCCCTGCCTCTCTCACTCCCTGCATCATTTAGTGGTTGTAATAGACGTTTATCTTTCGTGCCCTAACCTCTGACACTATAAGGAAAAAACACTTTTCCCAAAACGTGAGCTGAATTTGAACAAGTCTGTCGCCCAGCACCAATGGCTGCCCCATCTGGAATACTAATCTCCACTGGTGGCCATCGGGAAAATTGGTAAATGAGTGAAAATGAGGCATAGTGGTGATTACTGTAGCTTCACAGCAAGAAGGTCCTGGGTTCAGCCAGAGGAGCCTTTCAGTGAGGAGCGCACAAGCTTTCTGCGCTGCCCCATGATAGCTTGGCCTCCTGCCTTGGCCCAGAGTCAGCTGGGATCGGCTCCACCTTCCCCATTACCTGAGTTTGGAGAATTGATGGAGTAAAAATTATATCATATCAAAAGAGATTTTCCTGATAGACTTCAACATAAAGTTTCAAACGTAGATGCCACAAAGGGGCAAAAAACTTTTTAAAAAAATTTGTTGGTTGGCTTCAAATTTAAAATAATAAAAAAAGCAATAAAATGTATTAGTTTCAACTGATTTGTTGTCTTTGTACTATTTTATATTAATATATATTCACATGATAAAAAAAAAAATAATTCTGTATTTACATTTACATTTTACGTCCCATCTGTTTCGGAGAAAAATCTGCCCAATTGTTTGCTCTGCATTATATGAAAAATTTTCATTATTTTCGTTACATTGATGATACAGTGAACCCATGAAGGGACATTCATCTCACGAATTTATTGCTATTCATGCATTAAACTTTTCAACATTATTTATTTATGTTATTTTTCCAGACACGTTAAGCTCAGTCTTAGATTAAATTACACAATTTTCTGGTGATTGTTTTTTTTTATTACCCAAGGCCAGGCTTAATATCTTCCCAGAAAAGCAGCTCAGTCTGTAATGTGCGCTGCCTCTTGAGAATGACTGACATTTCCACAAAAAAAGAAAAGATTCCCTTTGTTCTCCAAAATGTCAAGTCTTTGCTGTGCCTTTGTGAGAGAACACCAGACCCAGAGCATAATATTAACTTTCGGTTTAACATTTTTGACATTTTCATGTAAAAGTTCATGTGAAGACTCATACACTGGTGTTCTTTACTGAAAAGTTTCATTATTTCATAAGTTAAATGTCCAAAAGTTTTTCGCCGGATGCTCATCTTGCTTTTTTCTGATGTTAAGAGCTTGTTCCTCAATTCCTATAATAACAGCCCCAACTCAAACAAATTCACAAAACATGGAAACACAAACTAAACTGCTGGTGAGATGGGGATGTTACAGCAGAATAAACCTAGAAAGAAAATGGATAAATAAATATAAATATATATAAATATAAACAATATAAAAAATCAAAATACTTACTTTAGAATATAATGGAAAATCCTGTATAATAATCAATAGAAATATCTGAAACTTATGTAAGAAAACACAACACTGTGACTGTGTCTTTGCTGTTTGTCTACAATATAAAGTGACTGAAGCAGCAGCGAACAGCTCTGTAAGTCTGGACACTGCTCTATCTGCACGCTCTGTAAGTCTGGACACTGCTCTGTAAGACTGGACGCTCTGTAAGACTGGACACTGCTCTGTAAGACTGAACACTGCTCTATCTGCACGCTCTGTAAGTCTGGACACTGCTCTGTAAGACTGGACACTGCTCTGTCTGCACGCTCTGTAAGTCTGGACACTGCTCTGTAAGACTGGACACTGCTCTGTCTGCACACTCTGTAAGACTGGACACTGCTCTGTAAGACTGGACACTGCTCTGTAAGACTGGACACTGC
>JBBIGC010000137.1:12314477-12328265 GCA_037576955.1 Lepidarchus adonis
CCCCCCCCCCCCCCCCCCCCCCCCCCCCCCCCCCCCCCCCCCCCCCCCCCCCCCCCCCCCCCCCCCCCCCCAACCCCTACTACAATATTCTGTTACTCTTGAATCCAAATCTAAATTATGCAAACAGATTTCCAAAACTTTAGTTTGGCAAATCACAAACTAATAAAGACAACAAGTTATCAAAATGGTCTTGCAGAACAGTATATTAGCAAACGTACCAAGGTTGAGACTGCTGGAGGATCCGTGGGTTGAAAGAGAAGGCGGAGGAGTTAGAGAGTGGGAGGGACCTTGGTTGGGAAGGGGCATACCAACAGGGCCAGGTGAGGAACTGAAGCCAAGGCCATTGTAGAAGCCCCCATGGCCAATAGGAGTGAGACTGCTGGGTGTGCGCTTGTACAAATCAGAACTTCCTGTCAAAGAATCCCGGCGAGAACCACTGGAGCTAGAATTAGGCACTGCAAAAACAAACACGAGTGATCAACTTGATGCTGACAGACTCACACAACATAAAAAATTAAGACTAAACTTTATCTGCAGAACTGAAGTTAATACATTACTAGTTACAAGAGTGGTTTAGTTCATAGCTTCACTCACACACACCTGCTGTTCCAAAACCTCCAAGTGTTGCTCCAAGTGTAGCACCAAGGGACGAAGATGGGTTAGCATTAAATCCGAGGGAGGAGCTTCCTGGTTGGGCAGAGCCTTGGGAAAACAGGGATGAACTCTGCGAGGAGGAGCTTGGGGAACCACTCCCATAAAATGAGCTTCCACCCAGAGCGCCACCTCCTTGCTGACCAGGACCCTGTTGTGAATTCAATGCACGAAATGCACCACTGGCTCCACCGCCAAGGCCAGCATTAGCCCCACTTGCTGAAGCAGCTGCAGCTGCCACTACATGGAAGAGAGGAAGAAAAATGCTATTGACCAACATAAAATAGGAGGAGCTAAACACCAGTATAGTGAATGATGCTGTAACAGACAAAATAACAGAAGGCTGAAGGTGAACTGTATACCAGCAGCGGTTGGGCTGATGATGACAGAAGCAGGAGCCATAAGTCGGACCGGGCCACTACGAGCTCCTGTATTCACCACCAGAGCTCCAGTCTGGTCATAGTATGCAGCTGGAGCAAGCACAGGGTATCCTGGAACACATTTATAAAAATATGAAGTTAACACAAAGATTAAGAAACAAAATCTAACTGGGTGATGCTGGTGGTAAGGGTCTCACCTGGAACGCCAGCAGCCAAACCCTGTCCAAAAGCCAAGGCCGAGTTCACTGCTGCTGCTGCAACAAGCTGGTCTGTCTGTTGGCCCTGTTGACCTTGGCTGGGGGTCAAGGGACGCTGATTACCTCCAGCTCGCATCACCTGATGGCCAATTGCCACATACAAAGGAAACAAAAAACAATTATGAAGATTAACTAATTGGAGAAAACTAAAATGATTACGTTTTATTAATGTACTAATAAGACAGTCAGGTTCTAAAGATTCACACATCTCACCTGTTGTTGGTTCTGCTGTGTCTGTGCTGCTGACTGCTGATTGGCCGAGTTGGAAGGCGCTGGGGCCTGCTGCTGGAATAGGTTGGCTGGGTAGACGCCCCAGGGAGTAACACCATAATACTGAGGGGGCATCACTGCTGGTCCTGAAAACAAATGCAAAAATTACACTTGATACTGATTAATAGATTTCGATCACATGTTGACTGAAAATAAATCTACAATGGATCATTTAATGTGAAACAGACCTTTGTAATACTTTGCAAAGACAAAAGCATACTTGAGCTCCAAAAATAATGGCTAAATGGTGCGTGTGCTATAAGCAACTAAACCAAATGTTCAATAAGTACAAGACGGTTTTGGTTTATCAAAGGGATTAACACCACAAAATTACACTAGTGTACTCATAACTGTGGGCATGGTTTCAGTTCCACAGGTAGCAATTTTTTGTGTGTGTGTGAAGATGCAGCCCTGCTATAGTGGTGTGGTTTGTACCAAGTGTGGCAGCAGCCGCAAGGCCAGCAGCATAGGGGTCTGTGCCAGGTGGGGCTGCACTGATGATGTAAGGGTTCGGCATGAACGCAGCAGGAGCCAGGCCTAAAACACAAATCACAAAAACAAGCTTAAGCATCTTTATAAAACAAATAAATAAATAAGTTACATGAAAAAAACAAGTCTGGCACCACAGCTCCCATTTCCTTATAACCCCTTTGACATGCAGTTCAGTTCCATTGTATTAATAAATCATGCCAATTACAGATTTTGACCTACAAAATAAGATGAACACTCACCAATATGTGGTTGCTGGGCTGCAGCAAGGGCATACTGCTGCTGCTGTGCAGCTGTGAGCTGCTGCATGGCCAGAGCACTGGGCCTCTGAAACAGCTGAAACATTCCAGAAGAAATCAAAATTCACATACTGCAGAGTCTAATGTTTGCATGCACAGTGCCCACCAAATGACCTTAATGTTTAGATATTAAGGTGCAAAAATCCAAAATGTACAAGGACAGAGAAAAAGCCCAAGCCTTTTCACCAGATTGAAACTGGAAATCTACAAAGAAATAGTTATGATGTAGAAAGGTTGCAAACCCATCAAGTTCTATATGGTGGGAGGGAACCACAAAGGTTTTAACATTTGTTATGGGGAAGGGCTATAGCAGCAGATGTTTTAATATGTATTGCAGTGGGTGATGAAGGGAGCTTGAACAAGGAAATATAATTATTAATAACTAAAATGTTGTTTATTTTTAAAGTCCCAATCCCATTTTCATCCTGCATCTAAACAAATAAAATCTATTTTGGATTAAAGACTAAATTGTTATTTGCTGAAGCATTGCAAGTTTGCATACGCGATACAGTTAGGGAATTACAATAATTAGATTTAGAAAATATGCATAACCATTAGGGATCAAAAGTGTTATAGGGAATGAAAAACTAGACAAGGAACTTAACCCAATAAATCATAATAGATAGATATAAGTTTACAAACTATGCTGTTTGTCCTAAAACAGCCATTAATAAACAGTAACTACAATTTACTTTATTAAATTAATGTTCTAGCTACTTCTAACAACTTATACATTTAGGAAATGTAACATATGAAACACAAACAAGAGTGAAGCTTAAGTGCCAGATGCATTTACCTGTTGAGGAGAGTTGTAGTCAAACAGTCCAACAGTAGCAGCTGTGGAGTCAAGGGGCAGCTGGCTGCCAGAATAATCAAACTGCAGGGTCTCTATAGACACAGATTCCATGGGGTCAAGAGTCACGTTCTGGGGCTCAACATTTGGAAACTCCTCGGCTGGCTTTGGTCCTGCCCCTCCAGCCATCTCAGCTCCACCCAATTCGACCTCAGGACCAGCAGGAGGGCAGTTACCAGGAGTACGACTGTAACACAGGAGACAGTTTTATTTAAATACTGTTCTCTGGAATAAGCAATGGTGAGCATCAAAGGTAGATCATAAGCACCGTACAATCTGTACCTAAAGTCTTTCACATCCACGTCCAAGCCATTCTGACTAGGGAGGCCATTGGGGTTGTCCATGGGATCAGGCTCTGATTCTTTCAGCTCTTTCCTCTCAGGATCAAAAGTGGTCTTGGGTTTTGGCTCTACTCTTTTCTCAGGGTCATCAGTCTCAGCATCTCGAGGACCCTAAAAGACAAGTTATAAAAAGACATGAACATAACCAGCAGAGCAACAAGGTTTCAAAGAAAGTTATAAACAAAAACATAAGGTGAAAAATAAAGACACATGGGGAGGGCTTACAAAGGCTCCTTTACGCAGACAGGAGTCAAGTTTCTCAGCAGGGGAAGAGCTCAGGACGTATTCCACCATGGACACACCCAGACCTCCACTCTCAGAACGAGGAGAAAGTACAGACCCTGCTTCTCCAACACCGTGGAATCCCTGACCCGGTCGACGCTGCACCATGATTGGCTGGGACACTGAATGATCTAGGGATAAAGCAACAAGTAACAATGAACAATAAGAGTAATATGAACAAATATAGAAGCACTCATACATTGAGCTAGGCAATGTGTGTGTGTGTTTTTTTTTGGTCATCAGTTGATACCAAATGACACATCAAAACACTCAAGTTTAAAACCTCCTTTTCACTCTTAAGTGAGATGTGAAGGTATGGTCATATGGTTCATTCTGGTGTAAACTTAATGTCAGAAGATAGAACATTACACAACTTTCAGATAGATAAAATTGGTATAAATACACAAATCTTAATTCGAATCAGTGAAGTGTTACAGAGAATACACAGAATGGAGAACTGAATTCTTCAGTCAGTTCTAAATAAAACAGGAATTACAAAATAAAATGGTCAATTATCAGTCAAAAATGGTCAGGATTTACAGGAAGTCACTACATGTTCTAAAAGAAAACACACTACATTTGCTTTTCAGATTTCAGTCTGTCAGTAAAGAAGGTGAGGTTCATATATGACGCACTGCGAAGCGGCGCCTGAGAGAAATGTTTACAGCCAGTGGACCTTTTAACAGTTTTAAAGAAAGACACTGCTTCAGTTTGTGAAAAATGTGTTGTGTTATATTATTGGTTTACGCAGTAGGTACACTACTCTGCTTCTGACTGTAAACAGCACGAATATCTCCACACTACTGAATTCCACTGTGACCACCGACATATCATCGGTAATGATTTAGTTCATTTTCATTAACATTTTGTTGTCTCTCTTTCTTTCTACCCTCACCCCCACTCCAGATGTAAAAGTAAAATAAGCAGCTAAAGCAGCTCAAACATTAGCTCAAAGGCTACTGTGACTAGCTCCTATCTGCGCATCCACCTAACTTGGCAGCTGTAATTCTATTCCACCCATGTGATTGGTTTGTCATTGTCTTCATCATCTTTATCATTTTGTGTTGTCATTATATTGACCATGTGTTATTTTGAAATCGAGAAACGTTATAACACGGAAATTGTTTGCATTATTGCCCAGTTCTATATACATGCATGCAAAATCAGAACCAATAATATGAGCGCACAAACTACCTGAAGTTCCCCAGGCACTGTCTCTCCACTGGTCCAGAAAGATCCCTTTTGGTCCATCTTTCCCTGAATCATCAGATTCCCAGAATTTCTTGCCCGTGAGAAGCTGCTGTAAAAGCAAAACATCAAAATCTATTAGAACTCTTAAAGAAAACAAAAATGGGTAATGAGGTGAAAGCAACGATGAGGACTCTTACCTCTCCCATAGCTCTTCCCTCCAGAGCCAGTGCCTGAAAGTCATGGTTGAGCTCATCCATTGACCGCACCTGAGTAAAACCAAGGAACCAACTTCATAATTACTGGCAAGCGACTTTATAAGCCTCATATGACCACACTCAGCAATTAAGACATTTTACCAGCACCACATTGTCACAAACCTGGTTATCTGCATGAATGTTATCACCAGTAGGCCAGCGGTGTTTGCCATTATTGTATCCAGGCTGCTCGCCATGCTGCCGCTGGAAGAAGTAATCCACCATTGCATCATCTTGAGAACGCCCCGCCCCCTGTGTAGGGGGAGGGGCCTGCGGAGCAGGACCAGGTTGGGGGGCATGGCCCGCAGCACTCAGGACCACAGGCATGGTGGGCAATGGCCTGTCAGGGGGAGGCAGTCTGAGGTGGGGGCTGAACGAATCCTGCCAGAGCACAGCTTTTCTCTTCAACACGCACGCTACGCTCATTCCACCAGAGCCTGAAATCATAAGCATAAGCAAGGTGAGCAAAGTTCCAGCTATTTTCCAGCAATGATGTTTACACTTTAACAACAGACTGTCAGATAATATTTCTAGTGATTCTATACACAACACACAGGACGACAAGATTGTAAATGTTCATGACTCGCACATTCAAACAAGCCATTTAGGTAAAGAACAATATGTAGCAAATATCACGGTTTTACAAACATTATTTGTGATGCCCTACCACAACATCAATATCGACACACCCACCCATACCCGCCATCAGCTGTTAAGTTGAACACAGAAGCTAGCAGTCTCACTACATAGTCGAAAGACTGTCCTGCTTATCTAAAACAACATTACTCCCTTATGATATATAGACTGCTATGTAAATAGATAGCCAAAATGACATTTAACAGAAAGAGAAGAGATAGATACCGTCATGAATTAAACCAATACATATATTGGTATTGGTATAATTGAGAAAACTACGCTTTAAAAAAACAATACATGAATTAAAAAAACTTCATACCAACCACTTTACCGTGATGCCATTTCTTGCAGATATAAACAAATTCTACCCATCTCAAATTTCATATAACGTCATTGTCTGATACCACACTACACATTGACAAGGATGATACTATCTAAGGGTGGGTGAGGATGTGCAATGGTACACAGGAGTGGGGAGATACCATATGCTTTGATAACAAAAAAAAGCATATGAAACTTGAAGGCTAACATGTGAAGGGGTAAAATGTTTATTATATTAAAAACACTGTGCTTTGCTTTTTAGGTTTAATAACTTGAAGCAATTTCAACATATGATCAAAAATTAAAGCACAAGTTTAATAATTAGAGGTCTAGTGTGCCAAAGAATAGCTTTAATTTAACATTTTAAAAGTTCCATTATACACTACTGCAGAAGGGTCAGACAACAAGTACAGATTCAACACAGAATTAAAGAACAAAAATAAAATGAGCTATGAGGAAAAATTACTTGTGTCATCCATCTTGTATTCCTTACATTTAAATCATTCAATATGACTGTATAATAATGAACAAACTGATTCCTGATTGCCAAAAGACTCAATTAGAGCACAAAGTGTGTTATTGAAAGTTCAAAGTTCCCAAAATGATAATTATGGTTTGCACTGTCCATTGGTAATACTTCAGTGAACAGATATAATAGAAGTTCCCCCGTCTGATTTTTTCTACTCAGAAATGTATACTATACAGTTCTAATAAAACACTTAGATTCTCCATCTAACTTTTAAACTCCAATTACAAATCTGGTAAAAGTCAAATGTAATGTAAAGGTTTGTTTGTGTTCATCATTCCCAAATAAGCATGACTTGTGAGAACAAAAATAATTTTTAAATGTTCATCTGATATAACATGCTTGTGTGTGGGGACTCAAATATTACATAAAATAAAATGCAACATACACGCATAATTATTTATGGTTGTAAATTCTCGATTCTGATATATATTCACAACCTACCATGATTTCATTATAAAAACACTGACCCCACCCATTTGTCAACTTCTGTCCACTTTGAGCATCTACACACTTACATTTAGGTCAAAAAACCAACCAAAACCGCAAATATTTATTTACATAAGACTTCAAATATTATACAAAATCATTTGCAAATAATTGCACAATTTTGCACAAAAAAAAAGGGGGGGGGGCAGTTTGTGTTGCTTTCTTTTTAAAAATTAAATAAATGCAAACGTCTCTTGCCTCTGCATGCACTTCACCAATTCAAGCTTGTGGCTAATTTTCTTCAAAACTGCAGCAAGTTCCTTTGTCAAGTGCAAGTGTAAAATTCCAGGTTGAAAGACAAAAAAAAAATTATGACCCATTTATCTAACAAGAGTCCCACTTTACTTACAGGCAAGTTGGCTTTACCTGAGCCTTCCAGCTTGTAAGCTACTCTACAACTCCTACAAAACAATTTAATAACAAAACAGGGTTATGCATTCAAGGTGAAGCTCTTCAAGTATTTCTACTTTTGGTTTCATTTGCATGGTGAATCCATTTTCAAAAGTGGCCAGCCTATTTCACTTGCTGGCTAAATTGCTAACATTGGGAAAGGCTGCTAGAATGCCCACTGTACCAGCACATGTGCCTGGCATGGCGTCACCTAAATGGACAAACAGGAGCACATTTATGATCAGCAATTAAGGGAAAGCAGCATTTGAAGAGCAATTTACATGCAATCATTGTCTTACACCTCCCCACAACAGGCTTGAGGCTTAAATGCTAAATGTGCTTGAGAGCCAAATTGGTAAATTAGTCTTATCTAATTAAAGTTTGCCAATATTGGAAAACAGGATATATGGGATATTGCAGCCCTTCCTTTTTTTTATTAATAGAAATACAAAAATAGCTTTTTATAGCCCAATTGCAGGTGTTTGAATCCTTTTGCATGAACTATAGCCACTCCTTTGGCCATGTTGCTTGAGACAATCATGGTGTCACAGGGCGTTACTGTGATTAGATATGTTAAATTTTTATTTTTTAAATGCACAGAAGCCGGGGGTCAGGTATAATTCTGGTGATAGGCCCATTACAGCAAACTCTGGTGATTATTCATTTTATTAACCAGCATTGATATTTTTACTCATTGTTGGCAAGTGATTTGTGCCCATTTTTGACTAAATTTTGGGTACATATTTTAGTATCACAAACACACAACAAATAACATCTAAACAATATTGATCATGTTGTTCATAATTAACTAGTGTTATCTTAAACTAACATCACATTACATTTAGAGAGTCACCCTGAAACATACAGTAACATGATTGTTAACACTAACATTCCATCACATTTTTATTTGCCACCAAAATGTGAACACATCAGGAACAAATCAGTATTGACTTTAGAGGCATCCATCTTTGTCATATCCTTTAAGACTAACAGGAAAGATCTGGTTTTATTCAAAAAATGTCTTACTGTGCTTTGTGGTATTGTACCCCTTAAGGCAGGACCAGGAAAATATAACCAAGCGACTTGTTTCTACTTAAAATAAATAAAACAAAAAGCAGCTTTCTGCTTATAGTGCCCAACAAATGATTTTTAGTTAACATGGATGGGAGCATAAATTGTCATTTTGGAATTATAGCTAGTAACCAGAAAAAAACAGGGTTCCCTTATGTGCATTTCCATTTGTAAATGAGCACAACTGCGGCAGTATCCACACATAGCTTAAACATTTGGTTGTATTTTTTTCAATAACAAGACAGAGGAATGGATGCAAGAGGACTATTAAAGCATGGCAAAAAGACATAGGAATACATTAAATAAAATATACTATTAGTGCAAAAAGTCCTACAAATGTTGCCCAAGAACTGGCATTAACAAGTCAATGCAAATTACAAAATTACAATGCAGCGCAGACATTTTGCATCTTTTTCATATAAGCCTGTGCTGGTTGAAAATTAAAACTGGTTTAAGGTTTCATAATTGTTTTAAAACCCAAAAATATATAAATATATTCTCTGTGGAAACATCAGTTTACGATGCCTAAATATTGCTACAGCATGGTTCTAACTGAAAGGCACAATCAAACGAATCCACACCAATTACAAAACATGCACACATCCCTAAGCATATTCTAAAAGTGAGCTACTGGTTGCATCAACTGTATTGTTTTTCAGATACTAGAGTCAAGCTTCCTTGAAGAACCCACTAGATACTTCCCTGTAATAAAGTGTGGAAATGGGTATCTGGTTGAAAACTAATTGTTTGAGTCAAGTTTGTTATGCACTTCTGCTTGTTTTATGGTGAATGAAGTCATATGACAGTCGTGAACATGGAGTCCAAGCGGTTACTTAATTCTGCCAGTCTCACGCTGCCAATAAGAGATTTAGCTTGGTGTTTTGTTTCTCTTCGTCTACAGCTGTAGTAGGCAAGCCTTTGAAGTAGGTGAATAGCTTGAAAATGTCAACCAATACAACTGATTTGAAGCTTTGTGAATAGAAATATATATTATCAAAAGTAATATAATGATGCAACAATTTAATAAAGTTAAATAGGCAACTACAATCCTACTGGAATGATTGCATACATTAAAGTGTTCTAGCAAGCATTTAGAGTTTTAGAGAAGAATGCAAATGGATATACACTGCAACATAATAGTGCAGATATTTTATAGAGAATATTTCCAAGCCCTAAATTGGACAGTAAGATCCATGTACAATGTAAATTGGCAATTAAGAAACTTCAGAGTTAATTTTTCTTAACACCCTTAAAAGATACGAGTAGATCAATGACTCCAACAATGTCCTTAACTAATGAAATTCATTTAGACAAAATGTGCCATCCCAAGAACAAGGGGATGCCAAGACTATTGGGTACTATTTTGCCTTACCACTGAGCAGAACAGTATCAACCAAAATGTGGACTAAAATTCTGGCAGTGGATTTTGATCAATTTTTAAATATATATATTTATAATATACTTTTTAAAAGTAAATAACTACAGAAAAGCTACAGAATAAAAGTGATTTTGCAATTAGTTCACAATTTTACAGGCCATGTAGATTTTAAAGAATTGGTGCCTCATACAATTTCTTAATTTACACAACAAACATTACCAAATGACAAAAATAGTTCCTGCAAGGCTCTCAGGCAGTACAAACGCAACATATCGCAAAGACTCGTTTGATTCCTAGTGATGTTACAGCCACTTGTGGCTGAAAGCCCACAGAAGCACAACACAGAGATAGAGTATTGGTTCCTCTATCTCTGTGGATTCAGAGCAATTCTAGCCAGAGAGTCTATCAGTCTTTCAGATCATTACAAAGAAAGATAGATAACACTCTCCTAGAACTTGTGGTTTGTAAAGACTGCTGACCAGCCCAAACACTCCCCTAGTTAACAACCATCATACAATAGGGGGGAAATGTAAAGTATATCTTCAAGTCATTTATGGTTTATTAAGGAATTTAACCATTTACAAATATCAGGAATCCACATAGTTCACTTCTAGAACTTTTATAAACAAGTAGGTCAGCCATTCTGAAACTAAGGAAATTAGTCAGATTCTTGACTTCCAAATGCACGTTATAAAATGTAAAACAGCAAAGACTAAACATTATGAATAATTAGAAAAACAACTTTTTTCTCGAACACGGACACTACAAAACAAACCTTTCAAAAATGAACATTTAGAATTAATGACACTAGAAACTTGAGAAAAATGTAAAAGCTGATATGCTGACAAATTCCAAAAACAAGACCTTGGTTACAAAGCATGGAGTTAAAAAAATGAGCATGCTGGAGGGGGAAATAACAAAAGGTGCAAGAGTTTCAGTGCATTTAACATAACTAACCACAAAAACTCCTTCCTTTATTGTAAACTTAATGATATTCCAAACCCTTAAAAGCCAAGAGAGGGGTTAAAGGTGAAGTTTGAGGAGTCACGTGTACTTCAGAAAACAGTGCATCTAAACGTATTTACAGCAACACTTTATAAAGACAGTTTTGGGTTAAGCACTAGTAAAAAGCTTACTAGTTTGCAGTAACTTAAAGTATCAAAATCCCATAAAATTACATTTACAACAACTAGTTTGTTATTTATGTGCCCCTTGGCCATTTCTAAGCCTTGTTTTTAGGATTATATTATTAAACGGCTAGAGAGGCAGGAATTGAGAAATTACTATGAGAACTTTACCTACTCTAAGCCAGGTTGTGTTGTAAAAAAAAAATGAGAAGCTAGAAACAGTAGAACCAAGAAATTCACAGAGCATATGCAATCAAACGTTCAACGTCAAAAGTGACATCGGACGTGAAGATGTGTCGTTACAGCTCAATGTGGAAAAACAGCAAACTTGTTTTGGGGCCTACCACTGCCCCCAACCTTAACCTCATGTCTGCACTTCTGGAATCCACAGGAGCAGGCCCGGAGTAGCCATTACAACAGCTCAAACACAAAACACACACCCTAACGCCACAGGAGAAGACGTGAGCAACTCAAACGTTCACATTCGCGGCGTTTCCATCGAGAGCCACCGGGAAAACACCGACCACTTAACATACGCCTCCCGGAAGTGGATAACAAAACCAAAACGGTGTTAATCGTTGCTTTTAAAGCGGCTAAACTTCAAAGTAGCACTGAAAATAACGCTTTTGTTAGTTGCTCGTTAAAATGAGCGCCCCGTGCACCTTATACACCGTCGTCAGCTAACGTGTCGCTGCCGAGACTGAAGCCAGCATGCTAACCGAGGAAAGAAAGGCAACAGCACTTAGTGTAGCGCTAGCCGCGCAAAAACACACAAAAGCACGTCCGGGAACCTCGAGAGTCTCGCGGACGGAGAGTATTGTGAGAAATTTGTGTCTGAAATGTGCGCATACTCGAAGGCCCGAGCTGTCTCAACAACGGTCCGAAACATTTCGGTGGAGCCGTCTCACAGTGGAACAACGCAACCCCGGCCCTTACGAAACATAGCGCTCGCAGACCGACCCACAACAACCCGAGCAGGCAAACCGGGACCCGGGCGAAAAACATATATATTCACCGAAACGTTACCTGCACGACCCTCGGACGGCCAATCGCTACCCTACAGGTCCTCCTCCCGCTAACAAAAGGCCCGAGCCGTCTGGACAGGAAGAGCAGCACAACAGTAGGAAGAGCCGGAGGGAGGAGAAGAAGGGGGAAGGAGGGAGGGAGACGCTGCCTCAAAACACTGCCCTGAAAAGTAAGCTGTACTCGTGCAAATATAGTCGCGGACAGACGCCTCGGGTCTCAAGGAGCGCTGTATGTCGCGACAAACGAGCTACTCACAGGTGGAGGATGCGGATGGTGACGGATTTCAGCCCCGAATTCGCTGCAGCTCCCTGGCTTTCACACCGACAACATGGCGGCTCGGTCCAAGCAGGCGCTCGCGGGGCATCATGGGAAGAGCGAACGTGCGGCGAGAGGGGGAGGGGAGGGGAGGGTCGCGCGCGCCTTTGTTATGTGCAGCAGTAACGCGGTAGCGCGCACACAGACGGTGTATGTGTGGTGGGGGAAAGACAACGAGTCACCGTGCTAGACGGGCAGTGTCTGCGCGGTTTAATCAACACAGCGTCACATTTATGTCAGTCCTTCTCAAGCGCTGCAAACCTTTACATGAACTAATGTAGGACCATCTCTCCACACCCCAGGAGCCTTACCTCTGCTTTGTTTACCGTCTTTTGTTATGACGGTTTGTACATATCCTTGTATCTCATAAGACAAACGTGCTCGAGGTGCAATCCCAAAAGAGACAATTACTCTACCACACACTACAGCGACCGGACAAAGGCCCATAAATATCAGCGAGACTATAGCAGAAGTGCACATTCAGCAGCACCGTGTCATTAGAGCCGCTGTGATTTATACCTTGTTCTTTCTGTTTACCAGTAAAACATACACTTCTGCTTTATCCCATCGACGCAGTCACAATCATTAAAGGTTTTACATCAACTTCACTACCGTTTTCGGTTATACGGGCCTTAACTATCCCACCTGAGCAAACGTGGACATTTTTGATCCATTTCATAGAGTACATGAACCGATTAGAGATCAATATTAATGTTCACTTGTGCTCTCATTCAGACATTTGTCTCTGATTTTAATAAGGGGGATATTCCCTACCCAGTTCAGATTTATTAGCATTAGGATCAGTTTTTTAAAATGCAATATGTTGATGAGAAAAATGTTTTTGAATACATATTTTGAGCAATCAACAAAGTGGTTGCAATGCAGCTTACGTTATATTATTATAAACCATTGACACTTAAAGTAAATAACATTTGTAACAATGGAAATCACCTTTAGTGATTGATCTTGTGCTCTGTGTACATGTTCTCATCATGCAAACCACCAAAACCAATAAGCATGTTTTCAGACAAGACCCAACATGCACCGGCCAAGTTATTTTGTGTGAGTGCAGTTTTACTTCATAAAAATCAATCAATAAATAAATGAACAGAAAGAATAATCTAGAAAGAGTTTATTACTTCCAACAACCAACACACTCTCCAGATGTGTCCCTCACACACACACACACACACACACACACACACACACACACACACACACACACACACACACACACACACA
>JBBIGC010000137.1:12386662-12403339 GCA_037576955.1 Lepidarchus adonis
AGGCTACTATTCAGGAAAATTGGAAAATGTGGCACTTTGTTGGGGACCCTGCTTGTAAGTTGTCCAAGCCACATACTTGGCTGTCATCACCGTCTCCAGCTTTGTGTTGGATCAAACATTAGTTGTCAAATATCCCCACGCTGTTCACAGTCTGCTGACATTGAACAAAGCTATAGCTATAGAATAAAGTTACAGCTTCAAGATTGGCAAAGTAGTCTACATTTCTGGAAATGCCCAGTATTATCATTCATAAAGCAATCCCGCCATTTTCATGCAAGAATGTGATTAGAAATATAATCATGATTGCGTTGCAGTGGTCACAACTAAATCAGCACAGCAAGCAGAACTCAAAGAATTGATTGAGGGATGGAAAATCGCTGAAGGCAAGTCAGTAAACATTGGCCACTCGTTTCAACATTGGTGGAACCCACATTTCAGAGCACATGCATAACAATCTGCTTCTTGTCAGGTTTTTGAGTTTTCTGTTGGAAGACCCTCCCTGGTCTCGGGAGAGTGGGTACTGATCAGAAAACACCAATTGGAGCTAGGTGGGGAGGCCCATAGCAGGTACTGTTAGTGACTAACACTGCAGCAAAAGCAAGTGGATTCACGGTGGCCACAGCAAAAGAGTTTCATTTGTTCCAGATGGTAAAAAAGAACGCTGTAAGGTGATGTGCTAGTAACCTCTCCCTTTTCAGTCTATGCTGCTGGGCATCAAGACTTTAACCAGACAGAAGAACAGTGACTTGGCGACATACATAGTGGGATCCGTTTAATTGGTTTTCTGACATTTTTGGATCAATGGGTAATCATATCATAAATGGTTTGCATGTTTTTGCTGTTTATTTTCTTCTGTTGTTCATTAATCTCTGTATGTATCTGTTTTCTAGAAGCTGCAAGTCTTAATGTTCTCACTGTGACATAGCCAGAGAATCAAGTTAATTTTTTTGGTTTAATCATTTTACTCATTATTGGGCGATGTTTTACTATATTAAAGTAGTGTTTACTGAATTTTTGCAATTTCCTCTCCTGTCTTTTAAAGTAAAGTGAAGTTTAAGCTTCTGATAGTGATAATGCTTAATATAACTGAATTTATTTTGTTTGGGTTTTCCACTACAGCATGAATATCTAGTGTTTAGTTTAGTAGACCTTTGTTGCATGATTCCATTAGGTTTTTCCATAGAATCACAGAGGGGCTGTGAGATTTGGGTACAATTCTATTTAGACTTATTATAGTCCCACTCTTGTTTTCAGTGCCTGTGTATTCTGCACATGCATTTACACATTTAAATTCCATACATGGATGCATCCAAAGCTTTCCACCTAATCAGAAAAAGAAATTTGCAGAAATGTGTTTTTAAAAATGTTTTATCTAATGTGAATTACAAATTCAAACTCCGCACACAATAAAATCATGAAATACATTCAATTTAAGTAGGAACAGTTACCGAAATCTGGAACTAAACAAGCCCCAATGAACAAATGTATTGATAAGCTTTGACACTGACTGTACTGCTTTCAGTACTGGAGAGATTAATAGATCCAAATTTTAGTTTTTACATTGAAGCATTTTTTCCCAGTTTATCTGAGCTCTAATGTTCAACTAAACAAGTTGCAAGTCGTAACTCACGCATGTAATGATGCTGCGGAGGCTTTATCGAACAGCACTGTGCTTTAACAACAGCCAGAAACATACATGAACAAGCAGCACACTCATAGCCAACACCAGTCTCTCTAATGGTGGTCTCATATTACAGTAAAGCATTTAGGAAACGTTGCTCCAGATAGAAGTGCTCTTTTTAATGGCTTTAACATACTCGGTGGATGAAACAAAGTACTACCACAGCAGTAAACAAACTGGAGAGGTTACACTGACTGTGCCTTAACACAGGGCACTATTAACCCCCCATCTCACTCACCAATCCACATGAACTCTTATTCAAAAGTAAAGGTGAATAAAACAAACATCACAGCAATAACAGCAATAAACAGCCCACTGCACGGCCCCCTCTTTCTACCGTCCCTGCACACATGCATACACACACACTGCATGCAGCTCAGCACGCGGCAATCCCCCATTACCGTTACGCATTTAGGAGGCTTTCAACAGCATTCTACTGCTGTATACCACAGTAAATACGTGCATAAAAAAAGGCAGACACATAACCACAAATCATTGTATGTCAAGTGCGATGTACGAGAGTTTTCTTGGTCTTCCAGATCTAATCTTGACCTCCACAGTTCCCCTGAACTGCCATCTCTTAATGACATTTCTCACTGTGGAAACCCCAAACTGACAACGCTTTGCTATATTCTTGTATCCTTCTCCTGCATTGTGGGCATCAATAACTCATTTTCAGAGTCTTACACAGCTACTTGGAGGAACCCATGGTTGTTGAGTGTCCACAAGTGTGTGCAAAAGATTTGAAGAGTCAGAGTATTTGTAAAACTTTGAAACTGGCACGAGCTGACATTTACTAATCAGATCTGGCATCAGATCTAACAAGCTAATTAAGGTCTGAAACAATGTAAAAATAAATCTGAAACTTTCTTAAAGAGTGCCCAATCTTTTGCACAGTGTCATATTCAATTTATGGCATAAAAAGTAAATATGCATTAATGTTTGCTTAAAATAAAGTGTATTTTTTCCATGTTCTATAGAGACTGTGTTAACATATTTTCCCATTACAAAATCAGTTATTCATCAAGGGGTACCCAAACTTTTGCATAATACTGTAACTCAAGGAGCCTCTGTGTTTGTTTAAAACACTGTTGTATTTCTTGATACATAAAACATGAAATGCAAAATAAAATGGAATTTATTATAGAATCGTGCACATTTTTGAGTAACAATAGTGATTTGTTAAATAAAGCAAAACTATGTGGCTAATTTTATATTATCTTTAAAAAGTACAGATAAGAATAGCATTAAAGTACTGAATTGATAAGCAGTACTACAATAGTATTGTTCAAATCTTAACAATACTCATCCCTACAGTTTAGTGCCATAGTACAACAGTAGGCTATGATGGCAGAAAACGAAGCTGTTCGAATTTGTGCATCTGCAAAAGAGCATTTATTTTAAAGCCACTGTATCCATCCCTGCAAGTGTAAGAATATCTAATATGAAAAATTTTACCATCCATTTTGACCTAATTATCCTACCATTGTGATAACCACCAACTCTACAAAAGTATGTGTAAGATTACCTCACTGCCTTGCAGAGTCTTGGCAGGATTAGCTGAAGGAATGGCAGCACAGAGTTCATTCTCGGGTTTGCAGAGCAGAGCGATCATCTCACAGTGAGAGTTATAGCGCTCCCTTACCACCTGGTCAGCCTGCACAGCCTTATCCAATACACTGCGGAAGTTACTACCCTCTAAACAAACAAAAACAGTAAAGGACAAAACAGTCACAAATGAGAAGATTCATGCAAAAGCACAAATATCTTTGGTTGAGAGGTGGAAAGATCACCAAGAGTGATGCAAGCAATGTTGAAGTTTTTGTTTATCTGCTTAAATATGCTTGTGTGCTCATCAACCTGAGCTAAGACTTTCTGTTGTTGGTGTGTACCTGCTCTGAGGGGTTTGTATAGATCTCCAGATGGAGTTCTATTCCACCGTTGGCTGAATTTAGCTCGGAGTTCATTGTCTGTTGTCTCCTCATCATCCAACATTTTTAGAGACTACACCAAACAAACAACAGATTCCAGTGAGCTAAATCCACAACCACCAATTTCAAGAGATCATGCACTTAACTGCCCTTTCTGTACCTGGACACTTAATACATAATAGGCAATAAGCACCAATGAGTGAGGGACCAACCTCATCCAGGATCTCACGGTTTCTCTGAAGTAGTTCAGGCAATTCTTTAATGAGTTGCTCAATGCTATGCAGACCTCCCTGCTGGATCACGGCCCGACTCTTCTCTAGGATGGACTGCGGGACTGAGTCTCCAGACAGATCCTCCAGGGCAGCTGGCAGGTTCAAAGAGGCCAGGACACTAAATAATTGACAAAGGAAATGTACTGAAGGACATGCTGCAAAATGTAGATGTGATGATGGATGCAGGACAGCTTGCATAGAAACAGAGAAGACAACATTGGGTTTTAAGATCCTTCTAGAAATCCTCTCATAAAGGCTTAGCAAAAGTCAAATGAGCACAATGGTTTTGTTGTTGTTAACCAGATCTCACAAACTCACCCATTACAGAGGTTGGTTGCCTCTCTAAGACTGCCTACAAGTCTGTTCACCAAATCACCCCTCCTGGAATTAGCCATGCTCAAAGACTGCTGCACTTCCATAGGCACCATTTTTTCAAAGAGGTCTGGGAGAAAAATGCACATATTCAGTTTATGACCTAATTACAAAATTTGTGCTAATACTAATTTGAATATAATATAATACTAATAATGAATATAAAAGGAATGAACACTGGATAGCTATTAAAAATAAAACTAGGAATTTACATAAACAACTTACCTGTGAACTTCTGACTAAGTGGCACTTGAATGACAGTTGCCTTGACAAGTGTTGCTTTGCCAATATGTTCCAGGTCTTTGACCTCAGGGACACGATCGTGGTAGATGAAGTCATTGTCTTTCTTAGCTGCTGTGAGAGCACGGTTAATCTTATCAGAAAGATCCTTAACATTCACATACTCATCGTAGCGGGATGCCACAGTCTTAACCAGCTCAGTGGCATGCTGGAAAAGCACAAAAAAAATCTTCAATGAAATTTGATCAAAGACAAATTTGTAAAACATGCATACATATACAAAGTATGAGGAAGAGATCCATATTTAGGGAAAAAACTTAATCCTGTCTACTATTTACAGTTTAAGAAACATCACACATACAACTACTGTGTGTATTCTGGATGATTTGAATTTGTTATGTAACTTGATCACAATAACTTATTTCTTATTGTTAGAGAACAAAGGGGCACAAAATGCAGGAAAACCACTTTGAGTCCCAGCTCCTATACTGGCATCACTCTGAAAAAGCAAAAATTATCCTAAAAGAAACTCACACATACACACCTGAAGGCGAGCAATCTCCTCTCCAAACCGCTTCTTCTGATTGGCAAGTGCTGACTGGTGGAGCTCTGCGGTGGCTTGCATCATACAGTGCTTGGCAGCCAAGACTGGAAGCACTTCCTGGAAATAAAAATACTGACCAGGGAGAGGCAACCACAAACACCACAGCAACCACGAACAAACACCACGGGCAATCACAAACGAGCAGACACACAGCACAGGGCGCAGAAAAAGAGAACAGAACAGCAAATCAGCACGCAACCTTCAGCAAACCTCAACCAAACCTGCTCATGCAGCGCTCACACTCACAGACCAGTGGGAGGAGAAATGAAGGTAGGAAGTTGAAACGTTGGTAATATTTGTGTGTGTGTGTGTGTGTGTGTGTGTGTGTATGAGGAAACAACTATTGGTCATTAGGCACTAAACCTCTCACACACCCACACCCACACGTGCACATACACCTGCATGCAATGTGTGGTCTTAGTGGTTCATAGTGTTTCCACAGTGACCCTATTGAAACCCTTTTTACTTGTTGATCTATCAAGGTAACATACCTTGGGCAGGTTCTCTTTGTACTGACACTGCTTGAAAGCGTCACCATAGAAATCTGCAGCCTGATTGGCTAACTTAGCAATGATGGCATCCTTCATCTTATCTGCAGGGCAAATCAAAAGTAAAGGAAAATACAAAAAAAATATTATATTATATTATATATATTACACACAAGTTACATCAGCGACACACCTTTAACTTACATTTACTACTCATTGATTAGATATCACTTTCCAGGACCTATCTGGAATATTTCCATTTACACAGCTGGTTTTGTCATATAGGGTATGGCATACAAAATAACTGGACAAATTGGCTATTCACATAAAATAAACCCCACCTATATTATAAGACGTCACTTTCTCTAAACTGATGTATTACCATTAAAGACTTTTAAGACCCTGCAGACACCCTGTTTGTGCCCAGATAATATTACATGGTCATAACCGCAATGTAATTAACCTTAAATGCCTAGTTTAAATTTGTTTTGGAACATGAGACAACCATGTAGACATTTGGCTAAAAAGACCATACATTACAAACAGGCTTCCCAAAGATGGTCCTCTTTAGTCCCTACACACCCTCCTTTAGGGGTGGGACAAAATAATCAATACTCCAAAGGCATAATCGATATTTTAATTAAAATACACTGACATCATTAATGCATGTATCCTATGGGTGGTGCCGCTCAAATGAATGAAGGAAACTTGAGTGAAAGCTGAAAAGGAAGTTACCAACAGGGAGATAGCAGAGAAAGCTCGGCTGAGAGATGCCCCAGCCACATTAAAATCCAAAACCTGGCTTCACTTTGGCTTTTATTACAAAGAACAGAACAGACCGTGAATCATTTTGAACTGGGCTGCATCTCTGCGCATCTCTTTCCTGCACTTGTTTCATGTAGTGATAAAAGAAGCCCACAAATAAACATGCATCAACGTGAGTAAAAATATTAACCCTCCGTTTACCTACACGCATTTATTTTACTCATGTTGACGCATGTTTGCATCTAGGAACACGGAGGGTTATACAGCGTTCTGTACCTGAAGTTCCGCCTGCAAAACACATATTACCGATTGTGACTGGTGTAGACACCATGTGTGTTTGGGAAGTGGGCCTCTTAATCACATACCAATGTGATTGACTTTTGTCTTTTCCCGCTGGTCTGTGTTGGTCAACTTTTGTTAGCGCCAAATTGAGAAAGATTATTTATATATTTATTTCAATAATTTATTATATTACTTGGCTGGTTATGTTGACTATAATGCCAGGTTACTCCTTTCAGTTCCATATTAGTTACATACTGATCTACTGTATGATCTATGTTCAGGCTGTATCTTTATTAAACTGCCCCTGTGCCAGTAACAATTTACCTTTAACATTACAGAATTCATTAATTAACATTATTGTAATCAAAATAGATTTAGAATATTGAAATATTATTTATGCAAACTAATACTGCTGTATAATATTATCGTTATTGTGGGCCAGGTATTGTGAGATACTGTGATTCCCACTGCTACTCCCTTCCCATGTCCCCAATTCAAAAAACAAGATATTCATAGAATTTACAAAAGTGAGGATAAGCAGATCTCTCCATTTGACAATGCATGATCAAATCTAATCTAATCTAAACATTTGTTGACATGTTACAGCTGTCAAACACACCTGCAGTGGCTTTGAGCACAAAGACCTCCTGTGCCTGGCTGAGCATAATCTGACTGAGGGTGCCCACAGTCTCAGGCGAAATGTCCATGGTTGGTTCCCGATTCAGAGCAGACAGCACTGTGTCCTTTATGTGGGCAAATGCACCACTCGCCAGCTAGAGATGCAAGTATTGTTTCACAAAATCAATAAATAAACATCAGTCTTCATCCAGTTCACTACATTGCTAAGGTTCAAATGTTAGTGAGACTCTGACCTGGTAGAACTTGGCAGCTGACTTCAGTCCTTCATCATTGTCCAGGTTCTGCTCTGAGGCTATCTGACTGGCCAGTGCCCCGATGTTAAACAACACGCATGTCTTCTCATAGCCCAGACCTGCCAAGGCTGATTCACACACAACAATCAAAAATACATTAACAATAGTTTAACTGGTCTGGCAAACAGGGCAGAATTTAGCACACAAATAAATAGAGTGGAAAAAACTTCTGAGAAACTGAGACTTACCAAGCTTAACTGAGCCACCGAATAAAGATCCTTTATCAAAAGCATCTTTCCATGTGAATGTTAGACACAGCTGTAACACAGAAATTATTTTTGTAATATTTTCTGAATTATACATTTAAATATGTACAATTTATACACACATTTATGAGCTTTACCTCAGGGAAAGGAAATTTGGGCTCAACAGCACACAGCTGATCATAGTAACTGCAGAAACAGGAAGCAAAAGAAATTAAGCACAAAAGAATCCAATCAATATACAGAAAACAAATACACACAAAATCCTATATGTAGTTTGTTTCCATTAATGGGTAACACAATCATTTTAAAGACACCTTTATAATTTAATTATGACACTACCTGGTCCCAGTTTCTGTGTAGCTTAGTACACATTCTGCAAATTCTAGCTCCCTAACACACAATTTTTAACAAGGTCAAGCTGAGAAACATCTGTGGCAGTTGAGAGTAACTTAATCTAAGCAGAGCGGTGGGGGGAAAGCTGACACTTAAGCTCGTGTGACTGTGTGTCAGACTTGTGATGTAATAACAACAAGCTTTACTTAACCCTTCAAAGCAAAAATCTTATTACTTTGTCACTGTGCCAAGCTTGCTCATAAGATAAGGAATTTCCCGCTGTATTTCCGAGCTATTTCTGGCTGCTCCTGATGACTGAATGCGACTGCTGACTCAATAATCAGGAAGAAATGGTGCAGAAAGGGTGCAGCCAAGGGACTGCTCGTCATCTTAACCAAAAACACCCTTTCTGCCTGAACACATGGCTAAACCAGTGGCACAAAGCCTAGTATTCATCTCTCCACGTCATACTGAACACAAAGGCCTGTTTCTATAGCAACGTATCCTTCTATAACTTTCCACATGGAAGAAAAGAGCTAGAAACTTAATAGTGCCTTATTGAGAACCAGATGGCATTCACAGACTTATTTCGAGGTTCAAGATGCAGGGCCGCACAGAAACGCAACAAGACAAGTTGCCAGTAATTCAATGTTTAGCACAGACTTCTGATGAGTCACTGTCGTTCTTCACTCTTTCTGCTTTTCACAGCAGCACTGGAAGTTATACTATAGTTCACAATAGTCACTGTGGTCTTCAGAGGCATCACACACAGATTGCCAAGAGTACCCTGAGATCTATCAAAGACTAAAATATTTTAAAATATATGTCTCTGAAATCATATTTGAAATAGCCCAAGTAAAATCATGATACACTAGAGACAAAGTCATTTGTTTAACAAATGAACGCACCATTTCCTGGACTATTCCTTATGTAAATGTTTCACCATCACTGATCAGCATTCCAGTTATTAAATGTTGAACCTAATAACAGATGTAATTTCTCTAATGTATGAGATGGACTTGTTTCTTTCAACTCAAACTCAAATAAACATCATTCAGTCTGTTTTACAACTAAGCAGAATCTGAAGCAATACAAATTATGCCTTTTGATCAGAAAAGGTTAATTGTAAAGCAAATGGAGAAGACTGCTTGTTAGAACATGGCACCATGAACCTTTCGCTGTCAGTGGAAAAATGCGTCATGAAGAATAAGGAAGCATAGTGGACGTTTTAGACAGGAGGGTGTTTCAAAGTGCAGGCAGTTTTTCTTGGCAGAAGGCGGCGCTCTTTTAAAAATTAGAGTTATTTGTTCACAGTAGCCTGGTTTTGTGGCCCGAGGAGTAATACACCTGTGTTGTGCTAAGCCCTTCACTATATAAAACGGTTAAGACACGTGTAAGTTAAAATTAAACCAGTGCTGTGAGATTTTAATTGATTACCTGTATCTGATTATCTGCATGGTCAACGTGCTATAAGCGTTAAGCCACCAAAAATGTGTTCTTTTGAATTTGAGGGTGACAAAATGCTAAAAGCTCTAAGATTCGAAGTTTCTCCCTGGGCCAGCTGAATAAATAAATGACTGAATGAACAGAATTCTTGGTCACTTTACCTCTATACCATAGAGATAAACCTTATTAAAAATAAAACTGAAAAATATCTGATTAAAATGTCGTTTTTACTACAAAGGAAACGATATACAAAACAGAAACTATTATCAACGGTTTTATTGACTATTCTGTAAATAGCTCTATGGAAAGTGACGGTTATTTTGTAGTAATTAAGAAGTGAAATCAAATACTAGACGCGTTGGAAATTTACCAGGTTAGTTAGCGATAGCATTTTAGCTCATTAGGTGTGGCGTTTGTATGACACGATTAACGGGTGATAGTTTAGAGCTCCTAACAGTTTTAATAGTTTATATACAGTTAATAAACTGACTTCGACGCATTAATTTGTTGTCTTTTAAGTTTTATTTAAGACAAAGTCGCATTTCCTACCACTGGATAAGTTAGGTCAACCATAGTGAAGTGACAGGTAAGCTAACCAATGTAGCTTACCTTATGTTACTGAGCCTTGTCCATGTAAAAATACTTAAATCACGAGCAAATGAATATAGTACTTATTAACAAACCAAATCTTCCATCAACATCACTATAAAATGTGACTAGTTACTGTTCGGGTAGAAGCTAGCATGTTGGCTAGCTAGTTAGCTTAGCTTACATTAGCTGTTTTTCATATCCTCGCCGTATATACCGTTTTACTTAAAATAAACTATTTACGTGTAGTAGTTAACTAGTTAGGTTGATATAAGATTATTGTGTACAAAATTGTCAGTTACTTTCATTAGAACATCTTAGACGCTACTGTCAGAATGGTTAGACAGACAGCTAAACAAGACTGACCGCAAGAGGATCTCCAGCGAGCTTTCGTGCTTGTCCAGCGGCCTTCCCAACGCACTTTTCCGGAGCTTGTTCAGCTCATCAAGCGCGCGGAGATACTCCGACTGTTCCTCCCCCGCCGGGTAAGTAGTAGTGACAAATTTTGACAGCGGTTTTACTAAGTCAACTTCTGAAGACTTCTTCAACGGGACAGAAATAAACGTCGCCATTTCGGCCCGCTGAAATGACTCGAGTATATGGCGAACGGGAACAGCAGTGGGCACAAAAACAGCGCCTCGACACTTCCTGGATCTCTCCGGTGACGACCGAGTGTTTACGAAACAGCGCTCGGCTCACGGCAACGTGGATACGCCAAACAGCCATAACATTAAAACCACTGACTGGTGACGTAAATAACATTTGATTATTTCGTTACAATTGCACGTGTCAGGGGCAGGGTATATTAGGGAGTAAGTAAGTAGTAAATTATTTATGTTCATTTGCTACAAGTAGTAAAAATGGGGCAAAGGGCCGCATTGTGATGTCAAGGCGACTGAGTACATCCAAAACAGCTTGTTTTATGGGGTGTACCGTCGGTGTACAGAACAACCTGTGACTGGTTCAAATCTTTGATTAGGAGTGAAGTCTAGCCTGTCTGCTTTTATCCTAGAAAAGATCTACAGAGGCACAAATTGCTGAAAAACCTAAAGCTGACCCCTGTCCACCACTGAAAGGACATATAAGGGCCACACGAGCATCAGAACTAGACAATTGATCAATGGAAGCAGATGGCCTGGTCTGATGTGTCTCTTTTACGTTATGTGGATATCCGTGTGTCGCTCACCTGGGACAGAGATGTCACCAGGATGCAAAATGGGAAGAAGGAACGCTGGTAAAGACAGTGTGATGAACCTACCTAAACACTGTTGTAGACCAAGAGGTCTGAAATGACCAGTCAAAATGATACATTGGTTTTTGTTTCATATAAACATTTCTTTCAATATTTATATAGATAATAAGGTATTATATCAAATAATACAAAGTTTCATTTTCAGTAACCCAGGAGTTGTTTCTGTTTTTATTTTTTTGCATACTGGACATATCATCTCCATCTACACATCTTACTCCAGCCTTGTTCAGCTCGGTTATCTCCAAATCTGCATCTTCCACCGCACTTTCTTTAGAGATGTACTTCGTATTCCTTCCTGTCGGTCGGCTTTCTTTTTTAATGTTGGCTCACTCATGAACATCGTTACACACCCGTCTGATTATGCCATGCATGCGGCAAGCGAATAGCGACCTACATTCCGCGAAGACCCGCCCCTAACTCTGATTGGCTACCGCTTGTTGTTTGGCTCCGGTTAAAGTCACAGGATTGGTTGGGAAGACAAAACATGCCAAAGTCAGAGAACCAATCAGATGTAGTGTTTGTGCGAATGTTTACGGAACACGCGTGTCTTTGTTTGGGCACGAGGAAAACCTAATTTTAAACAGGCGTTTTTAAATATCGTTTTTTATGGCTCATATATGTCGAACCATAAATAGTGAACAACTTCTGTAATAGAGATTTCGACCCCACTTTTCTTTACACTAACGTTATCTAATTTTTTGGAGTGACCTACAGCTACTCTAATTTTATTTTTCAGCTACAAGCACGTTGGTTATACCAAGCACTGATGCTGATTAGCTTTTATTCTTCTCAGAAGTGTTGAATGGTGCTACACCACTCCAGATGATGTGCAACTATGGAACACTGCAGCCCCAAACCTGAGATTTCTACCCCTCTAGGCATCTGGCACTGGGCATGGTTACCTTACGTGCAGCTGCTCCAGAATGTCCATAGTATTCCCTTCCTCAGAGAGAACATGCAATCATAACTGCCCACCTGTCAGGAATGTGTATACTTAACTCAGATTAGAAAATATGTACAAATACTTTTGGAAATAAACAGTATTTCCAAAGACTAAAACAACTGTTTGTCCTTACTATAATAAAATGTCTAGACAAAGTTCAAAATTGGATTATTTTCATATATTATGTTCAATGACAAATGTATTTTAAAACAGCCTTCACTCACTGCTATGGAAATATATATTGTGTGACTTTAAGCAAGAAGAAAATAAACAACTATATATATTAAAATTATTTTATTTCTGGTACAGGCATGAAGTGTGTACATCCCCGCATCCCCCAGTACAAGAGAAGCTCTCTTCAGACACAGTGATATGGAAGTACCATAACTGTTGTCACGGACAGTCCACATGATCCACAGAGGACTAGAAAGTGGAGTTCTCAATGTCTCATTTTATTTTTTGCCCCCTGTTCAGAAGCGTGGATGGTGGGTAAACACAACCTACACCCTATAGTAATTAAGCGTAGTACATCAGCACATCCAACAGAGCGGCGCTCTTGTATGTTCATGTCAGTGCAGACTTGGTCATTATTCTTATACAGAATTAAAGAGGGCAACATTCTGGCCCTCCATGCTTAGTGGCAAACAAAACACAGTACATGCCAAAGCACAGCTGCCCAATGCAGAACTACTGAGATCACCAATCAGTCTCTAAGGAACAAAAAAAGGAAAAAAAAAAAGAGAAGGAATCACACAGAGCCTGCCCTGATTGGCTGCTGCTAGGCTACATATAGCTGCAGCAAGTCACATATACACAGACTTATAGGGCCTCTGGACAATATCTCCACCTTCATCCCAAGGAAAGATGAAAGTTTAAGTTTAGGCATCTACAGTTCTATCTGCTTAAAATGTTATTTGATTTTTCCCTGCCTTCTATTACAGCTCTAGACACTGAACAAAAAAAAGAGCAAAATATATATTATGCCAGCTTCCAAGTCAGTGAGGACTAAACTTGACTCATTTTATTTGGCTACTTAATTCAACTCAACGAAATACACACGAAAAATGCCACTAGTCCTCCAAAGCTACTGTGTAACAGAATCTAGTAAACAGTTGTTTATGGCACCATGATTGGTCTTTTTAGGACACACAGACAAAGTATCATTGTTTACAATTGTACTTTAAATTAAAACGAGCTGGAAACATCGCCCACAACTGAATAATGTGTTACAGGTGATCGCACTCACACAGGAATCATTTAATCTGTTCAGACACAAAGGAGTGTCCTGCATCAGGAAAAATAAACAAAACATAAAAATGGATAAGTGCAGTCCTTTTTTGATAGACATCTATGTCAGGCAACCAAACAGCACAGCTACTATTACAGACATGTTAAACTACTGAAGTGGAGACTGTACTGTCGTCAAACTATAAAGCAAGGGCAGATTATTGTCCCAAGTTTAGAAAGTGCCCTGTCCGTCAGGACTGTACATGAACACCCTACTCCTGCAGAAGGGTTTGGAGTACTCTGGTTTTCTATCATCCCTTCCCATCTCTCCCATTACATCTTAAAATCATTCTCACCATCACACACACACACACACACACACACACATGCGGGCGCACACACACGCACACACGATTCAGATCAGGTCATCAAGATAAGTGTTTTCAATATGAAACAATGTACACAGTTAAGTCAGATTCTAACAGTTAGGAGGCCTTAGCCAACCTCTGCTCAGTCTCTTTCTTGCAACAAATGCAGAGAGAGAGACAGAGAGATGGATAAAGAAGGATGGAGGGAGCATGATCAGTGCTCAAGAACGGCAGTGAGGAACCTCAGTGACGTCATCATTTCGACTTCAGCTTATTCTCCCACTTCAACTACTTCAGAACCAGATGGAATCCGTCACTTGTATCATCTAGTAGGGTACACACAGGGACAGAAAGAGTTACTGTACCTATGCCTGTATCAAGGCCAAAGAAACTGCATGTAAAAGATCAGCTCATTACCTTTTAATGTACTGACAACGAAGCAGCTCTCATCAGGGAAATTAGAAACCATCTGCAACAAAGAGAGCACAAACCCACTTAAGCATTTTCTGTGCAATTGTATCGCCCATTACAGCTGCATATAGGACATACATCTTTGCTATACAACATAAATCCGTATTGTGAAAAAAAAGCAGAGGGAGAGTTGTTAGCCACCTTGACTAGAACGGCATAAAATACATGTGATGTGTTTACATAAATGCATGCACACGTGTGCACACACACACCCACACTATAGAGGCAAAAACTATTATGCCGTTTATATATTCTCTTGACCCTAAAAAATATATAACATAAATATATATAGCTCTAAAACATTCCACAATTATGGTGAATTTGTAAAAATATAAAAAATATAATAACTGGGCTCAGGCTTTGGGGAAAGGCTCAGGCCTTCCAAGCAAAAATGATTTGTGGCTCACCAAACTTTGTAACAGAATTGTCAATCAGTAAAAAACAAACAAACAAAAAAACAACAACTTTTCAATGGCATTGCATGAGAAACTGGCATACTGCTACAAATAAACAGATGGTCAAAAGAGTATTTCAGAAAACCTGCCACTTAACTCTATACGTAACAAGAAAGCTTACATGCTGAATTCTCTGTGCCTGACCCAATCTAAGACTGAAAGACAGTGGAATGGAAAATCAAACATCTGCCCTGGTCTGGACTGGATCAGTGCCCTGAACCGCATGTGTATTAAGGTATCATTGATGTGGAGGCATATATTAGAATTACAGAAGATCATATGCTGCCATTAAGGCAATGTCTTTTCCTGGAAAGTCCATGATTTGTCAAGACAACTCTCCTATTAAAAACATTTGGTGAATAATTAAAAAAATGCAACAATTAGTATCCACGGTTCCTAAACATTAAAAGTAAAGGTGATGAAACAGTGCTAAACATTGGTCGGTCCCATTTATTTCAAGTTTATTGCTGGCATTAAAAAATGTTTTACCAGTTAAATACAAGTCCAATCTACATATTAATGATCTTGTCACTATGTATATTTGTATTTATAGGCAGACATGAATAGTCTTAAACAACCTGATTAGTCTCAATGTTCTTGGACTGTACGTATGTGCATGTTTACCTGGTCACTGAGCAGTATGTGTATTCCTGTGGGCCCCTGCCTGTAGACTTGATTAATGTGGGTTAACGGCAGGCTCAAGACATTTGATATTTTTCTGGTCAGCTCACAAGCAGTCATCTCCTCAAGGTACAGTGCATGGTAAACTACAAAAACATTTAATACATTATATGCAATACTACAAATATGATATATTTCTCATTAAAAAACACAAATCTGAAAAAAATAAATACACAAAGCAGGACATACAGTAAATGACAAGTCAGAAAAAAAACATGACATTTTCAAGAGTAACCATCTCAAAACTGCCTTACAATTTAGACTACATACAATTAAACCCCATTAGCTCACCCCTATCAATCCGGGCCCTAAATTTTGAGAGAGGTGGCAAGCTATCGAAGCGGATTAGTGAAGTACACCGACTAATGGGCTGACGAAATCGAGCCGTAAAAACGTCAGCGATATCCTGCTGCGTCTTAGTCAAGTTATTGCCTTAATATAGGCAATTTTTCTTTTTTTCCCCTCACCAGTCAGAGAATGCAACTCATAATGGTGCAGAGGTTTTAATGAAGAGCCGGCAACATGCATGAATGTGTAGCATGCATATAGCTAACACCAGTCTCCCTTATGGCAGTCCTGTATTACCGCAATTCATTCAGGAGTGCATTCTACGACCATATATGACAAATGACGTAAAAAAGGACCATGTGACATGCGACTAGTCATACTCGCGAAGGCGGACCAACAAACTAGCTGTCTGTCAAACAGCAGGGTTTCCTGTGTTGATGGATGATCCAGACACCAACCAGACCGAGGATGCATCAGTGAAAGGTCCATCGTACATTAGTGTTGCCCACCCACCAACAGCACGAATGACTGCATTTCAAACTACAGCACTAACATGGATCCAAGTTTGGCAAGCTATAGAGCAGGGGTCTCCAAAGTCGGTCCTGGAGGGCCCGTGTCCTGCAGAGTTTGGTAGTTCTCTTTCTCAAAAACACTCCCTGAACCTGGCAATTAACAGGTGATTTGTACCAGGTGTGCTTGTTCAGGGAAATCACCAAACTGTGTAAGAAACCGGCCTCCAGGACAGGAGCTGGACACCCCTGCTATAGAGGGAGAAATGCATACACCGGACAGGTTTCATGTTGTGGCGAGGGGGGCCAGATAACAGGGTTTGACTGTATGTATGTATATATA
>JBBIGC010000137.1:12422726-12443788 GCA_037576955.1 Lepidarchus adonis
AAAGTAGAGGTCCAAGAACAGAACCCTGAGGGACACCCTGTTTAACTGGAGCAGGAAGTGATCTGTTGTCTTGGAGATGGATGAATTGCTGTCCATCAGTGAGATAAGATGTGAACCAAGAAAGAACAGTACCAGAAAGTCCAATGGCTGAAAGGCGAGAGAGAAGGAACACAAGTAAATAAAAAGCAGACCAGTTTGCTCACATCTGTACATTTATCTTTATTTCATTTGTTAGCATAGCTCTAAAAATACAGCGAGGAAACGACAGAGGAAACAATTTCCTCACAAGGGGAGAAAGAGAGACTACAGGGAGGAGAGACAACAGTTTTGCCATTTAAATGCGTAACACCTTTCTACAAATTTCCAATTGGAGAAAAATGACACTATGCTACTGAAAAGAATCCACGCGCCCTCAGAGCAACACAAAACCTTCTCAAATACTCCTCTCGTTAAATATAGATACATTTTGCCTATGTAATCAATCAGTCATACCTGGGTTTGCAGAACAAGTGCTGCACATCTTGGGCAAGAGAATGTTTCATCAGACATGCATATAGCCAAGCAAAATATGCAGTATAATAGAGCAAGCTGAACCAACCCCTCAGTGTTATAAAGTGATATGACTGTTAATAATCAATAAGGAGCCATCAGGTCATTAGTGATATTTCCGCTCAGAAGTTTTGAGTTGCATTTTTCAAAACCGAGGTTTCTGAAAAGGTCTTTGATACAAAAGAAAATGATCTTGATATTGTGGAATGATGCCCAAAGCCTTCCCTCTCTCCCCCTTTTCTTGCTGCTGGGATTTCCACAGGTAAAATTCTCTCTCTCTCTCACACACACGCACAAGCTTTGAAGAGCTGTGTGCGTATCACCAGCATCACAGTCAGCGCTTTCACAGAGAAACACACACAAGTTGAATTCTGTTTGGGAGGAAGAGTCTAGTGCTGCCTCAAATGGCTTTACAATGCATCTGGAGGGTGAAGTGAAGGCAAGAAAGTCCAACGGTGTAGGTCCTTACATGTGAGTGTGTGACTGCAAGCCTGTGTGAGTGTATACCAGTCTTTTCTGTGTTTTGTATGCATGTTAAAAAGCCTGCTAGGGCTCCATGTCCTTTAAAGTCCTGTGAGGGAGTCTTGTCAGCCGAGCTACAGGCCCTGACCTCCCATGTCTGAGGATGGGTCGCTTCCACTGGAGCCACTTTGAGCACGTTTTATATACAGGTATAACAGCTTCAGCTGCAGAGATAGAGAGACAGTGTTTTTCTGTATAATATCCTAAATCTGACTACATGTACACAAAATCATTATATTTTAAAAACTTACAGTGCACTAAATAGTAATTAGTAAACCTATGCAAAGTGTGTATGATTCCAACTTACCTTGCTGCCAGAAAGTTGGCCAAGATGTGGTTTGAGATCTTCTCCAATGATCATATAGATGGCTACCAGGGAGAAGACACTAGCTTTTCGTACACTGCTTTCAGAGTCATCATAACCCTAAGCACCAGAGAAAAGGTAATACCATGAAATGAATGGATCTCTGAACAGCTTTAAACAGTGTAGTTTAAATGTCACACAAGTTTAGTTATTACCTGTATGAGCCCAGGGACAATCTCTGAAAGCATCTGGACCAAGCCGTCCTTGGACACGCGCTCAATAACTTTGGTGAGCATCTTTATGGCGGCCAGGTTGATGGGGTAGTCTTCAGACTGGATAATGGGGCACAGGACCTTAATGCACTGCTCTGGGCTAATGGAACTTGCCAGCATGGCTGCTGCCTCCTCAGCTGCCCGGATGACCTTCACATGTAAACCCACACACAATATTCATAATTTATTTAAGGGTTTTAAGATTCTTTTACTAATATTTACAAATGGGCAGAACCTTCAATTTCACTTCATTTCTGGTTCCACACAGTTTGAAGATGCTGACATTACAAGGCTGAAGTAAAGACATAAAGCAGCCTTCTGTTATTATGCACTATCATTTTAGAACTCCTTACTTTTATACTATTTTCCCTTTTACTCAGACAACAGTTTTATGTTGGTCTTTGTCCATTGTGTTTTACTTATATAGATATTAGCCCTTCAGGCTGTAAATTTATGTACATACAGCATAAAAATCAAACTATACATGTAACGTAAGAAATTAAATAAGAATATGGACCTTTTCTCAGTTTAAAGAGTTGATTTAATAAATGGGTATGGTGTAGGTGAAAGGTTGACCTCTTTGTGTGGATCTTTGTGTGCTTCCAATGTCCTCATGATGGTGAGTTCTGCATAGTTCTTAAAGCGCCAAGGCTGTCGGTTTAGAATCTCCTTCAAAACTCGCATCGCCAATGCACGAATCACATGCTGCAGAAGTGGGTGCAAAAAAGAGAGAAATTAGTAACAAATTTTAATTCTTCGCTCTCTCTGATTAACATTACAGAGGTATGTAAGAGTATGCATGTGTGTACTTCTCCATCTCCCAGAGTGTCCAATAGCAGCAAGAGAATGGTTTTGAAGTGTTCGTCCCAAACAACCAGCTGTGTTTCCCTGATCAACCGCATAAGCTCACACAGTGCTGCCTTCCTCTTCTCTACTCGCTCACTGCGATTGTAAAGCTCTTTAAGCAACTCCTCCACCTTGGACTGGCCCACACCACTGTCTGCTGGCACAGTTAAACAGTTATCCATAGATATTCATAACGCACACTAGGGCCACACGATTAGCATCCTACATTGGCCCAAGTCTATTAGGGAGACATGTGAAATTCAAACCACTTCAATTAGTTATTTCCTTTTTTGGCTAAACAGCTTTCTTTACACATTTTAAAAACAAAATGTTCTCTATTAACATATCATAAATCTGAGAGAGAAGGATAACCAAGAAAGGAAAGAACTTGGGTAACTAATTATCTGTTCAAAGTAAATAACAATTACACTTGTACACACAAATAGGCCTGGTACTCATTATTTTTGAATGAGACATCAAAATTGCAAAGAATTTTTTTTTAAAATGTTTATTTTTTATTTACTTTATTACTACTCAAGAAACACAGCTTCAGACCATTTGAATATTAATTATTGTCCATAAACTAGGCTTACCATGGTTTAATTAGTTTAGCTACATATTTATATTGAGGTTCCACACTTTGTCACCTATAGACCAAAATGTAAAGTATTTTGATACAGGGATATTAAATATATATTCAAAAGTAATGCAAATGTTACATTTCTTAGTAACTAAATCTTTATCATTTTTTAAAACATGCAATAATCAGTAAATAACTAGTAACTTTCTAACGACTCATTTTAGCAACTTGCAAAACACTGATCCTTAATCTATAATATAAACAAAGTTACTCAAAACAAATAACTATGACCATTTTATTACTTCTGTTGTATTTTTACTGCCATACCACCTGTAGGAGACTCTGCATCTTGGTCCGGTGCATCTTTCAGGCTCTTATTATAGGAGGAAGAGCTGGAGGAAGAGTCAGAGTAACTCCCTGGTGGGTATTCCCTCGTGGGACGGGGACTAGAGGTAAATTGGGGCATGGTATTTAGTAGAGAGGTTTTGTTATCCAGAGCTGTTCGACCAGAATCTGTAGTGTCAGCACCACCCTACACAGAAACAAACAATCACAATTTGTTCATCTGGTCCATATTTGCAGGCATTCCCTGGAACGCTGACATCATCTCACCCTCAAATAATCTTCTGAATTTTTACGCAAATAATGGAGTTAAATATAGTGTTAAAGGTCCAGATATGTTAATACACACACAACATATACAAGACCGCACAAAAATACAAACCCAATTACACACTCCAAATCTGTCATATTAATGTGAACTTTTTTGTAAATATACAAAAAATGTAACTTTATTGTAAATATACACAAATCTAATTGCTGCAACACATTCAACATCAGTTAGGAATTTGTAGCAGGTGAGGTATCATGTTTCGTTATAAAGGTAGCATCCATTCAAGCTGGTCATTGCTTACCCCTTTGTGCCAAAAATTGTGAGAGTATTGTTAAGTCATTTCAAATGCAAGACTGCAGAAAATGTAAATCTTTTAACAGTTACAGTACATGATATTGTGAAAAGATTCAAAGAAACGGGCTTGGGAAAACAGTCCATTGCTGCATCAAGAAATGCAACTTCAAAACTAGGAAGCCATGCATCCCAAAAGACATGGAGTTTTCTGGGCCCAAGCTAATCTTCTCAGAGATGAAGACAACCATCCAGACTGTTATTAGCGAAACATGCATCTGTGATGGCATGGGTGAGTTGTATGTATGTGAAAGTATCATTGACTCTGTAGCATACATATTTAGAAAGACATTTTACAGAGACCTACGTTGCCATCAACACAAGTTCTCTTATATTTATTACATTTTAGAAAACAACATTTCTTGAAATAGGGTTTGTATATGAGGAGCTCAAATATGTGGTGACTGTCGAGCCCAAACTTTCTTTTAAAAAAAAAAAACAGTCCTGATACAAAAACTTATGGGATGGTAAATGAGAGCAGGTCAGCAGAACATATTTTTGTAAGAGAGGTGGCAGAACGCCAATAGCTTTCTTCTCACCTCTTCTCCTCCATCCCCATCTCTTTTGCATGCTGGTTCAGTCGTTTCCTCTTGGCTACGGACACTTAAGTTTTGGATGGCTTGGCTAACACCGCGCAGAGAGCTGTAGATTTCCTCTGAATTCATGTTCTCTGTATCATAATCAAACGCACTAAAACAGATGGAAGATAGGAGCAGTAGGATCAGTGGCATGTAAACCTTCAGAATATGCAGTCTGGCATAAGACTGATCAGTGCAAAACACAGTTACCTAGGTGATGGTGTGTTCTGTGACGTGTTAGTAGGAGATGTAAGTGGACTAGACCAACTGGCTGGTGATCTTGGAGTGTGTCGTGTCAGAGGGCTTCCCACTGGAGCCTGCAAAATCAGCAGAATCGTTTCAAGAAACTGCATTTTAAAACAAAAAAGTAACAAACAGCTCACATGTGTAGTATTAAGGCACTCTTGCACAAAATCCGCTGTGGTTAATCAGAGAATTTAAAAGAGTAAAAAAAATAAGAATATCCTCTTTCCTTCCAAGTTACAGTTCATGTCCCTGGCCAAATCTTTTAAGTCAAGTTAGTTTTATTTGCATACTGCTTTTTACAACAGATGTCACAAATCAGCTTTACAGAATCTTAGGGAGGAAACGTTGGGAGGAACAGAGGCTCAGAAACGGAACCTATTCTCCTCTGGTCAAAACCAGATAATGAGAATGGCAAATCCCCTACATTCAGCATGAACATGGACCCAAGTTTGGCGAGCTATCTATGGATAAATGCATGCACCCTGAAAACATTGTGTTGTGGCGAGGGTGAGGGTGGCAACTTAACAAGGTTACAGTATAATGCAAAAGTTTGGCCACTAATTGCTAACAGATTTTGTAATTGAAAAGATGTTAACATGCTCTCTCTGAGATATGGAAAAAATAAACAATATTTTCAGCAAACATGAATGCATACTTTGTTTTTAAGCCATAAATTAAACCATAAAAAATAGTTCCAAAGTCTCCGATTCTTTTTACAAGGTTTCAGACCTTAATCTTTCATGCAGAGAGGCGAAGTTGGTGAGATAACTGAGGGCCAGCTAATGGGGTTTGACTGTAAATGCAAAAATTTTTTACTTCCTTTTCAAATGATGTCTAGCATTGAGCAGTTAAAATCATTCCAATAACCTCATGCTTCACGTGCTCCTACTAACTTTATCAAGTGAAACCCTGCCAAATACATATTTTCATTAAAATATGGCCAGTATTTAGTGAAAATGTGAAAACTGTGGCATGTACGCACTTAATTACTTCAAAACTAAAGTGAGTGATCTGAGGTTACTTTTACCTGTGCTACATTGCCTGTGTTGCGCAGGTGATTCTGAAGGAGGTTGGTGGCTCCATCTAGAAAGGTCTTAGGTAGTGCACCAAGAAGCTTAGAGAACTCTGGTGTATTCAGTTGGAATAGTGCAATCAGCACAGACTGGGCTGCCTGCAACCAAACAATACACAATGTTCCAACAACTCAAAAGATGCCTCACACAAGATAAGATACCTCAGGCAAAGTAGAACTAAATATTTATAGTATGTATTTATTCTAGAATGTTCTCAGTAGTCTGTTAAAAATTAAAGATGGTTCTGAATGTTTTGAAAAGTAAAAATGTTTTGGAAAGTGCACCTAGTCTGCTTTGTAAGCTATAACACCAAGAACTTTGAAAAGTTCAGCTGCCACTGAAATTTTAGGTAAGCTGTTGATGTGTATGTTTTCTTGTACCTTCCTAACATCAGAGCTCTTGGGTTCTGTGGTCCACGTAATGATGCGGGAGACTGCCAGTCTTGTTTCGCTGCAATTCACAAAGTCCTGAGGCTCCATCTGTAGTGTCAGTGTCTCTATGTATTTCAGGATGGCCACCTTCACCTGGAAATATTGGCCTCACATTACCACTGAACTACAACATTGTCAACAATTTTATTCCAAAAGAAATCATACGACATGATGCACTTATTGCTATTATACAATTAGCATTTACCTTTAAAAGGCTAATGAACATTATTCTCCAATTCTCCAACTCCTTCCCTTCAATGTAACAACTCAAAACATTTGCAAAACTGCAGTACAATACATCAAAGGCAATGGTCTGATACAATCCTAACAAATATCCAGTAGAAGAGATAAAAAACTAAAAAAAACTATCCTTAGTGTGTAATAACTAGTCACACCCACCCACACATACTGGTCATAGCAGGAGGGAAAGATGAGACAGCACAAGACAGCAGACACAGGTTTAAATGAGCAAAGATGGGAGTCCAGGCAGTGTGTAAAAGGCATAGAAGCTAAAGCATGTCCTAAGATTGATGCTCTTCTCCTTATTTTCCTGTGAGTAAAGAATCCATTATGTACTTAGTAACCGAAGTTGCTTCTGTTTGGAGGTCCATTGAATGAGGTAATACTAGAACACGCTCAAAGATCTCTCTCTCTGACTGGGAGCACAGCAGTTATTTCAGCACGGGCTCTATTCAATCCTTTCTACGATTTTGCAAAGGCTCCTCTTCACTTTGATTACAAACTGTGATGGTATTGGTAACTGTGAGAGCTGTCAAGACTATGATGTTATTATACTTAAAGCATCCAGCCTTCATAGTGTTCATGAAGAGGAGTTGCCTGTTGGGAGCCCTGAGTGCTATAGAATTGCTTCCCCTGTGTCTCACTGACCTGTACTGCTTGGTTCCACACTTGGATATGATCCTGCAGTGTGCAAGCATGCCGCCGCTTTCTGAGAGGAAGCAATTCTATAGCCCCGCCCCCGTACCGGCAACATCGCCTTCTCCCCGGCTTCAGAGAGAGAAAGGAAAGCATATCAATGACAAAGTGTCGCGCACAGAGAGGGAGAGACGGGGAGGGAGGCGAGTAGGGAAAAAAAAATACAAAAATGAAAAACCAAGTATAAAAATCAAAAGAAAAGTTTACAAGGATGAAAGAGAGACAAATGGTGTGAAATTGTGAATGTGTGTCGGAAAGATGAAGTTGGGGCAAAATCTTGTGCCAAGATGTCACCTTATTGTTTGCACACGAAATGATGCAGAGCTTACATCCAACCTCACAGCACTGACAACACAAATTCTGAAGAACTCCCAATATACTATAAACCCTGGCAAAAAGCTGAACTGCAGCGACCACAATACAATACTGCTTAAGGAGTTAAGCACTAATTGGGGATGACAAAGAAAATTGCTAACCCAGCTGTTCCTTTAAAACTCGCAGCAAGACCCAAAGGCAGCACTTACCTTTAAATTGGGCGTCTGTGTCTGGTCTACAGTAAACCTCATGAGAATGTTAAACTGCAGATCATTGGGAAAAGATTCCCTACAGAGAAATAAAAAAGATATTCTGATGAAGAAAGAAAAACAGACTCTGCAAGACAATAAGGCTTTTGATATCATTTACTTTATAAGACAGCAATTTCCCACACCTTGCAACATCAAGGGCTTTCTGTACTTTGGCTTGTACAGAACCAAGCAGGTCTGCGCCCATCTTCTTCAGCAGCTGTGTGAGCAGTACGAACAGCCAGTCTTGAAGATCCTCCTTATGTACCACTATAAAATCCACTAATGTTTCCAGGAACATGCTGAAGACCTGCACAAAACCACACACACCAATCAGCAAAACGTCAGAACACATTTACAAAATAGCCTTTAAGATGTACAAAACATTTATATTGTACCTTGCTGCTTTGCAAATGTCAAATCATTTTTTTTTAGATTTAGGATATTAAAAATAAATGAAAGGAAGGGCTGAAAGATTTTTTGATAAATGGCAGTACATTTTTCTGCTTAGAATTAATATTCAAAATATAACAATACGTTTATAACGAATCCTTACACAGTAAATGTCGCATCTTGTATAATAACAGTTCAGAAGTAAATATAAATAAATCTAATAATTGTTTTTTTAAGCCCAAAGAGAAAACAACTTGATCTACTCTCCTGACAAACTCTTAAAATGTATGTTGTGTTTGGATTTAAAACAAATTATTACAAAATTTAGAATGTGTGCGATATTCATTTTATGCTGTAAAAGAACAGGTCTCTTGACATGAGGCTAAATTTTGATAATCTACCACCATCAGCCTAAAATATCAACTACAAAACTGAGGCGAATAAAATCTTGGTTTATAGCAGAAGGTGGAAGGGTGCATTTTTGTGAGCTGGATTAACTGGGTGCTGATCTAACCTTTCATTTTGCCCCTCTACTGGTCTGCAGAATATGTAGCCTTTTTTTAATGATTAAAAAAAAAATTCTCTCAATGAACACAATCAAGATGCCATATTTTTTTTTAATGCAACCCTTATTGAATGTACACTGGGAAGCCACTTCATTAGGTACGCCTACCATGTATCCACCCACACAAGCACTTTGTAGATTAGTTATAGGTTGCAGTCCATTTAACCCTTCACATACTTGTTAGCCCTTTCATCCCGATTTATGAATAAACGTAGGACCCCTACAGGAACACCAGTTTAAAAAAAATATTTATACATTTTCACCACAGTAGTAATGCTGGACATGGTAGAGGCATGTTAGTGTGTAGCTTGCATTACTGTTACAGTTACCGTTCACTTACTGAGCACGTGATTAACACACTTCCAATTAGGAATGTTCTGATCTGATCTCAAAGATCGGTATTTGGCCGATCAGGGCATTTTTAAATTATGAAATTGGCTCGAGATTGCAGGAGCCCCAACCTTTGATTTACGTCATGTTGTGCAGGTTCAGTAAAAGAAAGCTTTGCAGCAGCATGCAGCTACATGTTAACAGTTTGGAAATATTTGAAACCGAGTTTTAAGATTCAAGAGATTGGAAAACCAAAGCAATCCATAATCACATGCACCTGAAGCAACACATACAGGAGGACACTTTTAAACAGAGGGAGATTTTCCCAAGAAAGTGAAAAGGCAAATATATTTGAGAATTCATCAGTTTGGATGAGCAGCTAATCAATGTGGTAGAGAATACAGGACCTTTTCCAGCTATTGTATGATCAACCCCCTCGACACTTCTTTCAGACACTGCCCTACCCGAGCTTTACAACAAGGTTAATGATAACCTACAAGCTATTGACATAGATAACAATAAGTTTATTGAGAGAATATTATAAATTATTGATCATGCAATAATCTCATTTTTATCCATGTCATTGTTTACCTTCTACAATGGCTTATGGCCTCTTCATGACCTGAGTGCATGTTCTTTTACTGTTTTTACAATGAGACATCGAATGCATGATCAATAATTTATAATAATCTCTCAATAATCAATTTTTTATCCATGTCCAGTATTTAAAGAGATGTGACCACAATTATTTTAAACAGACATTGAGTTTTAATGTCTAAATGTCAATACTTGGCCTCATTTAATATATAATGTGATACTGCATTCACATCAGTTTCACTGACCTATTACATCACAGCACATAAAATAGGCAGTCAAGCACATGCTGGACACTTTTATAAAGACACTTATAAGAAACTGATGCATGTCATTCAGGTCAATTGTAAAGCATACAATTTGGATTATTATTATTTTTTTTTGTGAAGCTGTTATCTAGCTCGGGAATCAAAACCAGCAGATACTCAATAATAAAAGACTTTAATCGGCCTGGAAACTTGATGCACCTTTCAGATATAAAGTAATTGATGACCATTCATTTGATGTTTCAGTTTTGTGTTAGTCCTCCACTAGTCCATCATCAGTATTCAATGTTTGGCCACAGGACACTGAAGTGCAAGTGATCTAGTCTGTGCAGCACAATCACCCAATAACATTCCATTACCATGTCATGTGTCAATTTTATCCTGAAAATGATCTAAAAAGTAACTTCTCACTGATGGTCCTGCTTTGCAACTACAAGGGTAGATCAATATGATAAACAAAGATGATAATATGGACAATCAGTGCATATACAAAGCAGACGTACCCAAGAAAATGGCTCCTCAGTAGATTTTCTTGACAGTATTAGAATAAAAAGGCCATGAACAAGGGGAGATCAATTACATTAATGCTATCTGGTAAGACAGTCATAATAAACAGTTATTGATTAGTGTATTAGTGTTGCAGATTGTCTTGTTAGAACCATACCCCAAATTCTCAAATCAAATAAGATCACATGCTACAAAATGTCAAAAGTTAAGAAGCATCAAAAATGGTTAGGCTGCAGTCAGATCAGAAGCAAATCTTCATAAAATGTATCTGAACTTACTCTCTACAGTTCCACCCCAGGAAAATGCATGAAAAGAAAAAAAATCTAGTCAGTTCACACATTAAATTTCTCAGCCCTTTTATGAAATTAAGGTCAAAGATCAGCCTTTAACTCTGTAAGAAATTAAAATACTGCAGGTTCAGTTTTTTTGCACTGAAAGCCAGAAGGGATTCAAAGCACAACTGATACTAGTCACACAAGCAAGTCTGTGCACAGGCTGAGATTACAGTGACAGGACATGCAACAATAAAGGTAATACAGGAACACAGAAGACAACCTCCCTCTTTCTTCCTGATAATGCACAGCTTGCATAGAACACCATCACAAAATCTGCCCTTGGTGATGTTCTATTTTTTGTGCAGTCCACCTTCTTTTTATTGCCAATCAGCTCAGCTAAATGTGCAGGCAAGCTACACAAATTGTCTGTGAGCCTGTTCTGAGTCCAGAGTCAAGCTGTGTCCCAATCTGGTATGTGTCTCAAGTCTCAATTTTTGATTCAGTATACCTTCCAGGCTTCTATGTCCTGGGTAATGTTGAAGGGTATTGCACTGGGGCAGGTCTGTTCAGCTTTATGTAAAGCATGTCCAACTACTCATTACTTTGTTGGTATGCATCATCTACTGTGCTTTGCGCCTCCTCTGGCAACATGAAAAACAGACTGCCAGTCATGAGTAACTCTGGCTCTGGATGAACACCACAGCAATCTTTCACTCGTATGGCCTCCACAGTCGTCAGTCTCTCTAGAGCTGTTGTGGTCGAGTTAAAGATACACATTCTACAGCTTATTTGCAGTCATTCAAAACAAATATAAATCTGGAGAGGGACACACACACAGGGTATAGAAAAGGATCACCCCCTTTGAAATATTCCCATAATTTATGCTTTACAGCCTTAAATGAAAATACACAAAAATATTTCTCCCCAGGTTTATTTATTCAATGCAACCTATAGTAACGAACTGGAAAATATCACAGGTACAGTTGAGAAAAATTATTTAAAAAATAATAACAAAAAAGACATACTAAGATTAAGATCCAGGACGGTCCTAATAGTACCGTCCTTATTATGGACTTTATTGTGCTCCTAGGGATTGATAAAGCCTTAGGAGATTTTTTTTGTATCCATCTCCTGCCTTATGTCTGTCCACAACTCTATCCCTGAGATCTTTCAAAAGTGGCTTGTCAGCCATATTCAGTTGTTTGCTGTCAGTTGTACTACCAAGCATGGAGCAAAGCTAGTAACCATGGTCTGCAATAGAAATGGTGGTTACTTAAACCTGATCGAGTTTAAAAATATTATTTAGGAGGGGACAATGACTGAGTCAATGTATTTCTTGTTTATTATTTTTTTATTTTAATTGTAGCAATTATATTTCACTTGGATGTTAGATTGAATTCAGCAAGTGAAGTTGGAAAAAAAAAGTGTGTATTCATTTAAGGATGTAAAGCAAAAACAAAATGGGAATATTTCAAAGGGGGTGATATATAGACAGAGAGAGAGAGAGAGAGGGGGAGAGGGAGAGAGAGAGAGAGAGAGAGAGAGAGTCAGAAAGCTGAAGGAAAAAAGAACAAAGATACAAAGAAGGAAAATTCTGTTCCAGTGCATTTCAGGATTTTGTAATTAAAGCACATTGTGGGGAACAGGGCTCAAGTTCCCCAGAACACTGAAGAGGTCAGGCATTTGTGAATGTGCAGAATGTGTATTGTACCTTAAAGGAGGCGGAACTGATACCGGATTCTGCCGTGCCGAAGCCTCTGGACTCACGCTGCAAATCAGAGAGAGGTTTGGGCCCAAAGCCCGTCAATCAGACTTAGAGCAGGGCAACGGCCCAGCCAACGAGAGCAGGGACAGAGTCCGAGGATCTCCAAAAACCGTTGAAGGTGAGTGAGAAAATAGCTCAAACGGCAAATTAGGCATCGAGCGGGTTAGTGTTCACACGTTTTTACGTATAGGAAGATAGAGTTGGGCTTCTGATTTTGTTGAGCTGTAGGTATAAAGTTTTTTAACCTAATGATACAATAAAAAAACTACTGTATATGCATTGTTTTACAGTATTCAATACAATTATCTTAAAGGCCTTGATTGATCCATTTAAATGCCATGATTTGGTAGAACTATTAGATGTCATTACTATGACATTTTAATCAATCACTTTCGATATCCCTAATGTGCGAATGCAAGTGTGTGCAAATATAATCATAAGTGGGTAGCAGAAGTGTGGTGAGTGACAAGAGCTTGGCATTCTAACTGATGCTGAAGACCCAAACCAAACATGCCGGTAGCCACAGGCTTCACCCCCAGAGTTAGTGTGCAGAGCGCATGCTGGTCGAGAGTACTGCTGAGGGTGTGTATGTGTATCTGAAGGGAAAAAACAGGCTCTAGGAGAGGCAGAATCCGATATTTTGTCACCAAAGAGTAGATTTTTTGCAGAACACTTGTATAGGTCAGCATTAGTAGATAGAGTTTGTGTGTGAGCGTGAGTGTGTGTGTACGTGCGTGTGCACACGCATGTGTGCGTGCGTGCGTGCATTCAGGCACAAATAAGCCCCACTGCAAGCGGTGTGCGAAGGTACCTTGCTATGTGGGTCTGCAAACATCCTGGTAAAAATCTCACACAATCGCTTAAGCTCAACCCGGCTGAAAAAAAGAGAGAGAAAGTAGACTTAAAGTAAACCAATACATAGCATGGGTCTTTATGAAAAGTAGCTTAAGCATTAAATATTACATGTGTTGTCCTGCTTTTTTTTCCAGCCTTGTGAGAGTCTTAAACTTAGCCTTCAAAAACATTTGAAACACAACACTGAATAATAAAACCTTGAGTCTGTATGTATATGAAGATAGACTCATTTATCTCAGTCTTGCTAGATGCATGTACAGAACAAAAAAATAAATGTAAAACTTTCAGTTTTACTCCCATTTTGCATGAGCTGAACACAAAGAACTGAAACATTTTTTACATACACACTTTTTCCACTGGCGTCGTGTGGATGAGCAGTTTGCTGATGTCAACGCCATGGGTGGAGTGGCCCATGGTATGAGCAGGCGTAGGTTATGTACAACAAACATGTGAATTTTATTGATGGCATTTTGATGCACAGAGATACTGTGATGAGATCCTGAGGCCCATTGTTGTGCCATTCATCCACGACCATCACCTTATGTTGCAGCATGATGATGCTCGGCCTCATATTGCAAGGATCTGTACACAATACCTGGAAGCTGAAAACATCCCAGTTCTTGCATGGCCAGCAGACTCACCGGACAGGTCACTCATTGAGCATGTTTGGGCTCTGGATCAGTGTATACGACAGCATGCGCCAGACAATATTCAACAACTTCGCACAGATATTGAAGAGGAGTGGATCAACATTCCACAGGCCACAATGAACAACCTGATCAACTCTATGTGACGGAGGTGTGTTGCACTGTGTGAGGCAAATGGTGGTCACACCAGACACTGACAGGTTTTCTGAACCCACAGTAAGGAAACCTGTTCACATTTCAGAGTGGCCTTTTATTGTGGGCAGTCTGGCACATCTGTGCAATATTCATGCTCTAATCAGCACCTTGATGATCCATTGCACCTCACAGCTGTAGCATATCTTGCTAAAGAAGAAGTGCTTACTAGCAGGTTTAGATTTATGAACAATATTTGAGTGTAATGGGTCTTTTGTGTTTGTAGGAAATGTTTCAGATCTTTGCGTTCAGCTCATGCATTTCTGAATACCACATTACTCTTGTTTTAATTAAACACATTTCCTCACAACAATGCTATGTATTTATTTTAATTCGACACATCTGATTAGGACGTATTTGTAATCAGTTACATAGTTACTTTGATGTAGTTACGCCCATGTATGTAAACACCTGAGAGTGTGCTGGTTCTTCAACAAAGCCTGCAGTCCCATTAACCCCTCCTTCCTCTCAGACCAGTTAGAAGAGGCACAGCGATTGAGCACTTCAGCCACATCCTCAGTTTGACGCATGTATGTGGGGATGCTTCCATTGCGGGAGCTATACGAACGCTCTGAGCAAGCACTCGATGCATCACTGTTTGCATCATCATCAGAGCACATCCCATACGTCTCGTACCGCCGCCGGGCTGGCTTTTTCTGCTCAAGGAGACAAAAGAAGAATATGCATGAGGCTTTGAAAAAAAAGCTGAAGAGAAAGTGGTTTCCCAATGGTGGCATGTTGAAAGAGGAAGAAAAAGGCAGTGTTTCTCAATCCTGTTTCTGGAGACACAGTGCCCTATATATTTTAGGCATTCTCTTGGTTTAAACAAGAGTCAAACGCTCTATAAAGGGCTGTTAATGAGCTAAATAGTTGAATCAGGTATGTTGAAAGGAGTGAAACACTCAAGTGTGAACGACACTGTGCTTGGAAAGTCTGATTTTAAGTAACACAAGATACATAATCTAACAAACATTTAGATAGACTGACCTTGTTCCGTATATCTCCTAACAGCTGGCAGCATAAAACAAAGTCAGAGATCAATGTTTGGGGGTTAGCGTGGAGTTAAACACAGCACTAGCAGACGCACTTCAAAGAACAGAAGAGAGTGTATTTGTTAGTGTAAGCAGCCTATATGTAAGTGAAAGTTTACCAGTGCGTCAGCAAGAGCCTCCTCTACGTCTGATCCTGTATTTAACACTCTCATGGCACTGACAGAAGAAGACAGACGACTGGACTGAGACATCCCCAACCCTGGACCTAAAGCACGCAAAAAAAAACCAAAAAAAAACCCAAACAAACAAAAAAAAAACACGACACAGAGCCGTATGCAAAAGTTAGAAAACCAGCAGTCAATTTTTTTTGTGATTTTCTCAGTGAAAATATGTTTACACATCCTCAGTTATAAATATATGACATTTTATGGATACTTTAAGAGTCCAATTTATATTTGTTTGCCAGCTTTAATATATTGGAACAAATTAATTTGAAATATATTTCTAAAATATTTTTAGAATCAATTCAATTTTTCCCTGTGTATTTTCATTGAGAAAATCTACAAAACATGTTATGTGATAAGGGTATCCAAACTGCACATACAAAATCCAGACTGTACATACTGCAATTACACACATCAACTACATTACATATAGACACTTCAGATTATTTCAATACAATAAATAAAAAAGTTACATAAAAAAAACATTAAAATCAATAATATTTAATAAGGGAAAAAATGTATGAGCAATCACAGATCAAAATAATACAATGGATGCAAAATGCAAACTTAAAGCAAAATACACAAAAACCTGTGTTAGAATGCAGGACATCACTGGTGGTAACAATCTGAACATGAATGTCGAGTCAAACGAGTCTAAATGAACTGACAGCAAAGAGCTTCAAATGCAGAAGAACTTTTCTTGCACTCATTTAAACTCTGTTGCCATTCTTTTCATGTCGTCTTCTGTTGCTACGTCTAAGATTTGGTCCCCCCCCCCCCAAGCTGCACCTAAACACTTCCAATTCTGATAATAAATTAAACAGAAGTCTCTATTCCAACATTTTTGGCTGTTTGCTGGAGTGTGTTATTACAGTTGTCACCTAAGAGGTGGAAAGAATAGTGGTTATGGAGCATAAACTAAAGCATGCTGGCCCAATGAAAGCGAAACTAAAGGAAGCAGAACAGTGGGGTGAAAATGAAAAAAGAATGCACTTTTTTTTTTTTGCTTTTGAAAAAGGTCTGGGCAGGCGGTTACAGTTCACCTGCTGCCCCAAAGGCATCTGAGGCGTGGAGAGCACCAGTAGAGCGAGAGTAGTGCCGCGAAGCTGTAACACACATACATACATATATATATACATACACACACACACACACACGCGCGTATAACCATGCCAGTGTTAGAGCCCACCAGAGAAATTATCATTGTCACCACCCACCAGCAACTATAACCTCTGAGGATTGTTGCCTAAAGCAGGTGTCATAGTCCATTTCTGCTCAGAGGATCAGGTCCTATTCAAGCAATATTTTTTTATTTTTCAAAATTTTCAAAAAACTAACGTAATTTAAATTTAGGAAACGCAAAAAGACAATTGTCGACAAATGATCCATCCTCCTCTGAATCATTTTCTGACCTCTCATGAAACATGGGCTGGATAATAAGACAATATTGTAATAAAGCAACATAATGTAACCATCTATTCCTGGTATCCAAGGCAAAAAAAAAAAAACCAAAAAAAAAACCAAAATAGATATTATACGATTTCATGAGCAAACACAAACATGTTTATGATCATCATGTCGCAGTCAACTTTCTCATCACTTCTTTTGTTCGTTTGAAGCAAAAAATATTGTGAATTAAAAGGCTAATACAAAAAACAGATGACAATATTTTATACCATACAACCAATTATTAACATGAGCGGTCACCGATTGACAGATTTAGTAACAGACAAGTTGCTGTAGGTTTTTTGTTTCAAACATTTTGCTCTCTAGTGAGCCGGGCTGGGATAATCTCTCAAACACTGTCATCTATCAGAGCCGGCAACATGATACGGAACAAAACCGGAATGCCAGTAAGCAATGATATCCTCAACATGATGACAACCCCATTGAACCATGTCCACCAAAACAACATAGCTGTTTTATAATTAGTATTTAACATGGAAATCAGACCCAATGGGCCATGGGGTTTGATGAGAACAGTGAGAGAAAACCAAGCCAAGTTCAGATGCTTCAGAGGATTAGCAAGAAGTAGCAAACATGCACAAATTTGAGAAGACTCCATTCACATACTACAAGTGTCACTCAATCAAAACAATAAAGTCTTAGGGAATTTCCTCAGTCACAGCTACATGTGGGCAGTTGATTTCGCTGTATGTACCATTTGCCGTGGCTACTCACCAAGCGGCGTGAAGGAGCGCACTGGGCTGGTGTCTCTGCTGCTCTCTCGACTGGCTTCGCGACTGCATCCCTGACTCACACTAGGCCGTGGTATACGACTACCCCGTGCTGCCCGACCCCAAGATAGGAATACAGGCAATACAAAAAAGAATCGAGAAAAGAAAGACAGGGAAAGGCAGATATGAAGATGTAGAGATTGTTCAAACATAAAAAAGGGGTAGGAGGAACAAGAAACAGAAAGAATAGACATAAGACTCACAAACTCAACAGTAAAGCATTGAAATAAAGCAAGAGCGATGAATGACAAATGCCCTAAACTAAATCCCTAAAAAGTCCCATATAGAAAATTTCATTTTCAACATTGATATGAAAAAGGTATTTCAGAACAGACATACCATTGCATTGGTGTACTGAAAATGCATGCAAAAAAAATCAAAATAAATAAATATGGGAGTTACCAGAAGAAAGACATAAAATAGAAGGATAGAGATAAACAGTTAAGGATAGAAGAAAGTGATTTGCATGCAGTGTACGTCTGTAAAGTTCATTTTTGGTTTATAGCTTTCTACTGGTATCTACATCTAGATTCCGGAGACGGGATTCTGCACGCCATTAAGCATGGGAACACCCTTGTTAAGATTAGCATCACATCAGGGGCATTATGTGACTCAGCAAGTTATTGTGAGAGCAAGCCCAGCTTCTCCAAAGCATGTAATACAGCCCATTCTGCAATAAACACTATTATGATGCCAGTGCTCAGACAGACAAATGGATTACTGGGATGGGATGGATGGCAGAACAAAGGACAGAAAACATACCTCCTTTTGATCCATTGTATATGTGGCCAATGTTTGACGGCGCTTTGATCGAAAAAGGAGATTTTAAGATAGTAAAAATACAATTTGCTGTATGCAACCTCGACCCTCTTTCCACACCCCTCAAATGTACACAGCCAAGCAATAAGTAAAAATCACAATTCAGGCAATGTCGACACAGTAACCGAAACAGTTATTGATGAAAAGATGCAGAATTTCATAAAATATTTTAATTAAAACAACTGAGAACTGCTTGTGGCAGTATAGAAGAAGTTGCAGACACAGAGACAGACTTGTGCTTACCCACAGTCAAGCGTGTTGGGCTGGAGTCACGACTGCAGCCCTGACTGCGAGGGATTCTGCTGCGCCGGTGGGGGCCTGAAACTGCACTCACTCTTTGTGCACCTGTACCGAGTCTGCTCAAAGTTGTGCTCGTTAGCACGCGGCCTGGAGAGCCTGAACGAGAACCCGCTAAAGAGAAGGGAGAGGGATAAGAGAAGGAAGAAGAGAGAGCATGAATGACAGCAGTTATTTCATTAAAAAAGAGCAAATACGGAACAAACAAACACTACTGTGAAAAGTACTACAAAACAACACAAAGAAAACAACTATGAGTAACAAGTTTTGAAAGCCAAATTCAAACCTTCAATACTGGTTCAGCCTTCTTAATACGTAGAGAAATATTTGCTTTAAATATATCATGAATCCTCTAGTGCAAAATTTCTATCCAAATGCCTAAAACGGAACTCACACAAGAATCTACTAACAGACACAAACAGGAAAAAAAGGTTTGACATTAGGTTCCACCAAACAAGACGTGTTGCAAGTGAATAGCAGAATAAGTTTCTACTTGGGCTACAAAATAAAACAAACACCTCCACTCTTTTCTCTGCAATGCTAGGAATCAAAATGTTCAATACTGTAATTTAAAAAATCTAAGTCACCACAAGTGCAATTAAACCAAATAAAAAGGACATTTTCAAAAGTTTAAGCTGTAAAAAAACATCACTCATACATAGCCAAGCTGTAAAGCTGTACACTACATGCAGCAAGTAGAGTGGGGGTTGACAGGTAAGTCAGTGCCTCCATCAACCATTAAAAGAAGAGGTGTGGAAAGGGACTAGTTGAGTGACTACCAAAATATGTGGAAACTCTTACCACCAATAAGGGTAGCAGACTGAGATCCTGTGCCAATGAAGGGTCAGATTTGTAGAGGGGCGGGGCCAGGAGGCCCATTGGGTAGGAGGAGGAAAAGCACATTAAAACAATGTAATGCTTTATGGGGTAAAAAAAAAACATGCAGGTGGCCTGTATCCAAACGCAGACGCTATATGTATGAACGGACAAAAAAACATTGGTCTGAAAATAAAGAGAGCACAGTGATGCGCACATAGATTCAAAAAGCCGCCGAACAGCACTGCACAATATGACAGCTGCACAGTAAGCTGAAAAATTCTCTGATTTACAACAAAAAAGATGAAATCCCTAACACACTTCACAATTCTCTACTTCTCCCACTGATTCAACCTTTTATTGAGCATTCTGCAGACTAAGTTACAAAGTCAGCAATGCTTCACACACACAAACACACACACTGAATTTGCGTGTGCTTTTCACAATAAGAGTGTTCTGTTCTTGATTGACCTGCAGGCAGAAATGGACTAACACACAAGTGAATACCACACAGCATGCAGGGAACTGAACACACACACACACACACTCGCCAAAATGTCAGACGAGGGTACCTGGCGTGCAATCAGAATCGTCGGAACCTAGAGGCACAGAAACAGTTGAAGGGGCTGTGTATTACATCCCAAAAGCAGGATGATTCCAGAGACACACACACACTGTGCTCTTCACCGTCTCAAACAAAGGATGTTCCAACAAGCCAGAAGAGTGATGAGAATCACATCGGCATATTTTGTAATATATGAATATCGGGTAATGGCAATTGTGGACAACTTGAGCGTGGATTTTTCTCTCTACAATAACGATATTTAATGCTTACTGAGCATGTCACAAACATTGTGATAGTACACAAGATATTTGATCCTGCCGAAGTCTTACAAAGCTACTTTATGCATGCATGTCATCAACTGTGATCAGAAGGTTAATGTTTTTTTGCAGATGTGATTGTGACTGAGGTGCTTACGCTGAGACTGAGAGACCATCTTTGTTCGGCTCCTCCCCCTAGAGTCAATCTGACTGCTTCCCATTCCTGATGCCGTGGATATTGGTTGTTTAGTCCGTAGTCGCCCTGGAATTGTAAAGACAATTATTTTTTCAGGACCACCATCTTCAGACAGAATGCATTCATGAGATACATATTTAATGTCTTTCTCTCACTCTCTCTCTCTCTCTCTCTCTCTCTCAATCAAACTCAAACAAAACAAGAAAATATGCATCTCTCTCATGTCAGAGATTAAGGCAAAAAGAGTAAATGACTTTTTAGTAAGACGCTAAAGTAGGTTTGACAAAGAAAAGAACGAAGCATACATTGCAACTACCTGACAACACCTGAATGTACAGGTCCTTCTCAAAAAATTAGCATATTGTGATAAAGTTCATTATTTTCTGCAATGTACTGATAAACATTA
>JBBIGC010000137.1:12445173-12458130 GCA_037576955.1 Lepidarchus adonis
CTCTAATGTTTATCAGTACATTGCAGAAAATAATGAACTTTATCACAATATGCTAATTTTTTGAGAAGGACCTGTATCTTACAAATCACATGTTAACCTACAGTCCAGAAAGCAGAGGCTGCAGTATCACTCCTCACCAGCAGAGTGCATCAGCATTACAGCACAAATAGGACTATAAGGGAATGTGCCTCAAAGTCCAAAGTCAAATAGAGATATTGTTTAAAATGAACAAAAAAGCCCAAACAAAGAAAGAAACAAAAAAAGCACTAAAAGTCCCTTAGAATATACTCTGCCACAGGTGTCAGAGACCCTATGCCAACAACACTCTTGTTACACTTGTATTTGTTGGGGGAGTGGGGATGAATGGATAGGGGAACAGGACAACTGCCTCTAACGCAGGGATCAGCTACTCCGAAAAGAACAAAAATGAATGAAAAAAGGAGGGAAAAAATACAGAGACAGACAAGCAGATGGGAATGGTTGGGTTAAACTCAGATGATCTTACCATCTTTATCAGAAGAATCATCTTTAAGCCAAAGAGAAAAGAAAGAAGAGTACAGCAAAACAGTTAAAAAGAGGAGTGCATACACAAATAACTCAAACATGCACACATGCGCGCACGCACATGCATGCACACACAGAAAACCTTTGAAAAAAACTAACATTCTTCAGATGATTTAGTGAGGGGCAAAGATCAAGAGAAAGTGACCAGAGAAAGAAAAGAGAGCTGTGTGCGAGAGGTGCCAGAGAGGTATAACACATACATTGGTACTGGGTACTGATTTTTGTGTGTGTGTGTGTCTACGCAAGTACCTAGTGAGGCATATGAGCTTGGGGGCAGAGCTGTGGTAAGGCGTCCAGTCCCTCCTGTCTGCCCACTGTGTCTTGCCTTAGCTCCAGTTGTCGCGTTCACATCCACATCACTCTGAGATCGTTGTAGGGAGCCTGATGTCTTGGAGCTGGCTGGAACTGAGAAAAATACACACACCTACACTTAGTCGAAAATGTAGACATCATGCAATAACATTATGACGAGGACACGTGACATTATATTATAAGGCAGTATATTATGCAAAATGATTAACACCGATGATCTCCCATGCAGATAAAAGACAGACGCCTCACCTCTACTTGGTGCAGCTGACCACTTCGATGACAGCGGTCGACTAAGGAGAACACATGCAAGAACACAAGTGGCATCAAACGCTGCTTTATCTGGCCACAAGTTATCATTTAAGTGTACAGTGTAAAGTGTGTAAAATTGATTCTTACTTGAGGCTCTCCTGGGAGCTAGAAGAAGAGCGGTCAGACTGTGGCAGTGATGCAACACTGCCTGAGCTTTTTAGACATGACTGAAGTGTCTTCTGATAGGATGCCTCTAATGAGTTATAAAGAGACTCCGCCTCCCCAGGAAAGTGAGCCTGCAGCCCCCAGTAAGCCCTGAGAAATTGACAGATCAATACCACTACATTAACCCAAAGCCAGAAAGAGGATATCATTTCTAAGTCTAAGTTCTGTGTATGAGCTCAGTACACACTTCCTGGCCTCCACTCGAGCCTCTGAGTCAGCATCTCTGATTCCTTTCTTTATGCTGTCCACTAAAACTGCAGCATGCCTAACACAAAAGAGAGAGAACAGGACAGAGTGAGAGAGAGGTAAACACAGAATGATGTATATGAAAAAAATAAACAAAATGTTATCACTGAGCTTAGTTTCACCTGTGGACTAATGTTCATCATACAATAACTAGCCACATCATTAAAACCACTGACAGATAAAGTTCATAACATTGAGTTTGCAATGTGTCTCCAGCATGTTGCCAACAACCGCCTGAAGGTGGTTGAACATAAATTTATCTTAGCTACATTTCCAGAAGACCATAAAGCAGGCACACATAAGCAGCACAAGCACATAGCAGTTTAAAGAGCACAAGATGGATTACTGCCGTTTAATTTTGACAAAAGTGATGGTTCTTATAGAACATAGTTTGCCCCAATACACCCTATCCCTAATACCTCTCAAGAGAGTGTGTCTGCCACTCTTGCAGCAGCAGGTCGAGGAACTCGTAACATCGTCTAAGATGGAGGGGGGAGAAAGAGAGCAATAAGCATGTCGTGTATCAGATTAGTGCTAAGCTACAGTGTTGAGATGGGGCTTGTCTCTTACCTCCTAACAGACACAGACTTAGACGTGCAGTTCCCTGTGATGAGAGGAATCAGCCGTGGCACGTGGGTGTGCTGCACACATGAAGTAAAAACAGTTGGACTACTCATCCTATTTAAGCATTAACACTCCTCTCATGTATGACCATACACAACATTCCACGGCAAACCTCTTTTAAAGAAAAACTGTAGATATTTCTTTCTGCTAAGGCCTTTATCTCTATTTACTGTCTTATATTGTTTACACTTATTCTTTATTTATAACCTTTAAGGAAGTTAAGGTGTTATGTATAGAACTATTAGAAGCATTATGAATAGAAAAGCAAAAAAATAATAATACAAAAATAGTAAACTATTCTTATTATAATTCTTCTTATTATTATTAATAAATAATAATAATAATAATAATAATACCATATATCTTCCAATAGAAGCCCTGGCATTTTTTTTTAAATATTAAAATTTTAAAATATTCGGACAGTGTTTGTGGGAGACGGGCTATTATTTGTCCTGTGTTACCCAGCTACTATTGGAGGCTGGCGTCTATTTGTCACAACATCTCTTTAAACCCGCCGTTTATTAGAAATGGAGGTCAATAAAAAAACGGGCTATTATAAGAATATATACGGTAATAATAGTTATAGTAATAGTTTTATTGTTGCCATTTAATTATTATTCAGCTCCTCAGAATGCTGCAGGACTAAATGGGTAATTCCAACATTCAAAGATTTCTTAATAAAGATTGGTGTACAGTTTTGGTGGGGAGGAGGCAAAATTTAACCTGCTTTTACATTCTTCTAACAAACAGGTAGCTCGACACATCTGTGTGTGACATCCAACACACAGTTCTTAAAATACTTTAGTCATATGAATCCAGTCATATATCCACAACAAATAGTTGGCTCACATTCAATAAGGATATCCTTTGATGTCCTTGTAACTTTAATTTACCAACAAATTCTGGGTAGTGGTGACCTAGTGGTTAAGACAGTGTCTTTATGAACAGAGGGTCACAGGTTCAAGTCCTAGCAAGGTACATTCCTACTACACTGCGGATAACTGCCCAATGCTCCATGTGTGCATGTGATGGGTTAACTGCAGAGGTCAAATTTCGTTGTGGTTCACTTTGTGCGATGTGGTGTGTTCATAATGACAAGTAGTCACTTTCACTTCAAAACCCCTTCTTAAAGTATTATCAAGCATTAAAGCTTCTGTATGCTGTCAGGGTTTGCTTTGTGCATTTCCCTGGCATTGAAATCAGGCCACATTTTCACAAAATCTTTTCTAAGTTGTAACCACGGTCAAATCAAATTGCCTTTAACTTTGCTCCCAGATTCACGGTTTTCCCTATTGCCATTCAGCAAATTAATTTGCCACTCAATTTGAATGAGGGAAGGTGAAGGGCAAAGGCCAAAGGTACATAACATTGTCCCAATGCGAGCTGGAGAAATTTCTACTCCAAGTGCGACATTCTTTAAAGTCCAGCATTTAACTCCAGCAATGCTTCACTGCTCTACAAGGTCCTGTTTGTCTGGAATTGTTAATAGTGACTGTCAGACTTCCACCACATCTCTTACGTCATTAACATAGACATTTTCTCACCCGTATAATGATGCGGATTGCCGCCGTGCCAGATGTGGACATCACTTTGGCGCAGTTGGGGATAAGATTGAACAGCACAGGAACGATGGCCTCTGCTCCATGATCAAACTTATTTCCCAAAATTGTAGACAGGTGCCTAAACAAAAACAGGTATATTTTTAAAAAATGGACAGATATAAATATAGCTGCATAATCAAACAGCAAACACCTTTGTGTGGAGGCACAAAGACTATGCTTTATCTGTCTTGGTACTTAAAAAAAACCAAACCAAACCAAACAAAAACAATTTCCTGATACGGTCACGTAATTTTGAGCACTTAATTAGGAGTCAACATGAAAGTCAGCACTCAGTACTTCAGTGTAACGACAATCTGTCACTCACGCCACAGTAATGCAGGCTTCTCGCACCACCTGTGAGCGTAGGTCTTTAGCGGAAAGCTTAAATGCACCATCAAGTAGCCGCAAATGCTGGTAGAAGCAGTCGTAGTTGTTTGCCCCAGCAACCAGCAGAGAGCGGATCTTCTTTAACTAAGGGGAGAGTAGAAGAATGGAGAAGGTTAAAAGGACAAGCACTGATATCCAAATGTTTTGCACATTGCAGCGTTTTCTTCCAGACATTGTGAAGCACAAAGACAGTCAGATGCAATCAAACAACAAACCAAAGTGTGACAGGAATACAGCAAATATGCAAATATACTGCATCAAAGTTTGGCTCAATACCTATAATGTCTTATACCAAACACCATAAATGCAGAAGTTTCAATAATGTAATGACAGATGCAGAAGTTTGTTGCATGTGAGACTCACAGCATTAGCTCTCTGATCCCAGTCATGTTTATCATCAGAACAAATCTCTCGGATCTTGTTCAGATTATCTTCCAGATCCCGTGTGGAGTAGATCTATGCAGCAAAACGAGAGGAACAAAAGACAAATCAGATACAACGCATCTTTAGGTTTACCTTTTCAGACATTTTCTTATGAGACGATAAACATCTCACTATGTAGCCTAATATCTCTGTGTAATTGCAATAATCTGCAAGTATGGCTTCAATATGCATGCAGCACACGTCTCACCTGGACAGTGGGGACATCTGTGAATGCTTTAATAAAATCCTCCTCATCTACTGCACCAGCTCCTTCTTTAGGAGCTGCACAAAACACACAGAGGACTTTAAAACACAAGTTCATAATGACATGCCCACAAATGAAAATGTAGTAAGAACATTTCAATAGTCGGTTTCTTGGTAGCTGAGAATGTGTGTCTTTTGGAAAAGTATAGTCACTGTTAAATCACAGTCGCTGAGCAAGACGTAACTAACAGTTGAAACTGTTTCCATAGCAACTGAGCACACTGATCTGTCCCTATGGAAACCACTGCAATGCCAAGCAAAGGGAGGTGTTCCCTTTATTCTCTACGCACGTCTGTGTGTTGTGTGTGGGATGGGGGGGGAAGGGGGGGGGGGGGTTGTCTCGTGTCATTGTACTGCGCTTTAATGTGTTACATGACTCATAGGGTAAAACACTTCAAATAAAGGCTTAATCCTCTGTAATCTGATTTAATCCAGTATCACATTTTTTCAGATTCATTGCTTATTGTAAGCACTGCTACCACCCGTGTGCCAAAACTCTGAGCCAGCAAATGCCTAAGCACATGCACCCATACACAGCATTTGTAATGGACTTCCTGTCTGCACATTATGGAGCTGTCCATCACAGGTCTCAAGGGTTGGTAGCCCCTGATGAGGAGGGGCGCCCCATTAAGGAAAGGGGTAAAGAAAGTGTGTGATCAACAAATATCAGCTTCAGGGCCTTGCTCATTAAACCTGACGGAATCCTGATTCAGGAAAAGTTCAGATGGACATTTCTCTCCCCAAGTGAAGTACAAAGTAAATTCACTAAGCAAAAACATCCCACGCTGCTGAAACTGCTGATACTAGAGCTTACAGTTGCAAACAAAAAGGCTTCTATTCAAATGTAGTTAATTCAATTGTAGCTTTGATCTTGTAATAGTATCAGTGCGAATCAGTGTCCAACTCAAATGTGAAAACTGCTAATGTATTTCCTGTTTGTCTGTATGCCTAGGGCTTTCAGTGCACAATCATCTTTAACTAACCAAAAGAATGTATGTAGGGGGTCATATAGTCACTTTGGTGACAAAGTTACAAAGGCTGGAGAAATATCCTAACCAGACTTTTGACCACAACTTATATGGTGTGTTCCATTTTCAATGTACTTTGCATATGCATTTTTGTAATAGACACATGTACCAAAAACATCGTTATCTTTCACATCATCTTTCATTGGTGAAGACTATACCGGTCACCATTTCACAAACTGATTTTGACTTGACAAACTGATTATGCACATTGAAAGAATAATTTTTACATAACTTGATTTTTAAAGATGTTGAATTTATGACGATTACGACAGAAAACCAAACTTTCCACTAATTTTAATCAAAAGCATTAGATCAACTATTTAAAAGTATTTTAAGCTGTTAAGCAAGACTTCAACATAAACACAGGAGAAAGTAAAAAAAAGTCAAATATTCTATAAACAATGTCTGAAATCTCTGAAAGAACTTTAAAATAGAAAATAAGAGATGGAATGTCAGTTTGTTTCCTGCATCACCTTTGCTGAGACTAACTGGAATTAAATTGCATCAATTTCTCCACTACTGTGGGAGCCAGTTCCCTCACTTTAGCTTGGACAGGCCACCATGCACTGGGATATCTGCTAGGTTTATTGTAACTGAAGCAGTTCTGCTGCTGCATCATGAAGCTTTTGATGAAAGTGCCTGTCACCAGTTGCAGTTCTACAGTTGACTGATATGCAGTTTTGTACTTTTGGAAGGTACATGTACCAAGATTCTTCATATCAGCATCCACCCACTGCTCTTGCAGCTTTTCCACAGAGATATTGCAGCATGTACTCATATGACAGAGACTGACAACTCAATGGCCACTAACAATCAAAATGTTCGATTAACTGAAGAATATAGTTCAATTTTCAATTCTCATGTAATAAGTACACATCCACCCAGGCAATGATTAAACACCAAGATGCAAATATTAGGATATGATAAATCCAGTGTCCTCACCTCAAACGATTTATTAATCTGTATTCAATACTGTTTAATGGAATCAGATTTAAGGGTATAAAATATCAGAATGATTATCATTAGTTGTGGTTGTACTGTAGAAGGCAAATGAAAGCCATTGGTGCTTCTATTATTGGTAGAAACAGCTTTTTTGTTGCAGCTTTAAAGGTGCCAATATCCTGCATGTTTTTCAAGTTTTATTTTCTCAAAACAAAACTGTGACATAAAACATGAGTATTATGAGCAGAAGAGCAAATCAAGTTTGATGAGACAACTTTGACTGTAAGCTGTTGAAAATGTTTTCTTATATGAAATAAAGAAGAGGACAACTGAAGTATAACAATTACTGGATCTACAAGCACTGGGCAATTTCAGGAAAACACAATAGGTTATCTTTGCATTGTTAGAGACTGCAACCTGTTGCCAAACCGTACATAGTTTGGCAGCTGTCATGCAGTAAAATGACTATTTAAACTCAAGTATGTGTGTCCTTCTGAAAAATGGGAGCACAGTGCCACTGAGCCTCACACTTAGTCTCCTATTTGCCATGGCATTTACACCCTTCTGGACACTGGCACAGACCTCAAACTGCTGAACTACTGCCACCCCAGCTTATCACCATGTGTGCTGTGGAAACTGACACTTACCAGTTTTGGTGGCTCCTGTAGCATTGGGTCTCCTGGAGCTGCTGGTTGAGTCTCCAGGCTTCTTTGGCACTTTGGGCACTTTGAAAGCTGCCTGAGCCGAGGTGGACTGGCTACCATCCACTGAGTCATCATCATCATCAAAGCTGCGAACTGAGAGAGAAAAAAGGCAAACTGTAAAACATACACACAAAGAGCAACCATTAAACCAAGCTGAAATATCAATTAACTGCTATGAAATAGATCTTCAAACACAGAGTAAGTACAGCCCAGCACCAGATGAAGAGCACTTACCAATATGACCATGAACCATCTAAATATCAACACACCAAGAACTACTTTGAAAAAACTAATAACAAATGGGAAAAAAATTTACTTGATTATTTTATTGATTATTGCAGAACAAACTGAGATATGAAGAGATTGGTCACTGTCAATTTCAAGTCCAGACCCTCACTGAAACCAATCACAGGCCAAGAAAGGTTGCTTGCTAAAACGCCATCTTATGTTTTGCACTTCACTCATTCACACAGAGCTAAACAAAGAGAACTGCCTTCATATCTCAAAACAACCTCCAGATGCACCCACACACCTACACACACAGTCTGTGCCAGGCAAACACACAGCTAGCTAAACACAGACGTCCTGCAGCTTTGAAAACCAGTGCTTAGCTGGAGGGAAAAAAGACTTCATCGCAACAAATGCTGGACAACACCCTCTTCCACAACCAGGATCAATATGCACTCAGGCTGTAACTACTAAATGTACTAATATTCACTTCCTTAAGGTGCATCAAAGGATCCACTCACAGTCACAGATGCGTTTGCAGATGAGACGCCTCATGCCTGGCGCAAGCGGCGCTCGCTCTCTCGTATCCGAGGCAACGCCCAAGCCAGCGCTCACATGACAGCAGGTTTCACCATGACAAAAAAACTCAAGAGGAAAACAGCGACAAGATCCAGAGAAACCTCCACCTTGCAGCCTGTCAGCATCTTCGCTCTCCCTCAGTCTCTCTCTCGATCATCTCCTTCCTTTCTCTCATAGCCTCCTCCCTCCCCTCCCTCCCTCCCTCTGTTATTCCTCTCTTCCTCATGTCCCTTCACCCCTCTTGTGCAAGGTGTTCACAGAGCCAATCAGAATAGTGATGACATCATCTTTTACTAGCCAGTGAGCTTCGAGATCTGAGGATGCTTCTTGAATGCAAAGGAGTTCATTCTATCTGAAGAAGCTAAGCTAATTAGCATCAATACAGTTCCTTCCAGTTCAGTTAGCAAACACACACACGCTCGCTCTCCTTCACACAGTACATGCAGGGGTATAGTGCTGATATAAAAACAAGGGGATGACAGAGATGGGGAACCACGCCCCTACAAATGAGCCATGGACTTTTGTATGAGGGAGGGAGGGAGGAAGGGAGGGAAAGGAGGGGGGGTGCTGACCCCATTATTACTAAGCCAAGGCCTGTCAACATAACGAATGCTGATCCCACCAGTGGCCCATGAAAGGGCTCTGTGTCTTGGGCTGTGGTGTTAGCATTATTAGCATACTAGCATAGTCTGCCTTTGTTTGATGTATGGGCGTGTCCAAAAAAACACAAATGAAGAAAAGCAAATCCGAGAGCACAACAAAGACAGAGGAAGAGTGTTGTTTCAAAAGATGATGAGGACATGAGTGTGGACAGGGTGAAGAGGAGGAAGAGAAAAGAGAAAAGAAGAGGAAGGAGCGGGTGGGGGGTTATTGGGTTGGGGGGAGAGCAGGCTCCTCTGAAAAGGCTGTCTCCATGACAACAAGGGGAGCCCACTTCCCCTGTGGAAGTGTGTTTCACAAAGCAGCATGGCTATAACAGCTAGTTCAATTTAACCTGGACTTTATCATGTCTAATATTAATTATTTAAAACCAATTACCAAGAACACACTTTCTAAACAGTTAAAAATGTAGTAACTCAGTAAACCCTGGTAAATGCATTTAACAAATAAATGAGATTTGAAGTTCAACAGACAGTGATGTCAAAGAGGAATTGGAACACCACCAAAATGCATTTTATGCAGAGTTTAATAAATACCTTAAAAAAAACCTCACTGGCATTTACATTACTCATTTGTTTAGGTGACTGAATAGAGCATGTGTCTGTAGTAGTTGTGGGTATGTTTAATGCCTGAGCTCCACTGCCTCTGCTGTAACTTAATTGGCAATTTAATCTGATCTGTTTATCAGGATTAGAGAGAGGAAGTGAGATCTTCTGCCAAGGAACACAAACAGTGCATGTACCAACTGAAAAACCCCATACAATTCCAGAATGTAAACTGAATGTTAGTTCCAGGTAATAACAATGCAAAAAACAACAAAAAAAACATGTAGCTTTAAAAGCAAGATGGACTGAAAAACCGGGTCATGCTCATATCTGTAGGGAAAAAAAATCAGTGATGCAGAAACCAATGTGTCTACAGCAAGCATGCAAACATACAAATACTAATACATATTCTTAAAATCAATAATAACTATTGGCTAGTTTAAACATACATCCAGAGTTTCTACTCGTATTTTACAAACCCAGAGAAGTCAGATCTTACAACACAGAAAAAGCAACATTCAGATACTCAGCAATGACGGTCGTCTTTACCCAGCTCTTGCAGTAAGCTGATTTGTGCACTTAGCCATATGCTCCAACGGAATTGACGTGTACACAAGCACAAACCACTAACATGACCAAAAACATGAAAATTGCAGAAAAAACAGCGCGCACACACTCACCATCCCCATCATCACCAACTGCCATGGTTACACTGCTTCTGAGAAGAGGCTCTTTCACTCTTGCTCTCTCTGCTCTCTCTGCCCCACTCTTCCCCTCTCTCTCTCTCTCTCTCTCTCTCTCGGTCACGCCGTGTCAGGGAAAAGCAGTGACAGGCACAGCCCTGTCCTGCTCCTCTCGACTAACTTACTGAGCAAGTTCACTGAATAACTATGTGGAAGCAGCTAGTTTGAAAAATGTATGAAATATTATTAAATTCAAAAAGATACATGGAATTTGACATGGATTTCACGTATTTCACTACTGAGACCACATCACCACAGGACAAACAGCAACAAATGTCAAGATGTTTAATCTTAAAATCAGCTTCACTGTGGAATCCAGTGAAGTAAAACTGACTGGTTTCAAGTACTGCATGCAAAAAACTAAACTAAACTAAACCTAACCTTATAAAGAAGCTGAATCTGGGTGGCTTATATGTGAAAGACCCAAGAAATATGCCAGAGTGACAAAGATTTTTTTTGAGCACAAGCAAAAATATTAAAACACAGCCCACATATAACTCTCCAAATCAATTAAAAATCACCTTACCTTGACTAAGGCTGAGAGCCATGGTACCAGAATTCAAAACTTCATCAAACCGACTCAAAATGTTCTGCAACCTGTAAAACAAAGAAAACAAACATAAATATCATCCAGAAAACATATTCAAGTATTGAGACTCAGCTAGAAAAAGTTGCACTTCTTTTGAATTTTGCGCTGAAGCCAAAATGTAACCATACAATCTTTAACTAAATCCACAAAATAAAACATTAATGAACATTGTGTGATTAATTATTTGATTTCTCTTTCTCCAAAACCACCTTACAGAAAAATGATGAAACACAGTGCTCCAAGCTAAATGTCTTATTCTAATTGTGCACACAGAGAGAGCGCTGTTAATCATGTGCATGGACTATCCAGAATAATACAGATTCTTAGAGAATTTAGTCAGATGTACTGCATTATCACCTGTGCTTTGTTGTTGAAAATTAGCTGCAATCAATAGCTATGGATAAATTTAGGCATTTTCCTGACTGAGCGCTTTGGGAAATTTCATAAAACTGAATCTAGATAAGTTTTCTCTTTAATATGTATTTTAAAAACCCATAAACTCAAATTGCAATTCTAAAACTCTCTAAAATCTAATTTAAAAAAAAAAAAAAAAAGCTTTTTAATTGATGCCCCTGGTCACATTAAGCACAATTCATTGCATAATTCTTGTTCCATCTCTAAATGACTTCAGACTTTGGCCTGAACATTAACATGGGTGGAGGAAAAACAAATAAACAAAAAACAATATTTCCAACAACTGTGGTTACAAAGTCAACCAATGCCATCCATACTGCAATGCAATATATTGTATATCAGCATTCAAATTAATTTTGAAAGTTCCACAGCAACCACAGGATGAAATGCATAAGAATATATTAATTTCATTTAAATAATATAATCCATATTTACATAATACATCTGCAGTGAGCATAATCCTACATTAAACTACTTTTTACAGTTTACCATTGTTAAAACACTAGTAGGCTGACATTTTAACCTGCAAAAGATTGTGACAGAACACTCAATGTTCATATCAACGTTTTTTAAAGGTAAAAAAAAAAGAAAAGAACTAAATGATGCATGGCTAGAGATAAGAACAGTTTCTGGGGTCCAGGAGGGGGATTGGACTGACAGTACCACATTTACAACCCCATTAAATGTATATTCAGTTTAATTATATATACAATTACTGTTTACTATTTACTGTTATTTTATAATCATTGGCACTTAAAGGCAAACAAATTCTATTAGGAGAGAGCATGCAGGATAAGTCAGTAAAGATGTGCAGTACATAAAGAAGGCAGCTAGATCACGTGGACCACACAAAATATTATTTAAGAAAAAAAGATATAGAAGAGAGATTATTTAAAACTGAAGAATTGAAAGAAGAAAAGAGAGGACCAGTCAGCAGTCCTGAGGCAAATTTCTGGCTGCATGTGCAAGCCTGCAGATCAGCGATTTTGGATAAAACTGCAGAAAGTTTAAGGATGTCACAGCTGCAGTCGGTTTGCTCTGGTCTGAAGCTCTGACACATTTTATTACATTAAAAGAAACCAAACCAACAGGGAAGTTGGCTACAAACTAATCTAATGACTCCGACACAAGTAAACCAATAGGTGTGAAAAGATCTTTCTCTATACCATCCAGGCTTTGACAATATTTAGTCTGAATTGACGTCAAAGCATAGACACAAGCTGCAACCAAGCAAGTGGTAGATAGAGAGAAAGACATGACAACCATCTTTGCTTGCTTCACAAGGACCAGGTAATGCAGTCAGATTAGCCCAATGAGCGGCCAATGTTAAACTGCAGCTGAGGTTTCTCCATCAACCATTCTGGACTTATTGAAGTCTAAATTACCAGAAAATTTCACTGCACTGTAGACAGAAAATTATAATACAGCACATGGAATTATGGCAATTATAACCCCTGGAGGCAGGGCATACACCACACTTTAGGAAACTCTGCAGGGGGTATTTATATGCAAAAATATTAACAATTCTGAAGGGCACACACACATTTTCAAGCACCACTGTACAGGTCCTTCTCAAAAAATTAGCATATTGTGATAAAGTTCATTATTTTCTGCAATGTACTGATAAACA
>JBBIGC010000137.1:12483217-12498672 GCA_037576955.1 Lepidarchus adonis
AAAAAAGAGAAATAAAATAAAGAGAGCTAAAAAGGCATAAAATAGAGAGCGCTAAACTGGTATCCTTGGCTGATTAGAATTAGAAAAAAATGTGTCCTGGAGGAAATTGTTTATGCAGCGACTGCACATGGAGACATGAAATAAACAGACAATTGAGAAAAGTTTCAAATCTGGGGAGGTTTCAATAAATATATATGCATACACAAACATAAATCAAATTATTATAAACAAAATGAAGAGTTGCACCATATACTACTGTGGCATATGAAACATGGACCATAGCTATAACAATTTCAGTAGTTTTATGGAAAAAAAAGTGTATGGAAGTTAACTCGTATCATGAATATGCTCCTCTGTCACTTCCAGTGGCATCTTATTTACTGTTTTTTATATAAACTATAATGAAACATTTTAACTATTGAAACTATTGTTATCAGGCATAAGTTGGACCTCATACATTAGTAAAATATTGTTATAAACAATATAAATAATTGTTATTATTGATATTTCAGTTTCAGGAGGTTGTAAACTAAAACATGTTGCTGTTTAATGCTGATTTTATTTGCAGTTTGCATTTATTTGTTTTATAAGATCACTGTTTTGCACTTTGTAATCTTATATCTTAAAATAAACCATGTTTCTGAGCCAGCCTGGTAAATTATGTATTTAGTTTAGTATGTACCAGTCTAGTGTGGTAAATGTAGCAAATTATTTTATATTATTTGTTAAGTACTGTCATTTTATTTATTTATTTTTCATGCATACATCAGAAAGGGGTAGAGTATTCTAATAAGTGACTTTTATGAATTATATTTTTGCTTTTTTATGTCTTGTCTCCATCACACTCAACTCCATGTGCACGCCTTCTGTTTTCTCTGTTTTAACATTTGAGGTCAACATGATGTATCCCTAGTAAAATATCATCATCATTTTCAGTGACTCAAGTCAGGTGCTTAGTAAAGTAAAGCTGTAAGACACTTGATAATCTATTTCTGTTAGTGGTTTGAATTGGAATAGATTTCTCGGGTCATGTCGGGTCAGGTCTTGAAGCAGAGCTTATGGTGTAGGTTTGGGTCTGCTCTTTCATTTTATTCCCATGCAGACATCCTCACTCTCTTTTCAAAAGAGTATTTATATCAGATCTGTGGCTGATCAGATCAGATACACGTGTATGAAAAAGTTTCTGCTTACCTACTTAACAAAGATGCTATTGAAGTAATAATTTAAAAAAAAATTTGTTTAGCGTGTTTACTAATCACACAGCACAGTTCTTATTGTACCATACAAGTAACTTAATTTTCACTCTGAAAGTGTGAGGAAGCTGAGCGCATCATCCAGTGTCTTTCAGTAGTGGAAAAAAAATACAAATGGAATTTTCTGTTTCCATTGCTGTAAACACTGGCATCTCTTAGTAGCTCTTGCTTCAGTTCTACAAAACTGAGCAGATTCAAGAAATATTTAACAGTGTTGGCTTCAGGAATAATTTTTCTATATTTTCAACCCTGTAATAAATAATATCTATTTTTTCCTGTGAAATGTGTTCATGTCAACTCCCTGGTTGTTTTCAAATTAGAAAAACAAACTGAAAAGTATCAGGAATCCTAAAAGAACATTCTTACATTCTGATGGGGTCATATTATAGAACATATAATAATACAGTGTTGCTTTGTGAACCCTTTGAAATGTTATATATTTTTTATATATTTATTTTTATATGTTCTATATTTTTATATGACCTAAAATGTTATTTGATTTAAAAAGAAGTCCTAAAGAGTTTCCCTAAGAGGTTTAGAGAAACCCAGTTAAACAAATAAAATAATTATTATTATATTTGGCCACATTTCTGTGTATGGCAAAAGTAAGTAAACCCTTAGGATTATCACAATATGTTTTGAAAAAAATATGAAAAAAAGATCAAATCAGGGTCTGGTGTTTTCAATCAATGGGACAGAAATCAGGTGTGAATGGGATACTGTGTTTTATTTTAAGAACACGGATACAGCAATGCCTAATCACGCATACAAAACATTTCTTGTTGTGTATCATGGCTTGAAAAAGGGAGATGATTTGTTGGTGTCCATAAAAGGTGGAAAAGATTACAAGACCACCTCTAAATTTTGGACTTCACCGAGAAATGGCTGGACAGATTATGTACAAATGGAGAAAATCCATGACCTTTGTTGCCCTACCCAAGTAGCTGACCAACTGTAAGGCATGTAATTGTTACAAAGTATGCAAAGGGTAGCTTCTAAGCACCTAAAGGACTCTGTAGCATTGGTTATTGTTAATGTTTGAGTCCATCACAAAAAAGCACTGAACAACACTGGTTTCCATGACTGGGCTAAAAGCAGAAAGAAACTGCTCTGCAAAAAGAATATATCTGCCCATCTACAGTTTACTTTGGGTCATGTGGACAAACCCAAAGGATACTGGAAGAATACTTTCTGTACAAAAATAGAAAAAAAAAAAAAAGATTTTGGCTTAGAGAAGGAATGTTACATTTGGACAAAAAAATCATTCATTCCAGCATATGAACCTATCTGCAAAACATGGCAGTGGGAATGTTCTTGTTTGGGCCCGTTTTGCTGCATCTGGGCATGAACAGTTTGCAGTCATTGATGAAACAATGAATTCTGAATTATACCAAGGAATTCTAAAGAAAGATGTCAAGACATTTGTCCATGAACAAAATCTCAAGAGAACATACAATTAGTTCTACCCAAGAATGGTTAAAGAAGAAAGTAAATGTTGTGGAATGGCCAAGTCCTCACTTTAATCTAATTGAAATGTTGTAGAAAGACCTAAAGTGAGCAGTTCATGTGAGGAAATCCAGCAAAATCCAAGAGTTGAAGCTTTATGGAGTAAATTTTTTGAAGTCAAAGACTGATCAACAGTTGCCACAAACAATTAGTTATTGTTGAAAACAGAGGTCATACCTCATACTGAAAGCAAAGGTTCACTTACTTTTGCCACATGCAGATATGTTATTAGATCAAATATAATCATTTGCATTATTTGTTTAACTAGGTTTACTTTGTCTACTTTAAGGACTTGTTTGAAAATGAGATGTTTTATATTCATATAAAATATAGAACAATATTAACTATATATAAACTATATAAACAGTGATTGTTATACCTCCAAACATGGACAGTGGCAAGATCTGCTAACAGATATTAAGGCAAAAAAACAAAAACATGACTGTTCTTCAGCTCACCAAAATACATTCTTCCAAATCCATTTTCTCCAAATCATGACAATTCTGGAAAAAAGAAAAAAGGCCAACAATAAAGAGAACACAATCCACAGTCTAAGAGTTTAAGACACCATTCATGATATTGTGCTTGGACAGTCAGTGAGTTTGTGCATTTGCTTATGTACACTCACTCTTGCCAGAACAGTGAAACCAGCATCGGTCACATGAGAGCAGCGGGCAGCCTCCAGGATCCTAAAATAAAATCAAACGTGCAAAAAAGTATTAGTGTGTGTTTGCCTCTTCATGTGAGAATGTATGTGTGTGTGTGTGTGTGTTTTAAGCCTTACTTTAGCCGTTGGCAGTTGAGGCCGAGTGCAGTCAGGGAGGCGTCTGTGATGTTGCTGCAGCCAGACACACACACCATCTGCAGCTTGTGACAGCCTCGACACAAACTCACAAAGCCCTCATCTGTTATTTGCTGTAGGACACAAACATACCATGTCAATGTTTCTGCAATTATCTCTGCCATGTTTTTCAAAGCCTACTGTACTTGATTCCAAAAAAACAGACTCCTATATAAACTCCATGAATGTGCAGTCTCCTATTACACTAAGGTAATCCCTACTTATAACACATTCATGGCTTACTGTGCAGGATTGCATGTTGATTGTCACAAGCTCCGGACAGTGCTTCTGAAGGTGCTTCAGTGCAGTATCATCCAACTGAAAAACACACACACACACACAGGCGCACACACACACACACACACACACACCTCTGCTCAAGCATAAACAATTGAGCTATTTACTATGTCATCATAGCTTTACCTCAACTACAAGAGACAAAATGAGAAAAAAATCCACATTGTCAGATTTTTAAAGAATTTATTTGCAAATTATGATGGAAAATAAGTATTCCTCATTCCTCCATGCAGCTCTCCTCTAGAGCAGTGATGTTTTTTGGCTGTCGCTGGGCAACACAGACTTTTAACTCCCTCCAAAGATTTTCTATGGGGTTGAGGTCTGGAGACTGGCTAGGCCACTCCAGGGCCTTGAAATGCTTCTTACGAAGCCACTCCTTTATTTAAAAAAAAAAAAATCACATTGTCTGATGTAAACAAATTTATTTGCAAATTATGGAAAGTATTTGGTCACCTACAAACAAGCAATATTTCTGGCTCTCACAGACTTGCATAAAACTTCTTTAAGAAGCCCTTTTGTCCTCCACTCGTCACCTGTACTCATTGTCAGTATAAAAGACACCTGTCCACAACCTCAAAAAGTCACACTCCAAACTCCACTATGGGCATGACCAAAGAGCTGTCAAAGGACACCAGAAACAAAATTGTAGACTTGCATCAGGCTGGGAAGACTGAATCTGCAATAGGTAAGCAGCTTGGTGTGAAGAAATCAACTGTGGGAGCAATTATTAGAAAATGGAAGACATACACGACCACTGATAATCTCCCTCGATCAGGGGCTCCACGCAAGATATCACCCTGTGGGGTCAAAATGATCATAAGAACGATGAGAAAAAATCCCAGAACCACACAGGGGGCCTAGTGAATGACCTGCAGAGAGCTGGGACCAAAGTAACAAAGGCTTCCATCAGTAACACTACGCTGCCAGAGACTCAAATCCTGCAGTGCCAGACGTGTCCCCTTGATTAAGCCAGTACATGACCAGGACCGTCTGAAGTTTACAAAACATCACTGCTCTAGAGGAGAGCTGCATGGAGGAATGGGTCAAAATATTAGTCATTGCCAACAAAAGATATATAACAAAGTGTTGAGATCACCTTTGGTTATTGACCAAATAGTTATTTTCCACCATCATTTGCAAATAAATTCTTTAAAAATTAGAACATGTGATTTTCTGGATTTTTTTTTTTCTCATTTTGTCTCTCATAGTTGAGGTAAAGCTATGATGAAAATTATAGGCCTATCTTTTTAAGTGGAAGAACTTGCACAATTGTTCGCTGACTAAATACTTTTTTGCCCCACTACATTACAGGTGTATGTGTGTGTGTGTATGTGTGTGTGTACCTGTGTGCAGCCTCTAAGGAACAGTGCTTTGAGGCCATTGCAACCACGGCTGAGTGCTTCAATGCCATCACGCGTGATCTGATCACACCAGGACAGGTTCAGATTCTCTAGCATACGACAGCCCTCACTGAAATGCCACAAGTCAAATGAAAGACAGCCACAGTCAGACAAAACAAACATGAAAGAAAAAACCCTACCCACATTAAAACTAAGCAGGCAAGATAAATAAAACAGTAACATATAAAACAGCTATATTTTAACTAGAGTACAAAAAATAACTAAAACTGGTCCTTGTTATGAGCAGAAAGTCTTCCACTTATATAGAGCCAGAAAAATAAATATTTTAAATTAAAATTAATATTTAGGGCATTAAAAAGGGCATTAGGGCATTAAATTTTTAGGAAATTACATTTTAGTTCACATCCTTTTTAGTCAATAAAACAAGTTACCAAAGCTCTCTCAGAGTGATGTGAAAAACATTAACATACAAATCATAATCTCCTCTAATGATAGTCAATTCTACTCATTTAATCTAAACTGAGTGTCAGTATAAAAATAATACTATAAAATCACTATAAGCAACACACACACACATACATACACACACAAATGTGTATTAGTTAAACTTTGTACGGCTACTTTGAGTAAAAGCCCAAGAGTACAGAAAATAACAAAGAAAAATGACCTTAAAAGGAAACACTGGACTTTAATTTGAAATCTGTTGTTATTTAGAACTCGGTAGATAAACCTTACTATACAACTTTGACTCAAGTTTAATAAATCTGTTTTCTATACGGTTAAAATCTTAACTAATTTCTCCCTTGTGCTCATGAACATAAATCTAAGACCGTAAGTACAGAACTGATCAAATCTTTTCCTGCGGTTGACGTATTCAGTTAGGCAGCTAACAGTGGCAAACATGTCTGTGCTTTGCTTTTTAAGTTTTCCAGTCTTATCAACCACATTTACATACCCACTCAAGCTCAAACCCGCATTGCCAGCATTTATACTCTCCTGTGCCTGGAAAGCTATGCTTACTCAATAATTACTCAGCTAAGTACATTACTCAAAAAGTGAACAAAATATATATACAAAAACACTGTGTAAAAAAGCTCTACAATCCATTACATGCATTAGGAAAATGTGCATACTATGCATCATAAAAGATAAATATACAAATGAACAAATAAATACTGAATAAGAAAAAATCTAATACTCTAAAACACTATATTAAATTGTATACATTTCTATGTAATATGATAGTGATAGTGATTTTTGCCTCGTTTTCCACCCCTATGCATCTAATATCTGTATTTTGCAAACACCTGGACTGATGTATGTGAAATTGCTGAACCGTCAAGATGTGCATGTCCATAAACAGCAATGCTTATAAACCTGTGGAGCCAAAGCCTCGGGTGTCTACAAAGTTTAACACTGCTTGAGTTAATAATTGTGCTACAGCCTCTGTTTAGGCTAAACATTCACGGTTAGGCTACATTCTGTTTGTCGGAGTCATTTTATAACTCTCTAAAAGGTTACAAGTTAGAGAAGATTAAATTCAAGCTACACACACCCACACAAAATAAGAATACAGATCTATCAAACATTTAAGCTACACTGTTTTTAACCCTCCACTATAAGCATGTTAACTAGTAATATGTGATGAATCCTTCACCATCTACTGTACATAGTATTGTGCTTATAGAAGTACTGCCATATGGGCTCAGAAATGTCACAACAATTTTATGCTGAAACTCTGATCATCTCAGATGGACTTACAGTCGAAACACGTGCTGTGGTCAGAGGAGTCCATGTTTCAAAACCAACATGTCACAGTATGTGGGGTGCATCAGTGCCCCCTGCATGGATGATTTGGAAATCAATGTCAGGCTTGATTCTGCATGTGCTACAACAGTGTGGCTTTGTAAACTTAGAGTGTCTTTACTTGACTGGCCTGATCTGTCTCCTACTGAAAAGTTAATGGAACATTATGAAGAGGAGAATCAGACAATAGCAACCATGGAGGAGCTGAAATCTTGTTTCAAGCAAGAATAGGCAAAAAAATAAAATTAAATAATAATATATATAATGTGTATGTATGTTTTTTTTGCCTATTTTTGCTGGCAAAAATTATTTAACCCAAAACTAATGCTGTGAGGATCTCATATTACTTAAACAACCAAGTCTGAAGACTGTCATGGAAAAGATGTTCATCTGCTTCAGAAGGGTCAAATTATTGACATGCATCAAGCAAAGGAAAAATCTAAGGAGTCTGCAGAAACTTAAATTTGGTTTAGAATTGTCTAATGTTATTAATAACTGAAAGCACAGTGGGGAACCTTCATCTTCCATCAGATAAATCCATATCACGTACTCATATTGTAGACTGTAGATTGTATACTATTGTATATTTGTTCAGTATTCTTTTCATTGTATATTTACATTGTTGTTGTTGGTTTTTTTTTACTGCTGTGCTTGAGAGACACCATCTACCGGAATCAATTCCTTGTATGTGTTTACTCACATACTTGGCCAATAAACACGATTCTAATTCTGATCTTCGCTGAAGGAATGCGGTCAGAAAAGAATCTTGAATGAGCGTGATCTGTGATAAACGTGTAGTGAAATCAAACTGTAAAAAAATTACAGCAGAACTCATGTCTATGCTCAATAGTGAAAGTAAGAGCATTTCCACACGTACAATGCAAAGGGAACTCAAGGGATTGATACTAGGCCATTTATTTACGAAGGGAAATAATTGAATATTACACATCTGTGAGAGGAAAAAATACATAAACCTTTGCTTTCAGTATCTGGTAATCAGCAATAGCTGCATTTAAATATTTCCAATAACAGAAGAGTTTCACCTTTAGGATGTTTGTGAGTTTACTTACAAGAACTGCTCACTTCAAGTTCTTCCACAATATTTTTGTCAGGTTATTGTCAGACTTGGGATCATTGTCTTCCTACATGTTCCACTTTCTCTAGAGATTTTGTTCAGATTATGCTGGTAAACTCCCAAATGCAGCAAAACAGGCACAAGCCATAATATCATCACCACTTTCCTTACTCCAAACATTATATTCCTCAAGGTCTATTTTGGTCTCATCTAACCATAAAACATTCTTCCAATAGCATTTTGGCTTCGCCATGTGATCTTTAGCAAACTGTAGCAGAAATTATTTTTGAATAAAAGTTACTTTCTCCTTGCAGCCTTTCCATGCACACTGCCAAGTGTTTTTTTTCTTTTCGAGTTCATTACCATTAGGCAATTTAAAAAAGAGGCCTTTAATTTAGTTTTACTCTTGTATTGCTCTTTATTTATCAAGCACCAATGAAGATTGTAACAATATTCTTAAATTTCCCTCATTTATAAACAATCTGCCTGACTGTGGACTAAAGTCTTTATAGAAAATTAGACTTGAATAAATGCCACTCATGCCTGGTCGCTATTCCATTGATTGAAAACACATGAATCCAAATTCACCTTAAATGAACTGTGAAACCTTGAGGTTCACAGTGTTGACACTGACCAATATAATTAAAGTTTTCCTTCAATAAATAAAATAACCTCTCGTCTCTTTTGTTTACTTGGGTTGCCTTCATCTAAAATAGTAAGTGTGTGGAAATCTGGTGACCTTTTAGGTCATATTTATGCAGAAATAGAGAAAATTCACAAACTTTCCAGGACCACTGTACTATTAATGTAACTATTAATAATTTTCTAAATACATTCAAAATGCGAGGAATGTAGCAGTGCGGGAGGAACTGATAGTAGGAGGCTTTGTTAATTGGTCTAATAAACTCCAGGTTAGTAATTTACCCAAATAACTGACCACTCCATGAACAACACTGAATAACAACTCATCAAGACCAAAGCAGACAAAGTTCAAATATCACACAGGATCAGCTTTTCAAATATCTTACTGATTGAAAATAAATATGCAAAAGGTTCCTCTATACAACTATTAACTCCAACAGTACGATTCATCTTTTTATTTATATGAAATTTCTAACTAAAATATTCTTTTTAGCCCTTATAAATGCTAATTTAGTTTATACTGCGGTAGAAAAAGACATACACAAACACACTCACAGACAAGTACACTAAGATCACTTCAGATAATTGAACAAGCAGCCCTATTTTCTAACCGATGACTAATAACAAGCAGAGCCCACACAAACACTAACAAGGTACTTAACAAGGCTTACCTTCATAATGATGACTAATTTTAGCTAACTCCATCATTCCCATACCCCCACCACCCCAGACTTCGCTTTTAACTTTGATTAACATGTAACTGAAGAAAAACCTTAAGGCCTTGAGAGCATGGTTGGTGATGGACACGCAGGAAGTCAGGTCGAGGTGGCGGAGTTTAGAGCAGAACTTGCTGAGGCTGATGCAGGTGGAATCTGTGATCTTGGTGCAGCCATTCAGGTTCAGCTGCTCAATGTTACGACAGTTCTGAGCAAAAGTCCTACACACAAAAAGCACATCATGTTGCCTCGCATAACACAATTCTATTGATCACAGCATGGGTCAACAGCAATAAAACAAAAACTGCCTAGAAGCGCTAATAAACAAGGGTAGAAAGCTTTAAATTGAGATACAAAAGTTTCTCGAACCAACAAATACAGCCTCATGCATTTTTTGAGATTACCCAGAACTACAACTTTCAATAAGCTATTTTGGTTGGTTACTCAGATTTATTAACATGGGTTTACTAAAATATGTGCCTTTTGTGCAGTGACTGCTGAATTACCACAAGCAAGAAAACACAAAGTTTACCTGAAGAAAATTTTAAAATTCTTAATTGAAGCCTTACTTAGATGTTGACTTCAACAAAGTCCTTTTATATGTAACTTAGAAAGATAAGCATACAAATGTGAGTAGAGAATTGCTGTATAAATGTCACCATTCATGTTTTAAGTGTTCATGTTAAAAGCGAGTGAAACTTACTTCATTGAGGCATCACCCACACTTAGACAGCCTCTCAGACTCAATTGCCTCAGAAAACCACCACATCTCTTTGAAATGTTCTCTACCACACGCCCCTGAGAGAGAGAGAGAGAGAGAGAGAGAGAGAGAGAGAGAGAGAGAGAGAGACAGAGAGGATCATGGATGACGTCACAGTCTATGGATTCAGTAACAAAGCCTACTGACCCAGTACTAATCCTATACGCATTCCCAGCACACACAAATATCACAACAAGGAATGCAACATTCAAGTACTGGCAACACATACAGTTTGCTATATACAAATAAACCAACACTAACACTCTGTCTTGCAAACATTTTACACATCACGCAGAGCAATTTCTGACAACCCTTTCACCTCAATATCTGTCTGAAAGTTGAAGAGATCAATCTTCTGCCAGTTGCTACCATCCAGCGCTAGAACATTCCATGCCTATTTGCAGTTGATGATAGGGGGAAAAAAGAAGAAGGAATCTTAATCAAGCGTTCACATTTCTAGGTCATGTCATCTTAACAATTCATATGGTTTTAAACGGGAATGACACACCTTGGAAACCTGGGCACATCTACACAATGTAACCACATCCAGGTAGGAGAAAATCCTGAGAGAAGCAAAGACAGCAAGATACAGAACACACATTAGATCATAATCCAGTCCGTCTTCTAGCACTTGGGCCTCAGACACTGAACTATTAAATTTGCAGGGCTAGTCTCACCTGAGCAGGAGCTCTTTGGGAAGTTTTTTGTTGATGGGGGCTTCATCACTGTTTGAGAACACCTGGGGAAAATATAATAAGAGAGAACCCTATTCATCTTCTTTTTTTTGCCACAATCAGCCCTAATTACAACACACGCCCACATTTTACACAACATGCCTCAGCATTGTATATAATATCCTCATCACACATTTGGACATGGGGTACAGTCTTACTGTTCTCACACCTGACAACTGGTAAACATATGCTCATCTCTGAATTCATGAGGTTTGATCCTTACCCTTTCGCTACAGATTCTTCTGGGAAAAGTTAATACACTAGATGGTTGAACATTGTGGTGATGTGCTGACTGCATTCAGCCTCAAGAGCATTAGTGAGGTTTGGTGCTGATATTAGATGATTCGATCTTATCTTATCTCAATCCAGCTTATCTCAGTGGTATTAAAATGGTGCAAACCATTCCAGATAATGGGGTTCCACTGCTCCACATGGAAAGAATTTAGAACCCTCTAGCCAGTGGGTATAAAGACATAGGTTTGTGATGAAGCATTCAGCACTTATTTGTTATGGGGATTATAGAAGCTGTGCACTAAACATCTGTCTCCGGTATGGATTGACCTTAAAATAGCCACCTGGTCACTTTAGGATATACAGCGTAATCACACACACCCACAGACAGACATAAGAATGAGCAGTCAGCAGCAGAACTAAACATTAGTAGCTACACACGTTTAAGTTGACCAGCTGTCTTTTGTGCTGCATTGCACTCTCTGGTTTGAGTTCGCCTTAATCACGCGCAGCGGGCGGGCGGGCGCGCGCGCGTCTATCAGCTTGATCTAAAGTCCAAGGAGCGCGCGGGCCAATTCCAACGCTAAACGGATTCGGGCCTGGCGCCCGCTGCTGACACGCTCAGGCAGCCGGTGCTGCGTAAGGACCAGATTACCCTTCACGGACAAAAGCCTAAAGACAACAGCACGTAAAAAGTCGCCCATGGGAAAACACACGCATGAAGAGAGAGAGAGAGAGAGACACACACACACACACACACACACACACACACACACACACACACACACAAAAACAAACATACGCCCTCTCTCACGCACACATAAACAGACATACGTCGTCGTCGGTCACGCGAGCTGCCACCGCCCGTGTCCGTTTACCTCGCCCCCTTGTAAAATAAAATGTGCCCCTAGGCCTTTCCCCGCACTGGCTTACCTCAAACCTGCCCTTGGCGATGCCGTTCATCTCCGCAGCAGCGTCAAGACCAGCAGCACCACCACCAACAACAAAACGGCGTCGTCGACGACGGGCTGAGCCCGGACCGCTTCGTCTGCTCGGCGTTCCGCGCGCCTTTGTTCGAGGTACCGCAGCGTGGTGGCGCGCGCTTGACGCGTGTGGCCTACTACGGTTCGTCTGCGTGCGTGGCTCGGGCACCGGAGGCAGGGATCCCGGGGGCTGGCCGCCGTCCGTGCGCTCCGCCGCCAACCATCCCCCAGTCAAAACAACAATAATAACATGGACGAGAGCAGCACTGCCGCTGCGCCGACCTCACTTCCGCCTCGCGAGCCGCCGTTTCCGTTCGCACGCGAACTCCTCCGCCGATCGCGGCCACAGCTCGAGCTCGACCCTAGGATGCCGCGCGCGCATAAACAAAGCTAGCCTCCGGTCTGGCTCCGAAACTCTGCATTAGCAAAGACCGAATTAAGCTCGCCTGCACTCTCGAGCCGCGAGCGGATTGGTGGGCGGCGCTCTGACGTCATTTCTGCGGGAAAAGCCCGCGTGGCGGATTGTTTTGATTGCGTTCAGACGGACTGAGAGCGTTACTGCGTGGACTGTCGCCTCGTAATATACGCTATGGGTCAATATAGGGTCAATATAACCTTAGTCCTAGTTATTTAACACGGGCTGTTACGCATACCATTTATTGTGATATTTTCTGAAGGGGCCTGTTTTTCCACATCATGTTTGCAGTTTATTGCATAACCCATAGCTTTTTATGTTTTAGAGCGTCGTGTTCGATGTTATTCTCTTGTCCTTAGTTGTTCTATAGCATATGTTCTTTAGAGGAACTGTATTTCACTCAGCTACTGTGACGAGAGGAGTGATAATAACACTGACTGGTCTTGATATAGGACGATAGTGGAATTTATTTAAATTAATTTCAAACAAGTAACATGAACTTATTGTTCATGTTACTTGCTACACATATTTAATGTACAGTCTTATGCGAAAGTTTGGACACCCCTTGATAACAGATTTTGGTGACTTTGTAATTTAAAAAGATGTTAAGACAGTCTCACTAAAACAGGAAACAATTACACAATATTTTCAGCAAACACTGATGCTAGTTATAAATGGAAAAAAAATAAATAAATAAATAAAAACATTAGGTCAGTGTGCAAGAGTTCTAAGAGTCACACACACTTTAAGAGTTCCAAAGTCTCAGATTCTTTTTACAAAGTTGATGCATGGCAACATCTATCATTAGTATGTTTGGAGAAAAAAGGAGCAGCATTTCATGAAAAAAACACCTTGCTAAACATTAAGCATGGGGGTGGATCTATCATGTTTTGGGTTTGTGTTGCAGCCTGTGACACAGGAAACACTGCATGGGTGGAGGGAAGAATGGATTTCACTAAATACCAGCAAATTCTGGAAGCAAACATCACACTGTAAAAAAGCTGAAGCTGAAAAGAGGATGAGCTTCTACAACAGGACATTGATCCTTAACAAATCTCGAAATCCACCATGGACGATCTCAAGAGATGGTTTTGGAATGGCCATCACAGTCCCCTGATTAAAATATATTTGAAAATTTGTGGGTAGATCTTAAAAGAGCTGTGTATGCAAGACGACCAAAGAATATTACAGAACTAGAACCTTTTGCAGGAAGAATTGGAGAAAATCCCAAGTACAAGAACTGAAAGACTTTAAGGTCTAAAAAGCGTTTGCAAGCTGTGATATCTGCCAGAGGAGATGTTACTAAATACTGATTATGTAGGGTGCCCGAAGTTTTGCACAGTGCCGCAATAATGTTTTTATTTTTGTTCAATTTATTTACAATTTACTATGCATAATTTTTTGCTGAAAATATTGTGCATTATCCCATGTTATATAGAGACTGTATTCACATCTTTCTAAGTCTGTTATTTATTAAGGGGTGGCCAAACTTTTGCATAAGACTGTAATTTAATGTATTGGAATCATGTCTAGCTTGACTGATAAGAAGGAATGTCCTGTACTCCTTATAACATCTCTATCTAATGTACTAGACTTATCTGAAGCACTTAATAACTATGTGGGACGTCCTGGACTCTTCAGTACTAAAAGTTCATGTTGTTCATGCTGTAGCACTTGCCATCTATATTTAAACAATACAAATTGCTCATGAGCTCATAATTTGGAACGTGTTCTTCTTTCTAGCTTCTCACTCGGTCATGTTGTAGCACTTGGACAAAAGTGTCAGCCAAATGAATAAAAGTAAATCTAAATGTAATGGAGGAACAATTTAGTACACCCTACCCATTAATAACTAGTGTTACCCCCTTTGGCTGAAATAACCACAGTGAGACGCTTCTTGTAGTCATCTTTCAGTCTCTGACATTGGTCTGAGAAATGTTTGCACCACTCCTCAATGCAGAATTCTTTAAGCTGTGAGATGTTTGAGGGGTTTCAAGTCACACCACATCATCTCAATAGGATTATGATAAGGGCTTTGACTCGGCTGCTCCACGATTCTCCATTTCTTAGTTTTCAGCCAGTTCTTGGTGGATTTACAGGTATGATTTGGGTCATTGTGGTGTTGCAGGGTACTTCGTCTATGTTCTCTCTGGCAAACTTCAGTCTGGCTTTGATGTTTCTTTTAAACAGCAAAGATTTCCTCCTTGCTCACCTCCCATGCAAGTTCATGGTGTCTCATCATGGTGTTCACGCTCACTTCAACAGTCAGGAGCACTCAAAACTCCTTCAAAATGCTGAGTAATACTGTTCTAATCATGTGCACCTGATGTGCTACATCTTCTTTACATCTTCTTTACTTCTTTACAACAACAAAGAACAACTGTCGCTCTAGTGAATCTGCCTGGAAGAGATTTGCCCTCATGTCCAATGAGTGAGCCAAGAGAATGTCAGTCATCATCAAATTACCCCTCCTGATTATTTTAAATAAATACATTAGCTATTATTACTCGTCATTTTCATTAGTGTTATATACAGAGACTTTTGCTGTTGTTGTTTTTTTGTTTTTTTTACAGATTGTTAAATCATTGTTAACGTGCGTATCATAATATTTACTTCCGCCATATTGTTCTATTCGAGTACAACAGCAGAGGGCGCCAGAACAAGGGCAGACATGGTTGTGGACCGTCATTATTGATGAAGTCTATTTATGAAGTCTTTAACATTCATCCTGATGTTTAATTCAGTGAAATATTATACTTACAGTGCACACACACACACACACACACACACACACACACACACACACACACACACACACACACACACACACACACA
>JBBIGC010000137.1:12504962-12523851 GCA_037576955.1 Lepidarchus adonis
ACACACACACACACACACACACACACACACACACACACACACACACACACACACACACACACACACACACATGTTCTGTGCAAATTGCTATTATATACAAATGTATAAAGTACATTAGGAGTGCTTTGCTGTACTTGTTTCCAAACTGGCTTTAAACAATAAATGTATTGTAAGTAAATTATGGAAATTTTTATGTCTTGGGTTCTATTCCTAAAACCAGCCAGCAGGCTGAAGTACCCATGAGCAAGGCACATAACCCTCGACTGCTGCCTGGGGTGCCCATTGCTCTGGTTGTGTGTGCTCACTGCCTTACTGATGGGTAGAATGCAGAGACTAATTTCCCCCTAATTCACTAATAATGCATTCACCCTAATGTAACAAATTCAAGAAGCTACTCGAATAAAGTAGTAATTAAAAAGGGACTTAAATACAATACAGTATTTTAACAATTTAGTATAGATTTACATTGAAAGGTGAAGAGTCAATGCACATTCAATTCATTCTCTGTTAAGAAGTAGTAGCTACGTCTCTTTTTGTCACCCTGCAGGACAACAGTGTGCAGAAGTGTGGCTGGGAGCTTACGGGCAGTGGACATGTATGTGGAAAACATGACTGAGACATCTGAGGGACTGACTGCATTCTGTGTGAAAGATACTGGTCAGTATGAACCCTTAATGAATAATGATTGCAGTAATGTCTGGGAGAGGACATACATACATCTTCATATCTTTTAGTTATCTAATAAAAATCACTTATTAACAACTTGTGCTACATAAGGAGCAAAAAATCAAATTTTATTGAATTAAAGTTCCATGTACTATGTAACATTTTTGAATGATATAACTGCACCATTCATTCCTCAGTTCTTCTCTCCAAATATGGAAACTGGACTGCAAAAACAGATTGCTTTGAATGAATCATACATGTAATGTCATAACCATAAATACATTTATATAGAACTTTGCCTACTGCACAGTCTCCAGCAGAGTGAGATATCTGGGAGAATGTTATGATTACCCTGGTTGTCAGACATCCAATATGTGAAACTGGAGTTTCCAACATTTTCTTATGACTTCATTCAAAATGTTTTGCCTGTTTCACATTTCCACCAGGCTGCTTTTTTTGTCATTTAGAACATAGGTACTTTACACACGGTCATGTCCATACATTTTTGGATGTCATAATAGTTATTGTTATTTTAGTTGAGTACAACAGCATGTTGCAGTTGAAATAAAATAATTTTATAAGATTTTAATTAACCTCTCAGGCATTAGTGGCTAAATCCTATTTTGACTATTTACTATTGACATCTGTTCCATGGAATTGTGAACCATGTCATCATAAGTATGCAGATAAAAGGTCTATGGTTAATTTCAAATATATTATTTCCAAAATAAGATGTGACCACATTATTTGGTATATTATTTAAAAAGAAAGTACACAGTTGTGAGCATAAAGGAGAATTTATTCAAAAAATTAGTGAAGTATGCCCCCCAAATTTCAATTGGTAAGATAATGTAGGCATATCTATGTCAATATCTACAGCACTGCTAAGCCTTAAAAACAGGAAGGGTTACTGTTCTATTCTAAAAAGTATTTACAATTCTGCAACAATATTCAATGAGGCAAAGGTCAGCTTGCACCAGAATGGTGGGACAATAGTATGGACATAGGTAAAAACTGTCATCATCAACAGCAATCCAAATAATCTGTCAAGCATGGTGGAGAGAGTATAATGGAGGCATGAATGACTACCAATGGAACTGGTTTCCTTATTTTCACTGATGAGTGGAAATAAATGCAGCAGGATGACTTTTGAAGTATATATGTTTTTTAACCTGACGGATACTGCAAAATCAACTCAACCCAAGGCAGGGAACTGAATTGTTCAACAATGGCCAAGCCAGCCATCTTACCTCAGTTCAACTAAACATGCATTCCAGTTATGGCAAAACCAAAGTTTAACCCCCAAAACAACATATCTGCAGTAAAATCCTTTCAGACTATCATCTAATCATCTAATGATCTCTTTGGGTTCTAGTCTTGCAGTCAAATATTAAAATTTTATTTAGGAATATGTTGGTTTGTCAACAATTTAGTCCCTAGAAATGGAATGGGCTATGTATGAAATGTCCTAGCTTAATCCCTACACCATTCATCCAGTTTGGATGTATAGGGGGTCCTTGAGCAATGTCGTCCTCCGAACGCAACATAACACAAATTTCAACGTAAGTAAAAATAATTTAATGATGCTGCGGAGGCTTTATTGAACAGCACTGTGCTTTATTAACAACTGGCAACATGCATGAATGAATAACAAGCATATACCTAACATCAGTCTTTCTAGTGGCCATCTCATATTACAATATAGCATTTAAAAAATTCCAGATAGGAATGCTCTTTTTAATGGCTTCAACATACAGTACAGAGGGGTAAAAAAGAGTTTGGCAGCCACCGATTCTGCAAGTTGTCCCAGTTAAAAAGATGAGAGAGGTCCATAATGTTCATCATAAGTACATTTCAACTGTGAGACTGAATTACAGAATGTAAAAAAAAATATCCAGAAAATCACATTGTATGATTTTTAAAGAATTTACTTTGTATAATGAGAAATAAGAATTTGGTCAATAACAAAAGTTCACCTCAATACTTTGTAATGTAACCTGTTCAAACTGTAGGTCTTCACCAGGTTTACACACACTGTAGCTGGTATTTTGGCCCATTCTTCCCTGTAGATCTTCTCAAGAGCTGTGATGTTTTGGGGCTGTCGCTAGACAGACAGACTTTCAACTCCCTCCACAGATTCTCTATTGAATCGAGGTCTGGAGACTGTCTAGGCCACTTCAGAATGCTTTTTACGTAGCCACTCTTTAATTATGTTTGGATTAATTGTCATGTTGGCAGATCCAGCCATGTTTCATCTTCAATGCTCTCACTGATGAAAGGAGGTTGAGGCTCAAAATCCCACGATACATGGCCCCATTCATCCTTTTCTTAATACGGATCAGTCGTCCTGTCCCCTTTGCAGAAAGCAGCCCCAAAGCATAATGTTTCCAATCCCATGCTTCACAGTGGGTATGGTGATCTTGGGATGCAATTCTTCCACCTCCAAACACGGTGAGTGGCGTTTATACCAAAGAGTTCCCTTTTAGTCTCATCTGACCACATTACATTCTCCCAATCCGACAATCAGACAAACTTTAAACGGGCCTGGACATTTGCTGGCTTAAGCAGAGGGACCTTTTGAGTGCTGCAGGATTTTAATCGATGATAACGTAATGTGTTACTAATAGTAACCTTTGTTACTGTGGTCCCAGCTGTCTTCAGGTCATTGACCAGTTCCCCCCATGTTGTTCTGGGCTGTTTCCTCACCATTCTCAAGATCATTTGTACCCCATGAGGTGAGATCTTGCATGGAGCCCCAGGTCGAGAGAGATTGTCATGTCTTGTATTTATTCCATTTTCTAAGAATTGCTGCAACAGTTGATCTCTTCTCACCAAGCTGATTGCCTATTGTAGATTGGCTCATCCCAGTCTTGTGCAGGTGTACAATCTTGTCCCTGGTGTCATTAGACAGCTCTCTGGTCTTGGCTATGGTGAAGGTTGGAGCCTGACTGTTGTGGATAGGTGTGTTTTATACAGATAACTAGTTAAAACATGTGCCAGTAATACAGGTAACGAGTGAAGGATTGAAGAGCTTCTTAAAGAAGAAGTAACAGGTCTGTGAAGGCCAGAATTCTTGCTTGTTTGTAGGAGCTAAATACTTATTTTCTGCACCATTATACAAACAAATTCTTTAAAAATCATACAATGCGATTTCCTGGATTTTTTTTACATTCTGTCTCTCACAGTCTACCTATGATGAACAGACCTCTCTCATCTTTCAGAATCGGTGGATGCCGAATACTTTATTGCCCCAATGTACTTGGTGAATAAAACAAAGTACCACCACAGCAGTAAACACATTGGAGAGGTGACTTTAATGGTGCCTTAACACAGTGCACTATTAACCCCCCATCTCACTCACCAATCCACATGAACTCTCAACACTAACGGTGAATAAAACATAAACATCACAGCAATAACAGCAATAAACAGCTCACTGCACTGCCCCCTCTTTCTCCCGTCCCTACACACACATGCAGGCAACCACACACACATACTGCATGCAGCTCAGCACGTGGTTGTTCTCTTAAAGCATTTAGTAGGTGTTCAACTGCATTTTACTCCATAAATGACAGTAAATACACACATTTTAAAAAAGAGCCAGCGACGTAGCGACTTGTTGCATGCCAATTGTGGCATAACTCAAGGACCCCAGTGCATACCCTTTAAATGTAAAAGGTACCCATTAAAGGTGGAAAACTGCATGTTGAGCTCATATTCATTATTTTATTTCAACTTTGATATGCTGTTGTATACTGTAGATTCTTGCTACTTAATTTCCTCATCCATTTCTAAACCTGTCTCCTACTTGTTACTGTGTCAGGGGCTCCATGTGGAGCACCACCCTCATTTCCTAACACCCACCTGCAGGGACACACCGGACTGGAGTTGGGTGATGAGCTTCTGTATGCCTGTAACCCAGGATACACACTGCCTAACGGAGAAACAGCCTTCAGTCTGCTGTGTGACAGCTGTGGAGAGTGGTACGGTCTGGTTCAGCTCTGTGTCAAAGGTAAGAAAATGTATAGATTGACCCGACTAAGATATATACAGTCAAACCATGTTAGCTTGCACCCCTCCCTTTATCTTGCCATGAAAGGCTGCAGGACAGATTTTCTTCCATGTATTTACCCCAGTTATGATAGCTCACCAAATTTAGAGCCTGGACCAATAAGGGCGAGCTAATGACGTCTGACTGTACATGAATTGTATTGGTAAATCCCAGGATGAGAAATGCTTTAATGGGTTTAGCATCAGTTGGCAGAAGAGGCTTAGAATTATTGTAAATGTTACAGTAGCATTATGACTTAATTGTTAATGTATAATGAAACAAATATTTTGCAAAAGTAATTGGCAACTATGTTAACTAAAACACTTTGTTTCCAAATTGATTTAAAATTATTGTATAACATTTTGATACTTTTTAAAGCCAATTTTAAACCAATAATTTCGAGATTAAGAGTTAAAAAAATCAAGGTTAAATTGGGATTTACGTGTTGGAAATCCGAGAGGGAAACATCTGTACAAGTATGTTTGATGTATTGCAGATAATGCTGAGGCCTTTATTGACTATGAAGACAAGCTCCCAGATGACCATAATCTCTATGATGGACTGGAAGATGTGCATCATGTCAGCCTGATGCCTGTGGTACCTGAGATCACTGACCATGAGGAGGAGGAAGACTCTACACCTGAGCCTGAGCAGGAAGAGCCAGTCATGGTTGAAGAAAAGGATGATATGGAGGAGGAAAACCCTGCATTGTCTGTAACAGAGCCCCCAGTGTCTCAGCTTAGCCAAAAACACATGTTCTGGTTCCCTTCAGAAGCTTTTCAGGATGAGGAGCATCTCTTCAGTACCACACCAACCAAAGCCCCCACAAAAGATGAGAACTACCTCACAGTCAAAACAGAAGATAAGCAGCCAGGCGTTGATGAAGAAAATGATGGAGAATACATAGCTCAGTTTCCAACTAACAAGCCTGTTGGTCACAGTATAAACAGCACACAGGAATCATGGTTAGATGGATATCCAATTTCCCAAGAGGAAGAGAAAGCAGGTGCAGGCTCTACAGATGAGACAGTACAAAGGGTGGATACTGAGAGTGACCACTCAAGGGTTGGGGACTTTGAAAGTGTGACCAACAGCCCTGAAGAGGCAGATGTGGAAGACATTTTTCATGACCACCAAGGGAAAGAAACAGAAGGTGTATCTGAAATACCTGAAGGACATGGCTTTGGAAAAGGTACTGATCATCATGAGGGAGATGATACTGAGGTTGTGACTGAACGCCTTGGAGAGAAGGGTTATGGAGGAGTGTTTCACAGCCATGAGGAAGGAGTGACGGATACACCTAAAGGAATGGTCTTTGATGGAGTGTCAGACCTGCCAGAAGAAACTCTTTTTGTCACAGTGCAGCCTACAACAGAGGGCATGAAAGGAAAGGCCAAGAGACCAGTAAAGGTGGAATCTAAAGATGTGACAAACAGATCTAAACAGATCTTCCATGGTGCATCAGACAGGGCAAATGATGTGGAGATGAGCCCTACTTCTTTTACTAGCCTCACTGAGTTCACGGCCAGCTTAGACGACATGACCCTCAACAAAAGACCAATGCAGTACACACCTGGCTCTGCCCCTGAGAATGTCAGCACCAGCCAGGAAGGAATGGGTTTGGAACGTACCGTTACACCTTCAGGCATGGCACCTGTGGACACCACACCAACTCAAGAGATCCTTGTCATAAGTAATGTGGTCACACCCACATTCAGCATTTCTTGGGAAACTAAAGACTTTGGCCACTTCCTGGAGGAAAATCCTACTGTAGATGGTGAATTCCCTGTTGAAACCAACAACAATCATAATGCAATGGAAAGAGATATGGACCAGGATCAACAGGAAAAAGCAAAGGATGGAGCTTGTGGGGTAGACCCTTGTCAAGTTTCCCACCATGGGCCAACAATTGCAGCCATCATCGTTGGCATTGTAGCAATGATTGTTGGTGTGGCTTTGGGTGTGTGGTGTTACAAAAGGAGACAGCAGAAAAGCTCTCACTATCAGCTCAATGGAACTAACAGACAAACACAATGTATTGAGCTACAGCAGACTGTGTAACGTAAGGCACATAGCTTGCACAAACAACATACATGTTTGAACATTATGATCAACCACACACTAATCTACATACAGTCTAGGAAGTTTTGGTTTTCTTGATATTAGCAAGGGTTATAGCAGTCAGAAATGTCAATATTGCTTCATTGCTTTGTTAAAACATTTCTATTTTTCATACTGGCTTTGCAGTGTGCTTTATATTTTAGTGTTATCTATATTTGATGCTTTATTTTTTTCTAGATTAGGTTTGTGAAATTTAACTTCATTGGTGACTGCATTTGTGAGTTTAGGTGTGGGTGCATGCATGCATGGGAGATGCCTTTTCTGTGTTAACACATTTGTCCATGTATAGGCTTGTCTTCTGTGAGTGAGTGTGACTGTGTGAATGTAAGGGGTATTTCAGAGTATATGTGAGAGTGAATGCTGTTTTTTGTGTGTGCTGCTGGAAGTCTCAGTGTTACACATAGGTGTTAGGCTTAGTTTGCGTCTATAGACATTCCGGTGAGGAAATGAAGGTGCGTCAAATTGATTTTTTAAAAAAGAATTCTGCCTTGTTAGTAATTAGCACAGTAAAGCGTCATGTTAAATGTTGTACAGTTCCATTGTATTTTAAATCTGAATTGGACTTTAAGATATTAAACCAGATTAAAACACATTGCTTAAGTACACACTGTTTTAAGTAGCTTAAAACATAATTGATATATTGTGACCAATTTCAAAGTACACTGAATGTAAATACTTAAAATTGTCACCTACAGATAAACATGTAAAATGTCAATACCTAGTGCGCTGCCTTGGTCCAGTTTACATAAGCAGTCTAGGTAGTTAGTGTTTTAGCCAATGTGCAATATCTTAAAAGCAGCTTGTTTAGATGCTTGTTGTTATTCCTTCTTTTAAAATTTCCCTTGCCGTTTTTACTCACCTTTGTCACCAACATCACTCTAATTTTTAAGTTTCATATTTATAGCTATGTGCTCAGTAGCTAAGCTGGCTACAGAAAAGCACCAAAGAATCCTTGCAATGCTAGTTAGCTTGCCTCACTTAGCAAGAACAAGTATAGCCACAAAACGATACTAGGTATTTCAATTTAACAACACGAGCACAGAAACTTAGTAGTAGCTAAGCTAACATCAATTTGCCTAGCTTGCCTAGCTAGTGCTAGCTTGCTAAACTACAGTACATAAAGACAAAATGTTGCTAAAGCTTGTGGCTGTATTGCAGTCTGGGACACCTTGTCAGATAAGGATACATACTGTTTTAAGATGTGGCCACATATTTAATGTGTCTAAAAAATAATAAAATCTTAATATAAGGGACATGCACTTGATAAAACCCTTGATTGAAATACTGCCTGTGTCGACAACTTAGCAGATACTGAGTGAACCTGTTTATGGAACTAGCCAATGTCATTTGCATTTGACATATTTTAGTACATAGTTGCATAACAAATCTACAAATACATTATAATATTATAATTCACGTTGTATGTTTGAATCCTATACATCTTGTTGTAATTTTTGTATTGTTTTGTGAAATTGCTGCCCTGAATTAATGAAGGACTTGCTAATTAGCTGATGTGTTTAATGAGGCAGAATGCAGTGTTGTGACCCACCAGGATTGGAGTCTATGTGCTATGTTACGTCTAACAACAAACCAATTCACAATTGATTAATTTAAGAGTCATGCACAACAAAACAATGATTGGAGCATGGGTTCCAAATCCCAGTGCTAGTGACCCCACACTATTATTTTTGTACTTTGTCTAATCTAGGTCACCTGATTCAACAGTTATCTAATTTAAAAGTTCCTTATTGGCTGGATCAGGAGTTTTTTGGGTTGGGTTTGCTAAGTCTGGAATACAACAAAATGAACATTATTTCTATAAGACGTATTAAAAGCTCTTACTATTATTATTTTGTGTCTTGTATTGCAGTAGGTACAGTAGATTAATTAAACCTCTTGGGTGTGACTTGAGGTTTTCCACTTCTAGCAGATGACACTGACAATGACTTGGGACTTTTTGTAACAGAACAGAGTAAGTGCTGTAGTACAACTTTACACATTTAACCGTATTTGGTATCAGCTGTACTTGGTATGGGTAAGCTAGGTGCACTGCTAAATCTGCTAAAGACAATTTGATCCAAAAGTTATCTTCAAAATAATTTTTCTGTAAGATTAATTTCTTAATTCTTTATGTATTCTCATTAAATCTCATAGCTCTGTGTAAAGTTGCCCAAAATGATTAATTAAACATTTAAAAAATGTTTTAAAGACCTAATTATTACTGTTGTTACATATCTGCTCTGTGCTTGTGAACAACAGGACCAAAATCTTTAAATTTTTACCTCATGAAGTAAAGCTACTCTTTCTTATTCTATAGGCATCCACACACCTCTATTATACTATGCCCCTAAAATAAGTTGCTGGTTTTTTAGTTAATGTGTCATATTTTGCATAGCAGTATCCCTCTATTTTAGAAACAAAGGTTTGTTCACATTCTGCTCTGTTTAGGAAAGAACTGACTACAGACACAGCAGTCTCCATCATACCTAAAAAGTCAAATGATTGTTTTGGTATACTATACCTACAGTGATTTTCCAAATTCACACTGCTGTAGATAATTCACTGTTGATTATAATATTCTTTCTCAATGTTCTCTTACTGTATGTTCACCCCATTTACATTAATCACCCCAATTCCAAAAATGTTGAGATGATATGTAAAATGTAACAAACAGAATGCTGGCAAATTTCATAACCCCATATTTCATATACAGTAAAACATAGACAACATATCAAGTATTTAAACTAAGTACATTTTAAGAGAAAAAGGTCATTTCAAATTTAATGGCAGCAATAAATGTCAAAATATTCTTTTAACATTTCATTAACACCTGCGACCTAAAGAGACCAGTTATTGGACTTGAAGAGGATTGTTGTGCCGTCCTTGTCTGATATATGATTCTAGCTGTTCAACAGTCCTGGGTCTTCTTTGTCATAATTTTCTTTCATGATGTGCCAATTATTTTTAGATGGCAAAAGGTCTGGACCACAGGCAGGTTAATTCTTCACTTGGACTCTTCTACTATGAAGCCATGCTCTTGTAATGGAGGCCGTATTCGGAAATATGCAAGACCTTCCAAAAGGGGCCTTGTCTGGATGGGGGCATATGTTGCTCTAAAACCTGCGTAAACCTTTCAACACTGATGGTGTCTTTCTGAATGTGCATGCAAATGTTCAGAGATGCAGGCATTTAAACTGTGTGATAATAACAAGCCGGATTGTCTCTCTCCTCTTTAGTCCAGAGGACACGACATCCATGCTTTCTAAAAATAATTTTGATTTGTCAAATTATAGGAACAGTTTCACATTTTGCCTCAGTTCATTTTAAATGATTTCTGGCCCAAAGAATATAGATGCTTCTAGATCATGTTCATATATGACTTCTTCTTTGCATGGCAGATCTTTAAACTGCATTTGTGAATAGATTGGCAAGCGGTGTTCATAAACAATGATTTCTGGAAGTGTTCAAAATCATGCCTGTTTTTAATGCAGTGCTGTCAGAGGGTCCAAAGATCAAGGACATTCAATAATGATTTTCAGCCTTGTCCCACAGAGAGTTATCAGTATTTTTTTTATTATATGTATGGGAGATGATGATATATTCAAAGTCTTCATTGAAGAACATTATTCTGAAATTGCTCCACAGTTTTTGCAGATAATTAACATCTGCCCATCTTTACTTTAGAGAGACTCTGCTTCTCTATCTCCCAGTCATGTTACTGACATGTAGCCAGCAAACCTAATTAGGTACAAAATGTTCCTCCCGCTTTTTATTTACGTACCACTTATTACTGTCCCAATATTTTTGAGGTGTGTTGCTCCAATGAAATTCTTTAAAAAAAACTTTTCTTGTACTAGTAATGTTTCCTTTTCAGCGTTTGATATTTCATAAAATGTATTTATGAGATTTGCCATTCATTGCCTTCTGTTTTTATTCACATTTTGTAATGTCCCAAATTTTTAGCAGTTGGTATTGTGGAATGTTCACCCACCCTATTCACTGTTCCAGTTTGTTTTTTTCCTTCACATTGGTTCAGTTGCCTGCAAATTCTTCTTCAAGCCAGTCAGAATGTTGCAGAATGTTTGGTCCGTGTGCTCTTGACACTTCTCCCAAAAGCAACTGTGGCAAATGTTGAGAAGTACTGTAGGACACTTTAGATTTCATTTTATCAATGTCATTTTTAATTTGCTCATAAATACTTTTCAGCTTCAAGAACCATAAGCCTGGGAGGACGTCAAGTATCTGACACTGCCTTCTGACTATGCAGACTCCTCCTTCATATTAGAACAGGAGCAAATTGCATAACAAATAATATTGGTCACTGGTATCATTATTGTTGTTGTTGTATGTAAGCAAGATCTACGGGGCCTGTGGGTTCTACTTGGTGTGTCCCGTTTGGGTGAGCTTTTTCCTGTTTTGTTTGTTTCACATATTAAACCAAGTCTCCCATCAAGTCAAATTTGCTCCATATTCCTAAAGATTTTTATAATGTATGAATTGGCAACTAACACAGTAAAACATCAGATGTGACAGACTAACCGAATGGTTAAAAAAATCCAATCCCTTTATGAATGTGATGCTGTATTTATTTGTGTATGTGGGCAGGTTATTAAGTGAGCGTATGTTCATCCAGTAAAGCTCAAAAACAATCTTAGCAAGGAAGGAAGTTTGAAAACTTTTAATCATATTTTTGAACTCAAACCAACTGCTGAATATTTTGTAGTGTATTTATACAGGATTATGGCATTTACATAATAATATAGTGCAGTATTAATGAGAGATGTTTATGATCGCAACACAGACATACACACTAAGAGGAGGAACAGAGGCTCATTTAAAGGTGTTTGAACATGGTGTATCTGTGCAGTTTATCACACCATAGTAGGAAAAGTTCAGAGAGAGAGAGAAAGAGAGAGAAAGAGAGGGAGGGAAAGGGAAAGGAGGGGAGATGAGGAGGGAGGGAGGGAAAGAAAGAATTATGGGCCAGTGTTTCAGCAAAGAAAAATGAGAAGAGTGTGTGTGTGTGTGTGTGTGAGTGTCTATGTCCACACTCACTTTCAAAATTTAAATGTTTGAACTTAAGTTCCAGTGTTTAGTCTTTTGCTGTTAAATTTAGTCAGGGTACTTCAGGGTGTGACCTGCTAATTTTGAGCACTAGTCTGGGAATTTTGGCCCTGCGTACACACTAGTATACTATCCAACACACAGTTCTACAGGCTTTTGAAGGTTGTAGCCTTATTACAATATTGCCATAGTTTTCAAATTATTAATATCAGTAATATTTTTATTCAGTAGTGTTGTATCTCCATTTTAAACTATAGTGGTTATAAAGCAGTGAGAAAAGAGTAACGGCTGGCATATATAATCAAAAAGGTATTTATCCTAAAAAATCATTTACATTATTTTCTGTGAAATCTCACTCTAAGTACACCATTTTCCACTCCAAATAATCTACATCATGAAAAAAAACCACATGAACCTGTTTTGGAATTAATGCCTTCATTAAGATTTTTATATTATTTAAATGTTATTCTTTCAAACAAGCAGTCATCTGTTCATGTTTGCACCTCCCTGAGATTTCCTTTTGTTAATATTCCTTTAGAATTAAAAACATAATACAGAATAGGTATATTTACACTCCAACCATAAAAGGACAAAAAGTGACAGTAATTAATACAGAACACCACAATTTATTATTAAAGATCAACAAATGAGGTTCTTTGATTCATTTGAATTACAGTGATTGTACAGTAACGGTACATTGCACTAAGATTGTCAATGCATCTGTATGGACCATGAGGATGGTGTATATAGATTAAAAAGCCCCCCGTCACCTGAAATAAATATAGCACACATACTCACAATGAAAAATGCTCATAGTTCATAGTTCTTTTTTCCACACCTTTTGGTTCTGTTATATTCAGTGCAAAATGCTTGTTAGCCTACTCCTCTTCAGCATTCAGATACTCGTCTAGAAACTCCAAAACCTCCCCCTGAAACAGACGGTAAAAGCAAGAAAGCTGTAATCACACTGTTCACTGTTTGCAATATAGACACACACTAGCTCATGTGCCCAATAAGAAATGATGTCAAGCCAACAGGCAGCACTGTACTGCAGGTTCTGAACATATAAACACACTGCACTCCAGTGGCAAAAACAGTTATAGCAGGCAGAGTAAATTCAGGCTTGATGGCGGCGGCTACTGTTATTAGGCTATGAATTATACATTTGTCCATTATCAGAAACATATAACAAAACTTATTTTAGATTCCTTGACATTGAGGCAAGTATGTGAATATTTAGGAATGGCATCTGCATGATACTAACCGTAGTGTGCCAAATTTTAATTCCTCATTAGGCTGACTGGTGTACATTTGATTTATCACTGCACTACTGCATCAGTGGAAATGCTGAATTAATGACACCAGTAAAGGTTATTAATATGAAGTAAAGAAAAGAACAGGTACAGGTCCCAGTACAGGTACCACTGGGATACCCTTGAGCAAAGTACCACCCACTACACTGGTCACTGTTCAGAACTGCTGCACTTGTGAATGTTGAGGTTGCATTTTAATGAATGTGTTCACAATGAAAATCTTTTTTTTCTCTTAATGCTTGCAACAAGTAATCCTTGTAATGCGCTTATTTTAGTTGTTGAATTTGCATTAAAAACAATGCCCCCAACAGACTGTTTGTAAACAACGGACAATGATTACCTGCACAGTTCCTATGGCACTAGCTAAATTGACAATTATTAGAATCAGAACCAACTGTATTGGCAAAATATGTTACAATACACAGGGAATTTGGTTCTAGCTAATAGTATTTCTCTAGTACTTATTATGTAGACAATGCAGGTAGTAACAGGTAGTACTATATACAGTCCTCACAATACACAATAGACCATATACAGTACATAACATACAGATACACAATCTACAATATAGAATACACATATATACAATATGCAATATAAAATATACAAGCAATGTACAAATTAAACAAGAATATATAAAGTATTTTGTATAGTCGTTCCATTTAACACATTGTGTTTTGCTCACCTCATCATCCTGTTGGAGTTTCTCTTGGGCAAATTTTAACAGCTGCAGCTGTAGTGTTGTCTGATTGTGGTACCGTACTGCTTCCTGTTTACAGGCACACACACAAATCAGTCAAACATTAGCCAGGCAAATACAGAGGGTCCTCAAATTAAATCTGGGTTACACGGCGTAAAACTAATTTCGATGTAAGTGGAGCTCATCCTTGTAATGATGCTGCAGAGGCTTTATTGAACAGCACTGTGCTTTATTAACAACTGGCAACATGAACAAGTAGCAGGCATATAGCCAGCGACGTAACCGCAAATCGCCGTATGTCAAGTGCAACATAACTCGAGGACCCACTGTAATCAGAAATGATTTTAGTTGTTTTTTTAGTCAGTTTATTATAACATATGTAGTTTCTATAATGGGTAGAGATGTGCACAGATACTATACTATACAGTACACTAGTGTAACCGGTTAAGTGTCAGAATTCAACAGAGCTATAAAGTGAGATAGCTTTGCTCAAAAGTAAAATTAAATATGTAGTATATGATTATTTGCTACAACAAAAAACAACTGCCTTAAGGAAATATACAGTGTTTCACCCTCCTTTAATTTTGCACTGGAACTACAATATGAATATGGCTAACATTGAAATGAGAACAGACTTTAAATATATGTGTCTCATAAGTCTACCACAGACACAGAACAAAATGTGTCGTAAACAGCTGCATTTATAATGATGGCACTGTGCAAATAACATTTTTCAACAAACCATTTCTTTGATATAAATATATCAAAAAGAATGTGAGTATGAAACAAAGCTGCTGAGCCTGAAGGTTACCTACTATGGCTGAAGAAAAGATATTCTGTTCTCAGCATTACATTGACAAACTCCAGGGAGCCACAATTACTCAAGTGCAATAACCAAAACCTTTATGACAGGGATGTCAAACTCAATTGCACAGGGGGCCAAAATCCAAAACACACTTTAGGTCGCGGGCCGAACAGGATCAATATTTATTGAACACACTAAAATTAAACTTTTAAAACTTTTTAAAACATAAATATGAATTAAAACAGACAGAAATATTATTTCGGAATAAATCAACTCAAACTTTAAATAACTTATATTTTGCTCTCCATAAAAATATATCCTGTCTAAATTATACAAGTTAGAAATAAAGTAAATATTTAAAGAACAAACATTCAAATTTCTTTACTTATATTTCATTTTATATAAAAAATAAACTTGCATTTTAATTATCCCAAAATATTTTGCTCTCTATAAAAATATATCCTGTCAAAATTATACAAATTCAAAATATGAACATGCTGCATAAAAAAAACCTGCTTTTCAGCAATAATAAATCAAATCATTCAGTTGTCTTTGGTCTTATGTGCAGGGTCCGAGCCGCATGTAGGCGGATCTGCGGCATTTCTGTGGGAATGGAGTGAATAAACTGTGTGGGCCCTGCAGTGTCTTACTTTACCTTCAGTGTAACATTACACTGCAGCTCAATCAGCTCCATATACTCAGCCTCCCATCCATTTTTAAAGGCTCTGTTTTCAGAATCAACTTTTCTCTTCGGCATCGTGAGGGCTAGGTTCGCAATAAGGAAGTGTTTGGCAAGGCAGCTGAAGCGCTGCATTTTGGGAACTGTAGTTTATCGCGTTACCAGCGCCAGGCCATTAATATAACAATAATATATAAAATGATCTCGCGGGCCGGATATAATTACACACCGGGCCGGATGTGGCCCGCGGGCCTTGAGTTTGACACATGTGCTTTATGACATGTACATGTCTATGAATTCCTACATTTTCACCCATACTACTAATATTTTTTGCTTGCCTGCTAGAACCAGAGCACCAGTTTGTGTGTTTATTTTAACTTGACTCAAAGCATGTTTTTCTCCATAGTTCACCAAAATCACTGGTATAGGTGCCTGTACTTATTAAGGCATGAAACACTAACCGGTCTGGGTAGGAAGTCCTCATCACTGAGACCCCACTTCTCTCTGTGGTACTGATAATACACCACGTTACTCTTCATCACCTCATCATTGGGGTCGAAGAGCATGTAGCTCGCCACACATGGTACTGCATTCTTCAGGTCGTTCACTGAGAACAAGTGTTGGACACATTAACACTAAGCAATAGTGACTAAATATACTGCACTGGGAAAAAAATAGAGACCACTTCTGTTTTTTTCTTAAATCAGCATCTCTAAGTATGACCAGTGTATGTGGTGGAATTCCAACACCAGCAGAACTCACTCCACTTAACTAGGTGAAAACCTGAACCAAATCAGATTTAAAAAAGAAAATGAATAAAAATCATCACTTCCTTCAGTCTGAATGGATAAGACAAATCCGCCTGAATTCTGAAGTTCAGACATTAGAACTGTCTTATTCAAAACTGAATTTATTATTGCCATACTAACCCATATTTTCTACAATTAAATGCTTGAATCTCATTACTTTTATGTGGAATTCTGAAGAAATGTTAGTGGTTTATGAAATAAAGCAAAAGTTTTTATGTTCCTCAAACACATAACTACACATAGTAACCCAGAGAAACTGATAAAAATTCAAGTGGTCTCTTTTTTTAAGCTGTATAGCCTTTGTTCTTGCTGAATTTATAAGTGCACGATATAGAGTCTTTATACTTACGTTTATAATAGGCAAACTGGAGGTAGTGATACATAGTTGCCACAAACTTCTCAACAACAAACCCTCCAACAACTGGTGTCAGATCGCTCTCACAAAGAACTTTCCTTTCAAGAACTTCAGTATAGTGATCTATAGAGTGAGCAAGAGAGGCAACAAAAACATGAAAGAATGCAAGAATGGGCATTAAAGCATCAATATGATATTCAGTGAAAAACAGAAGTAAAGACAAACCAGATCATAGACATATGATATATTATACATAGAAGAATTATTTTTAATTAAATCCTTAAGTAAGAAAAGTGTAAACCAACCTGCAATAGAGGGGTAAAAATCTTTAAAATCTCTGATTTCTCTGGTTCCCTCTGAGGCAGCAATACATTCATCATAAACCTTGAAGAAGTCCCGGAGTGCCAGCTCCATATCCGTCACAGATGTGCGGAAGTTATCACCGTTATACGCTCGCACTGCACGAATGAACAGCGACTGGGGAAGAAAACACAACCCATCATTAAGTTAATTCGCTCATTTACAGCAGGTTATTTTCTGTGCTTCCAGTTGTGGGCAGATCAGGCAGGAATACTGTATTATATAGGTCGGTATTGACATCCAGATCATTTAACACGATTACTTGCTGATTTTGGAAATACGCTTCTTAACATTTCTTTTATACCGTGTTTTTTTCTTGAGCTTTAAATATTATTCAACTGAAAATCCCAATGGAATCATAAGCATTGTCTGGAGTGGATGTGATTAGCTTTGAAAAGCCCAGTGGGATCCAGGTGTAACACTATACAAAATGAGAGCATGTCTGCATAACAGAAAGCAGGATAACAATTTTACATTGATTATCTTGTTTTCATAATCATTGAAAGTCAAAATTGTAATTTAAAAAAAAATCTGATTAACTGTAAGGCCCTACCATTAATACAGGTACATCTAAAAAAAACTTGAGTATAAAGAAAAAGTTCAATATTTCTTGACATTCCTTTCAGAAAGTGAAATTAATATATTATATAGATATTATATAGAAATTTAGAATATCACATAAGATCAATAAAAAGGATATTTAAACAGAAAGGTCAGGCTTCTGAAAACTATGTTCATTTCTATGCACTCAGTACTTGGTTGGGCCTCATTTTGCATGAATTACTGCATCAATGCAGCGTGGCATGGAGGTGATCAGCCTGTGGCACTGCTGAGGTAAGTGATAGCAGCCTTCAGGTCGTCTGCATTGTTGGGTCTGGTGTCTCTCATCTTCCTCATGACAATACTCCATAGATTCTCTATGGGATTCAGGTCAGGAGAGTTTATTGGCCAATCAAACACAGTAACACCCTGGTCGTTGAACCAGCTTTTGGTACCAGTGTGGGCAGGAGCCATGTCCTGCTGAAGATGAAATCAGCATCTCCATAAAGCTTCTCAGCAGAAGGAAGCATGAAGTGCTCTAAGATTTCCTGGTAGATGTTGTGTTGACTGTGGACTGTGACACCAGCAGATGACATGTTACCCTAAATCATCACTGACTGTGGAAACCTCACAATGAACTTCAAGCAACATGGATTCTGTGCATCTCCACTCTTCCTCCAGAGTCTGGGACCTTGATTTCCAAAATTTACATTCATCTTAAAATGAATGTAAATGTGACTTTGGACACTGAGCAACAGTCCAGTGCTTTTCTTAGCCCAGGTAAGATGCTTCAGACGTTGTCTCTGGCTCGTGATGCACTGACTCCAACCTCAGTCCACTCCTTGTGAAGCTCCTCTGAATTCTTATATGGATTTCTTGAATGGAAGGCTGAGGTTGTCCCTGTTGCTGGACAGCCAGCTTCTTCAGCAAGTACCTTTTGTGTCTTCTGGGCATCTGTCAGGTCAGCAGTCTTCCCCATGAATGTGTAGCCTCCTGAACCAGACTAAGGCCATTTAAAGGCTCATGAAACCTTTATAGGTGTTTTGAGTTAATCTCAGTGGCCACAACTTGTGCACAAAGTTACACGAGAGAATTAAAGGAATAATCTCATAATTCAAAAGACAATAGGTGTATGAGTGTGTGTATGAGAAATGTGTTCATGTAGAGTGTCTTGCCTCGTATGACTTGGTCTCCAGGTCTTTCAGGTGCTCTTCAGCTCCTGGCAGGCTCTTATAGTAGTTCATGTTCCTCTGCATCATCTCATCATCTGGATGCTTCAGCAGGAAAGTATGCGCAGCAGAAACGGCTTTGGCCAAGTTATTACTCTGAAACCAACACATGCATGGGTCCACACACACACACACACACACACACACACACACACACACACACACACACACACACACACACACCCCCCCCCACCCCC
>JBBIGC010000137.1:12523951-12537792 GCA_037576955.1 Lepidarchus adonis
TTGGGATTGTTACTTTTACTCTTACTTGAGTAAATATTTCCATAAGTACTTTTACTTGAGTACAGATTTTGGGTACTCTACCCACCTCTGATTACATTAGTGTGTGTTCTGAATGAAATCCTTCACAAACACTGTTAATTCTGGATGAGAGGGCGTATCATGAACACAGTGCTAAATGATTGCATCATGTGTTGTGTAGCCAATTGCTAAATGCAATCTCAGGCAAATCTCATTACAACATGAGTTAATAATTAAGAGTAAATTATTTATAAATTTGCTCCCTTCTGTGGGACCGTGCAAAGCAGGAAATTAGCATTTCTACTTAAGTGGCAGGGCAATAACATGATCATGAAGGTGGTGAGGCTTGGCCTTTGCAACTCAGTCATGCTGACCCTTGGAAATTCCCCAAATGTGGGAATCTTGACTGCATAAGTGGTCGTAGATGTTAGGACCTTGCCCTTGTGATTACAGGCTCGCAGACTTAAGTCCCAGCCCAGGTATTGCAGAGGTAACCTTGTGAAAGTTAACTGTCCCACTACGTTGCCCCCCAGGCACTGTGGATAGCTTCCTGCTGCTTCATGTGTAATGGGTTAAATGCAGAGGTTGTATTTTGTTGTGGAGATTATTTAGATGGAGTGTGGACGCAATGACAATTTAGTGAAGGTCAAGGCCCCTAGTGGCAACTTGGATGTTTTTAGTTCATGAAATAATTTTTAACTGGCGTTTTGTGTTGATCTGCAGGCAACTAAATCTTATTCATTCTTTAGGTATGAGTTATGGTCAGATGGTTTGCTGGATGGACTCCACTGAAGAGGAGATGAGTGTGTGGAATACAGTCATTGGGAACCCCAACAACTGGGTGGATGCTACACTGTCCATCAGAACCAACCTCCAGTTGTGCTCAGAGTAACATGCCAGTGCAAAGCAGCTTTGTCCATGGAATGGAGCAGTCCTGCAAAATTTTATTACATTTCTCATGTAGTTTCTTCTAAAAAGAATTAACATTTCATATAACAATCTCTAAGTCATTGAATCCCATTTGTGGAAGGATATTCATGACAATTCCCCACTGAAAGTATGGCTTAATGGTTCAAGGCTAGGCTTAATCTGTGACTGGAGAACTGCTCCATAACTCTTCCTTTTTGTTGATGATCCAACGAGAAACAGAGGAGACCTGGCTATAGATTAGAGGTCTTAAGTGAAAGCCCATTTATCACTGAATCAGTCATTTCAAGTTGTCTCTTTTACTTGCTCGAACGGACTATAGCCTTATCTTAAATCTGTGTGACAAAATGAAAAAAAAAAAAACAACTAAATAAAGGGCTTTCAATGTCCAGTGGAAATGTGTTTATAATACAAAATCTGGAACTTCAGACATCTGACTGTCATCAGTGGAAACAAATGAATAAACTGAATAACATTTTAATGGTCAAAATCTAAGACAAAAAGCATAGAGCCATTAGGTGGTGGTGTTTTTTTTTTAATAACACAGCCTTAACATACGTTCATGAAGCATCTAGCATCTTGGTTACCTTGTATGTGTGTCTATGTATTTTGATGTTCAAGGGAAATCTTTTCTATGCTTGTAACAGATTTTTTTTTTTAATTTAAATGTTTTTGAATAGAAATAGCTCATGATTTATCAGGTTAAAAACACTGCTGTTCATGTCTGGGAATCAGCTAATATGGTCATTTGAATGAATAGCTTCATTTATATCCCGTCACTATATAAAAGGGAGCCAATCAGGACTCTGCATGGTTTTGTACAAATATGCTGCAATACTGGCTTCAGAAAGATATGGAGACATGTTTTATATGCTGGCCTTCCCCTTTTCTTGGCTGGTGCTGTTGTGCAATAATGGGGAGAGCTTGTCTTCCTGCTTTTACTTTTACAATTTATGAGTGACTAAACGTGATGAGTGAAAATAATGTTTGAGAGATGCATATTTCTTATTTTAATAACTTTAACACACTTGTAACTCAAAATGTATAGTTTATGAAATAAACAGAATTTGGATCAATGTCTGATATACCTTACACATGATCTGGCAACTCACTTGTGGACAGGTTTTTTTGTGGGGTTTTTTTTTTTTTTTTTTTTTTTAGCATTTTTTATTTAAGAGCTAAAATCTGCAGCAATAGAAAGGACCCCAACATTTAAGAAATCCTGAAATTGTCTATATGGAAATTGCTTTATTGGCAGAACCTAACCCTCAGATAAGACTACGTATTCCGTTCCGCCTCTAAAAATATCACTTGCCTTTATTTGAGGAGTCAAGGAAATTAGGGAGATTTCAAGTTGTATAGTGATCTAATAGCAAGTTTCACTTTAATGAAATGTAGTGGAATTCAATGTTTAAAATATTCCACAACATGACAATTTATAGTTTAGCTCCCGTGCTTCCTAATTGCACCCACGCGTTATTGTGCAGAATACATGTGTATATAATGTACCAGGACACAATAGAATATGTGCTGCTGCTGTTTCACAACACCTCGGCAAACAATTAATCTCGAGTCATCATCTTGCCTATTCTTTTGTAACAGAAGACGCAGTATAACAATTATTGCTGATGGAGGCGGAAATGAAGTCTATCAGTGAACCATGTCAGCTGAGCGGTCATGTGAAAGAGCGCTGAACCGAAGTCATATGACTTTATTGGGCCACGCCCCTGAATGTTTTGATTGGACCATTGCGCGGGGCAGCGCTTTCCATTGGAGAGAGAATGTTTTCAACAAAGTGAACTTCAGAGAACCTTTCTGCCCCAGCACCGCTGACCGTGGTTACTGATCTCTCCTCCACGGGATGGGGCCTTTTCCAGCTGTAACGATATTGCTCGTCTGTGTTTCAGGCAAGTGTCAGGGTTTGTGTTCAGTAGGATCTTTGCGGATGTTCCGTTATGCTTTATTTTCTATTTGCAGTGCGCACACTATAAATAACCCTGCTGCGCGCTGACCTGCACGAGGGACTGAATATAAGTTAGTTAATGAAATGCGCGTGTTGTATTTGTGTTCACAGTCTTAGAGGCCACGCCGTTGGTGATGAGCAGAACTCTTCCTGATTTTGGCAACATCTATCACGTGAAAGGTACATACACAGACCAGTGTTGTTTTTACTGACACTAGGTGTTTTCTCCTTGGGAATAATGACCCTGTTGTTATTGAAGGTGTGATCTCGTTGCCCTATGCTGAAATCAAAGAACCTTTTGAGGCCTGGTTTGACCTAGAGGGGAAGAGAAGCCGAATTGACTATTACCATGGTAAGTGGGCTCTAGCTCTGCATTTGTGCTGTCCAGCCTCTGTATAAACTTTACCCCATCATGCCTTAGTTTAGTGCCTCCTGGGCTGATGTTCTGGTGCATGTATCATTTTTAAATGACCATTAAGTTTAAATATAATATTTATCTTTCTATATATCTATACTGTTTTCAAATGGAATGTGAATGAATTGGAGTAGGGCATGTGCATTAAATGCTGTAATGTAGCTATAATGTGTCTGTAAGTTGTTAGCGTATTAACGGTTACTGCAGAGTTGAATTGAGTGATTTTTGTACCCATCGAATCTGAATGTACCTGTGATGCCCCGTCAACAGGTCAGGTCTCCACCTTTCAGCTTGGTGCTGTAGTTCCTCAAGGTGTCAGCTACAAGATCACACCAGTAACAACTGAAACAGAATTCAACGCCATGAAATGCTTCCAAGTTAATGGCACTAAGGAGGATCCAGTCCTGCCTCAGGGAGCATTGCCCAATGTACAGGGCTTTCAGGTATTTCCTCCGAGTGTTGTATTTTACTGGTTAACATTTTAGAGATTTTGTGCAACAATTTATAGATTGCTACTAATGTAAATTGAGTTACCTGTGATTTTAGTTTGTGTGTGTGTGTGTGTGTGTGAGAATAGTTTGAGCGGATGGAATATCATGCAGGGTCTTTGTGTGAGGTTTGGAAGAACATCACGACTATTGGACACAAAAAGAACACTTACCGTCTGTGGGTCACACGCCCGGAAGGGGGTGCTTCAGTAGCCACACCCCACCACTATGAGATGATGGGCTACAACACATTGCTTGGCTCCCACTATGACAAATACCTCATTGACTACAGTAACTTCAGCCCACGAGCGGACACTAAAGACTTCAACTTACCTGGAGGTGTCTGTCACACAAGCACACTCTTATTTTCCATCACACACATTCTGCATTAAATACACATACATGCCTTTGTCACATAAATATGTACTTGGTGTGTTTTCCTGTTAGGCATGGACTGTGGCCCCTTTCCTGGTCCAGGGGTGGAGCACCGGCTCTTGGCCAATCCCATTCAAGATCTGATTCATACTGGTCCCATTGGCCATGTTCATCGATTGTTTGGGCACTTTAAGGAGAAATATGAGCGTTCCTATGAAAGTGAAGTGGAGCATGAAAAACGAGAACACAATTTTGTTCACAATATTCGGTGAGGCTGAAATACATGACATGGAGCAATTTTCATGATCATCAAAGTAGTAAAGAATCTAGTCTGATCTCAGATGCTTTCTCTATCTCTTTTCCTCAGGTACGTTCACTCCATGAACAGGGCAGGCCTGTCGTTCACACTCTCTGTGAATCACCTGACTGATCGCTCAAAGGCAGAGCTGGCTGTGATGAGAGGAAAGAGAGGGAAGAAGACTCCTAACAATGCTCAGGCCTTTCCCACTGAACTTCACTCTATATCTACTCCTGACTCCCTTGACTGGAGACTTTATGGTGTGTGTGTGTTGTTTACCCTCGGTCTTCAGCATTATTGATCCTTAGTAAAGTTTTTTTATTTATTGATTTTGTTTTTATATCTGCTATATGGTGTCATTTCTGCCATTCCGTGTCCATCCGTCCGTCCACTTAGGTGCTGTGACCCCTGTGAAGGACCAGGCTGTGTGTGGGTCTTGCTGGAGCTTTGCCACCACAGGAGCACTTGAAGGAGCATTGTTTCTGAAGGTAAACCCTTTCAACACCAGACGTATAGGCAGACTTAGTCCTTGTATACATACTTTCTCTCTTTTCTCACTTTAATCAAATTCTATTGATCCAAGTCGGGTTAGGTAGCACTTGAGGTTTTGTTGCAAATGACACTGATGTAGTAACACGATTTAACTTGGTACCTGAAATCAAGATAAGCTCAGTGGAATATTTCCATATCCTCTTGCTGTTACCTTTTTAAAGTTAAATGAGAATTACTGATTGAATATAGTATAGAGTGCACTTTCAACAATTAATTGCTTTTAAAAAAGAAGTTTAATCTGTGTATGCATTACATTTACAAACTTTTTTTTTTTAAAGACGGGGGAGCAGGTGGTGTTGTCTCAGCAGATGCTGGTGGATTGTACGTGGGGCTTTGGCAATAATGGTTGTGATGGAGGAGAGGAGTGGAGAGCATATGAGTGGATCATGAAACATGGTGGCATCTCCACTGCAGAGAGCTATGGAGGATACACAGGCATGGTGTGTGTGTGTGTTTTAAATATATTTACTGTTCTTGACCACAACTGTTGTTCATATTTTTGTCTCCTACTTATTTAGATTTACTAACCAATGATGCTACATGTTAACAGAAATGTTTGTGTTTCAGAATGGTTTTTGTCATTACAATACCTCCACACTGACCGCACGTGTGAGTAGCTACACCAACGTAACCAGTGGGGATGTGGGAGCTCTAAAGGCTGCACTGTATAAGATGGGTCCCACTGCAGTCAGCATTGATGCCTCTCATCGTTCCTTCACCTTTTACAGTAATGGAGTGTATTATGAACCTGCATGCAGTGAGTTTCTCAATGCACTTTATATACACACATCCTTGTACTGTATATTCGCCAGGGCAGCTATAATTTATTTCTGTAATTCATATAGTCTATTATTCATTGATCAAATCTTGTCCTCAAAAGCCAAGTTCTTCTACAGGTTTTTCATTCTAATCATCCAATGAAGCAGAAGCATACCTGATTCCACTTGTCATAAATCAGTTGGTAAGTTTAATGAGGTGTACTCCTGCTTGGCTGGAATGTAAATCTGGAGCCAGGTTTGGAGACCCCTGTCAAAGCAAATTTCATTTCTCATTTTAGAGTTGAAAGTGGCTGTCACAACCACCCTCTATGTGCCCCTAGTGTCATGTTGTGAGGACTGCAGCATTGTGGTCTCTGCAGCCTCTTGTCTGAAGATGCATTGGGCACAGACTAGGGAACAATTAGAGTGGAAGGGTCTGACCAGCATGACGGAGATGATATTTGGATGTAATTAAAAATACATTGTTTGTTAATTTGTCATTGGCCTACATTATGCTCAGATCCATTGTAAATAATAAAATTGAGTCACACAGTACTTGTATATCCTGTATGTCACACAAGCCTGCAGATGCAGTCTTCCAGAATGACAACTGAGGACAAGTAGGCATCATTTACGTTTATGAATTTGTAAAGCAACTTGTAATCTGATCCTGCTACAAACAGGCCAATGAAGTGTTTTCAGTCTTTCCCAGAGACTCTTAATAGTTTAGTGCCTAGAAGGGGAATCCAATCCCCATCTGCTGTTCAAGTGGTGTTCTTAACTAAGCTACACAGACTGCTTTAGTAATATCAGCAGTTGGCTTTATGAGACCCATCCCATATCTTCCATATTAATGTGTGTGTGTATGTGTATATATATATATATATATATATATACTTTAATTGTGTGTAAGAGTACATATATGAGTGCTCTGTTCTTGTGTGTGATTTTAGAGAATGGGACTGATGAGTTGGACCATGCTGTTCTAGCTGTGGGCTATGGGATCCTGAACAACCAATCTTACTGGCTAGTGAAGAACTCCTGGTCCACCTACTGGGGCAATGATGGATATGTGCTTATGTCCATGAAGGACAACAACTGTGGAGTTGCAACAGATGCTACATATGTCACACTGGCCTAATGTGCTTTATTATATACTTGCATTCACACTAGAGCTGCACATCCATCATGTCCCTGTTGTTGCACAATTTGTCAAAAGAAAACATTTCCATTGAGTTGGAATTAAACATGTTGCCTATATGCTTAATGTGATTTGTCCTTAAGCATTCTGATGAACAGGTATTCTTACTGTTTGATAAGTGAATATTTTTCATAATTAAGCTGTTCTAATTTAAATTTTTATCTATATTTTATCATAACACTTGTTAACAGAATATTGCAATATTGCGGCTCTAGTGTACATGTGGAAAAGTGGCAATACTGTGGATTTTTTTTTTTACTGAATTCTGACCATTTGATTACATGATTTTGCTTCTGTTAATTAAACAATAAATGTTTTTTTAAGAAAACTAAATTACAAGACTTTGTACTGTTCCATATATCACTTGTGCTCATTCATAGTTGTTAAAAAGTAAGTACAACAACTGAACACATAATTTTCAAAATTTGTTACACAAAAAAACTGCAGTTTTCAAAAGAATATAATGGAAAGAAAGTTTTGTCCACTGAACATAAAATTCTGAGTAGATGGTAGGTGGGACTCGAACCCAGAGTGTTCTGTAAGTGGACCTGAGCAAAGCTCATAAGATGGACCATGGCTTACCACTTCGTGCCAATATTTCCACTTACAGACCTTCAACAATTCTCTTCAGCTCCCAAATGATTAAAGTGTGATAAAAAGGAAAAGTGATGTAATACAGTCTCACCTTTTTTGAGTGTGCCTCAAATTTGACATGTTTATATTTTTAAAAAAATTCTTTAAGTTTTATCAGTTAAATAAAATGTCAAGAATAAACAAATCACACATTCTTGTTTTAATTGAATTTTATGATAAATCCAAATTTTCTGGAAATTGGGTTTGTATATAACTTTGTAGGCATTGTTTGTAAATATAACTCATAGGCACAGTATTAAAGAGGGCCAGATGTTTGTTCAAATGAACAATTTCCATGGGGTGTCTTTAATTTTTTCACATGACTGTAAGTGAATTTGTGCTAAATAACATCTCCCTTTGCCCTCTAGGTTGCCAGTGAGAGCAAATATCACCTCCCTCACCTTTGACCAGCCTGGGTGGGTTTGCTAAGCTCACATCAGTACGACAAAAAAGGCATAAGAGGCAGAGCCAAGGTCTCTCATGGCTTAGCTTAAACTGTAGGTTGACAATGAAAAGCCCAAGTAAACAATGACCACATAGGTTCTGTTGCAAAACAGAAAATGGAGGATGGATTCTCAGCCCCTCCTTCTCTTTATGGGTTTAGATAAGGCATGTCCAAATAGGGTTATCATGACAATGACCTCACTAGTTCCTTATTTCCTTATAAGTGTATTTAAAGCCACAGATCAGTCGGGTAAGATGTGAGATGTTTGGTATTGGCAACGGTTCGTATCCCATCTCATTTGTGGATTTTTCAGAAGGAACCTCTGGCTCATCTTAACTGACTGAATAGCGGACTGAATACGAGACGCCTCAATTCACCCGTAACTGTAACTTCTGAAAACTGTACATAAACAAACCTTGTGTTTCACTCTCAAATGCTCTTTGTGTGTAAAATCATTAGAATAAATAGTGAATTTAGATTGTCAAGACCTAACGCAACCGAGTCCCTCCCGTCACTCATATAAATGACCTGAGGGGGCACTGTCTCAAGATCTGAGAGAGGTCAGAGTATAAACTGTAATGCAAATATATGATTATATTTCACATTCCTAGGGCTTCAGTTTTCTCCATGTTGTTCTACAAGACTGTGGCACAAAGATTTGTTTTCAATCAACAATTGATTGAAATAGACATGCTGTTGAAATAGAATTGTTGCTCCTAAACAGAATCCAGGTTACAGTTATATGTACAAACCCGAATCGGTTCATGAGTAGATCATTTTAAATTGAAATTGTACAATGAGAGGGCATTAAAAACATTTCATTTGTAGGAGAGAAAAACACTTTCAAATAGTAGCTCAAAATTAAATATATCCCATAGGTAAATGTTTTTCTAATAAACAAATTAAGTAGTTTTATACGACTAAAACATCTTCATTAGCTATACAATGGCAAATCTTTTGGAATTTCATGGTATTCTGAAATAATTTGTCATAAAATGTGATCTGATCTTCATCTAAGTCAAAGGTAACTCATATTGTTAGTGGAAAAAGTATTTGAACCTTTAGAATTAATAACTGGTTGATCTACTATCAATAACCTCAACCAGGCGCTTCCTGTAGCTGTGGATCAGACCTGCACATAAAGTGTGCTTCTGAGAGAGCATAGATTCTGTCCTTACTGAAGAATCAATTCCAAATAAGAAAACATTATTTAATGTCATAATCTCCAAATGATCAGTGAAATTTTATCTTATGAGCAGCTGGACAATGAGAACCAATGTCTTCTAGAAATACAACTCAACCTACAAAAACCAACAGCTTGTAAAAGGACAGCAGTATTTAAAAAAATGAAGAATATGATAACTTTGATTAACCAACACCATCAATTGTAAATTGATATGTCTTACTAAAGTCTTACCTAAGGAAAAAAGTTTCAATTTTTTTTTTTTTAAACAAAATGAATCCCTTTCAACATGATCATTGACTGTTTGAAAATAAAATAAATCTGTTCATTCTGTCCTTCTGCCAGTATGTTCCTCCACAAGATTTACTGGAAGACCTATTTTCATCTTCATCAAACTGTAGCAGGATATAAACATAGGTCACCCACATTAGAATTGGACAATCAGGTCACATTCTTAAAGGTCTACTTAGTTTAATAACAATTTTGGCATCTGTAAATTAAAAGGAAAAATCATAAAGGTTTATGGCAAATCTGAATGTCTTCCTAATGGCCTTGACCAAGAATGTGAAAGCAAGTAAATTACAGAGTGTAACATAGAACATCGCTAAAGCTGTAATTAACTTGCACATTCAAATCTGAGACTAAATACTTATCAGTAATTAGCTCGTCCTAATCAGTAATGTTCATTTTCAGTGTTCTGAAGTAACAATACACACTGAAGCTGAAAGAGTTGACTTACTTATATAAACAAAGAAACTAAGATGTGACCCATGACCTGCAAATGAATGATAACGCTTACTCTCACTAAAACATGACTTTGAAGCATCATGTCCCATTCAAACCCCCCCTCTGCCAGACTATATTAAATCTAGGCCTTAGACGGCAGGAACCTCCCCACTTGTGTTGGAGGATCCCATGATGAACTGCAGAGCCAGATCAGACTAATTAAATACCTGACTTGTGTACCCTTTTCAACAAAGCAAAGTACATTCCCAGTTAACGGATCTAAATCTGTGCAGATTCTTTAGTAGTGCTCATTTTCAGTGTAGCTGTTACAATGTATTTTTGCACAATTACTACCATTTTCAGTGACATACATGCAAACTCAGATCACTAAGATTACATCTCATACAAGATAAATATTAAAAATATACTGATACTGAATCAAATCAGCTAAAAAAAATCTAAGAATAAGAACTCAATAGTGAAACATACTGCCTTAATGTTGCATAAAGTGGTTGAATCCTGTTGAAATGTGTCTCCCTGTGCTATTGTCACCTATGGAAATTGAAAACCTTTGATGATACAGCTGCTTTCTCTGTGTGGTGTACTAAAAACTATGGCCCAAATTGACCAAAAACCAACCTGTTAAAATAATAATATTGAAATAACAATAACAGAAGCTCAATCCAGCTCACAGACTCCCACTCCATTACTGATACGCACAAACTCCTTCATGGTTGTTTTTGTGCATGCTTGCATGAAAGTACATATGTGTGTGTCTATGGAGACTCATTTGTTAGGCACTGCAGCTCCTGGGTTGGTGTGCTGCTTGCTGACTGGGTGGTGTCTGCAGGGAAATCCTGATCGTATATCTGTGTGGTAAACCTGAACAAAGAAAGAGTGAAAAATGCTCAAATGCTTTTTTAGTGAAAGTTCTTATTTGTCATTGTGAACACACCACAGCAGACAGTGCACCACAATAAAATGTGTCCTCTGCATTTAACCCATCACACATGCACACGTGGAGCAGCGGGCAGCAGTCAGCAGTGCCCAGGGAGCAGTGAAGTGGGGACTCAAGGCTCAAGGGTTCCTCATTGATGGGCTGGGACTTGAACCTGCAATCTTCTGATCTCAGGGGCAAAGTCCTAACCACTAGGCCACCATTGGTTTTAACAGCCATGAATACGCAATAAAGAAAAACAAATTAATATGGAAATTATGATACTGATGTTTCCTTTTGAGAATCAGTCTTTACATCAAATATTAATACTAGGTTTGTCCTTAACTAATAATAAACTTTAAAATATGTGCAATATGATAACATGAGGTCTTTCTAATAATGAAACACCCATGTTTCTTCAAATACCCATTATTGTAATTTGATAACAATAGGGTTATGAATACACACATAAAGGTGTAGACCAAACACTAAAAGCAAAGAAAAAACTTTGATAAATATTTTTTCAATGTCTACTTATTTCATAAAAGGAAATAATCATTTATGAATTTTGTGAACATCTAAGTAGATGTATGCAGATTTGTTTTAATCAGTATTAAATAAAGAAAAGCAGTATGTGGTGTGTGTGTGCTTGTGTGAGTATTTGTGGGATCACTGTGTGAATGGGTTTCAAACTAAATTTTGGGTGAGTTCTAGCCATCTTTGCTAGGTGGGTTCCATGTCTCTGCCTACCTCTCTGCATCTTGGATGGTGTCTGCCAGGGGTTTGTTGGCAGTCTCAGGAAGGGCCAATGCTAAAGCTGCACCCAGCAGGGGAGTGGAGCCGAAAATCAGCAAAGGCACGACTGGATTACGTTGTCCAAGCAAATTTATCAGTGGAGCTAAAACTCCTCCCATTCGCGCAAACATGGATGCGGCACCAATGCCTGTCTGTCTGTGGGGGAAATGAACATAATTCTTCACAAACACCAGCTTTATCTGATTATTATTTTAAAATAATAGAGGATCCTTTTACATATGAATTTTATTCTGGCCAGTTATAACAATTAAAACAGAATTTTACTGAATAGTTTTGCAACCAAAGCTTTGGTGCACTTTCAGATTTTTACATTTAGCATTTTTACAGCTGTAGTAGCAAAGAACAGTAAAAAATGTTTTGGTTTGTATGTGAAGAAATACCTAAGCACAGTTGGGAACAGCTCAGCTGAATAAACATAGATAATAGCGAAAGAGGCTGTGATCCCAAATTTCCCAGTCATAGCCAGAGAAGTCTGTATTTTAGGATTTTCTGAGAGATAAATAGAGAAAGGGAGACAGAGAGAGACAGAGAGAGAGAGACAGAGAGAGAGAGAGAGACAGAGAGAGAGAGGAGAAGAGGAGGTGAGGTGGGTGTAGTGGTTAAAAAAGCATAGAAAGCACAGAGACACAATTTACCACGATACTATATAGTCCTCGATTATTCCCACTGGTTTAGACATTTTGTTTTCCATGCTGTAGCATTTGCACATCATATTGATTGACTAATTGGACTTTTTTCGACTATTTGGATTATTTGGACAAATTTTTAAAAAAAAGAAACAAAGACAAACATCCAAACGTCAGAGGTGCTCCACCACCAGGGTGACTTAAAGTGAAGAAAGCGATGAAACAGAAAATATTGATCAAATAGAAAACATCAGATCTGGAAGTTGAAGGAGTCGAATAAAAAGCGTCAGAAGAGTAATGAGAAGAAAGCTTCTTCTGAGTGAGGTAAACAAGCTGCAGCTGTGGGCTCACCTGCTGGGACAGCGAGCGTAAGGAGGCAGGCTGTGCCCCCTGTGAAGAGGAACACACTCAGTGGGAGGCGCCGGCTACAGGGCAGGAAGAGCAACACCAGTGACCGTGCAGGAACCTCCACCAAGCCAAACAAAAACTGAGACAGGTAAAGATCAGTGCCCAGATCAGATATACCCAGAGAGAGACCATAATACACCAACACATTAACGAACCTACAGAGACAGAGAGACACAGACAGAATGAAGGAAAGAGTTTGTACCTTCACAGAACAAATCATTAATTCCTTCTGACACGCATTTCTCTACACAATAGTACAGCAGCAACAGTCGTGAATATGAAGATATTTCTGTTGTGCAAAAATACTAGGAATCTTATTTCCTGGATTAATGAATCTTGAATAAGTGGCAACTTTATGTAATAACTACAGTATACAGACAATGACCCTTCGATGAAACATCAACACACATAGAAAGCTTCAAATTATTAAAAAGAAAAAAAGAAAGAATATATGAATGAATAAAAGAAAGAAAGAAAGAAATATTTTTTTTATAAAAAGAGTTTTTAATATTCATAATTTGCATAAAGTATAAAATAAAAATAAAAACCATAAATATGACTTTTTGAGTAGCAGTGCTTTTCACTGCTCCAATATTCCTTTCACTAATAACATGATGATGAGCTGAGTGAGACGTGTGGAAGGAAGAAAAACAATTAGCAGTAAACACGCTCCCATTCACTGGTACTGTAAAGGAGTTTGCAACATGCTCACCAGATGTAGAAGAGGATTATGGATCTTTTCCTCATCTCTGGAGTACTGAGGAGATCTGCAGCTGAGTGGTGTTTCCGCCCCTGCATCGCATCACATCTGTCCAACTGCAACAGAGCCAGTACAGTACATCTGTCCTCACACTGCTCATTAAATCCACCCCAAAAAGAGACGCTCCATAAACAACATGCTGGTAAAACATTACTGATGTCAGAAGAAAACCTCATAACTTTTAATGTAAGGTCTTTTTCTTGAGTATTGGATATAGGATAGGAACTTCATTCATCCTGATAGATAGATAGATAGATAGATAGATAGATAGATAGATAGATAGATAGATAGATAGATAGATAGATAGATAGA